>CAKKXW010000002.1:95482022-95503071 GCA_920937365.1 Sphaerophoria rueppellii | reverse complement strand
GTGACTTCTTTTTTTGTCACCTCTCATACTTTTCACTTTAATAAACTGAACTTTTCCTCAGTAGTAGAGAACTTAACGTCTAAAGTTAAATTTACTACTAAAATTCATATTTTCAAATGTTGATGATCCTTTTCAGAGGTGTCAAAGCCTCTGAAAAAAATTAAAAGGTTTAAATTTTCTCTCGTACTCTTGCACTGACTGCGGTTCTACTACGATGTTCCCATGATGGTCTCTACAGGCTTCAGTTCGGGGTGTATAACCCCTGGAGGTTTGTTTCACCTTTTTGTAGAACTTTCGAACCTCGTTCCTGTTGTAACATCCCTCTATCTCCTCGATCGCGCACTTCTCATGCTCTCTTTTAAATTTGGAAAATTAAAAAAAGTCTCCGAAACTGTGGAGACTTTTCCTAGTAGTTGTAAACTTTTATACTTAAAATCATCATTTAAATTGAAATCTGCAATTCAAGAGATGATGACTCCTTTTCAAGTCAAATAATTTCACTTTTCATACTCTCCACTGTTTTTTTCTTCAGTGTAGAATAGAAATTCGAGTTATTCAAACGCACACTACATGTCATCTATTGTTATCAAAATGTTTGTGAAATAAATACTTCGCATTAGAGAATAATATTTTTGTTACTATTGTTTATAAAGAGAGTCATGATTTAGTGCCCGATGCGTAAACAAAAGAATCACACACTGAATATGTCTGTCTGTGGAATTTTATGAACTTGCATTCATATGTGAAAATGTTTTTATTTGTTCAGAAGATAAATAGACTAATGGCACTATCAGGTTTCATTATAGTATCTAGGAATGTTTTTGTGTAAACACAGAAAATAGTGATTTATCGATTTTTTGGTTTATTTGGTTGCTATTCTTCCATTTGGGCTGTTAGGTATTGTTTATAAATGAAAATACATAAGCTGTTGAAGTAAGACAAAAGAGTGTCTGATTGGAGATGTTAATTTAAATAATTTTCCACTTTTACTTGCTTGCTATACGATTATATAGATATATGATTCATGAAGGAATGAATCATATGTGATTCATTAACTGATGAATCATATTTGATTCATGAAATGATAAATCATATGTGGTTCATGCATAGATGATGTGCTCCATGAACAGATGAACCACATGTGATTCATGATGAAGATTGAATAAGAAGAAATCAGAGTTTGAGAGCGTTAAGAAACGCCTTGTTTTCAGGTGAATACGACCTGAGAGGGCATTAAGAGGTTCAAGCTGTTGTCTGCAAGCAAGCATTCAGAGCGTCCTAGTCTCTGGGTCCGTCTAGCATCAAAGGTTATCAAGGGTTAACCCTTACGAAGTGATTCATGATGAATCAAATAAGACTCATTTCGGATAAAGTGTAGTCATTTTGGAACTAGTGATATATGCCAATCATAGTTCGAAGAATAATAATTTCCATGAATTCACTTCAAATGACTGTGGGCCAGTAAATTAAATTTTATAAAATAGAAAAACAAATAATATTTGAAAAATGTTCTTTGCTTCTACGAACTTATATGAAATTCCTCGACAACAAGTCCACTTAATCAAAACAAATATAAGCATTGTTCTTTTTTATTAATATCGAGAACTATACCTTATCTGCTCGTGGAACAAACACCCCGACTGTTCATTTTTATCCATTTACGTTTGGCTGCCGGATATCGATATGCTAATAACGAAGTTATTCCATTTATTTTTCCACTCCATCGCAGGAATTATTATTATAAGCAAACAACATTGCCTTATTTTTTTTCTGTTCCAAGTCCCAACCCTGCTCTCCCCTCTTAAGCTTCCTCAAAAATACAAAAATAAAAAAAACTCGCTAATGCCATTCAAAACAAATTTAAAAAAACAGAACTGTATCAAAGCATATTTTTATTCTGGTA
The DNA here is from genome assembly GCA_920937365.1 of Sphaerophoria rueppellii. NCBI lineage: Eukaryota > Metazoa > Arthropoda > Insecta > Diptera > Syrphidae > Sphaerophoria > Sphaerophoria rueppellii. The sequence goes on along the minus strand of CAKKXW010000002.1, from coordinate 95,501,168 downwards.
GAACGGTTTTATGCTTTTTCAATAAACATTTATCCGATTTCATTGCCGGAAAAAATATAGATGATACACACCAACCTTTAGCCACCCTTATTCTATTTTCAAATATAATTTTTTTCCTTCTAAGGTTTGAGTTCAAAAGATGAAGCTCACTCAGAGAGAAATCCATCCCCAAACAAAGCCAAAGTTAAACCAAAAAAAAAAATCGGTAGCACATTACATTTCTGTTCGATTTTGGATGCTGGTTCTGGATGGTGTATATGAAACAGAATCAAGGCTTATCCGGAGAATCCAGTCTGTCATCTTTTGCTCATAATAATTTTTTTTTTTGCCTCGATCCATTCTTATGTGCCTGCTTTAAGAGGGTTTGAGGGTGAGAGACAGTGAATATGGGAATCAATGGGATGGAAATTCCTTTTTCCAAATCATTTATACACACGGGCGTTTCATTTCGATTTTTTGTTCGATTTTATTTTTTAAACGAAACAATCTAAAATAAGCTGAAAACGTTAAGGAATAATATTTGGCTGCCACATCCGTTGAGGCTGAATGCCTTCCGGGGGCACAGAAGAATTAAAGAGCTAGTGCCTAAGGTTGGAAAACGATTGCAATAGCAAATCAAATCGATTACTAGTAGAAAATACTCGAGAAAGGGTTGAGTAGTTCTTCTAGTTGATTCGTTGTTATTGCAGGTTATAACCCTTCTTTTGGTTCACATTCGTAGACGTCCATTCTTTTCTTTCACATTTTTCTTATAAATGGAAATATTGTTATCAACAGAAGGGCCAGTGTAGCTTTAAAATTGAGGTTCAACTCTGAACCACGGATCGAAAAAGAACAATTTAATGAAACCGAAGACTCTTAGAGAGTATTTAAAGAAAAACAAAGAAATAATTTTGTGTCATTTTGTGTTGGTTCATCTTCATTTTTCCCATTTCTTAAAATTGCTTAAATCATGACTTTACATTGATCCTGGTGCTGGTTCCAAGTTTAAGGAAGTAGTTGAGATGTAGTGGCCAGGAAGAGGAGCTGTGTGCTCAACTCCCAGATTTTTGGCAGTGTAGGTAGCTTCACCAGGTACTACAATCGGAGATGGAACAATCACCGAAGAATAATAAGTCAGAGGAAAATCTGCTGGAAATGTTGATCCATGAATTGCGACAGTTGGCTTGAGTTCTTCGTCCTTGTTTATTCCTGGTGCTTTTTCCAAGTTAATTGAAGAAGCCGAGTTCAAATGTCCGGGAAGTGATGCAATATGCTCGGAGCCAAGAGTCTTGGCGATGTAGGTGCCTTCAGTGCCTAAGGCAACTGGTTGCAAGAGTGGGGCACGGACAAGTTGAGTTGTTGTTGGAATCAGTGAACGCTCAATGATATATCTAGATCCAAAGGCAGCAGTGGAGTAGAGTAGAGGAGCACTCAATGGAAGAGGTACAACACTTGCTTGCGAACTCATCGATAAAACGCATAGAACCAGAGAACTGATGAAGAACTGAAGTCGAAATAAAAATGTATTAGGCACAATTTTCTGTGGGTTGAAATCTACAAACCTTCATGTTGAATATTGAATTAGTTTTGTGTGTTAGTATGTGATATGGTATTTGTTGAACTGACAACTTGGAGTCTACTGATGACTTTTCAAATTGCCGAATGCTCTTTTATAGTTGATTCAATTTCTCAATTATCTTGGAATTCAATATAGAAAGTTGTGGAGCAGATTGAACGAACTTGAGGAAACCCGCTTGGACCTTATTTAATTGCTTCAATTTAGACATTGAAACCTGAAATATTGATCGACATGTGAGAATAGTTTATAGTCATGCGATTAAAAGAACAAATTGCTAGATTACTGGAGTCATTGAGAGAGAACTCTCTGAAGCCTATTATGCGTCCTCCAGACATACATAGTACAGTACTACATGGAAATATTGGGGGAGACGTTGTTCCTATGCTTCCTCGTCGATGAGGCGCCTTTCGTTAAGAAATTCCTTCATTAAATTCGAAGCAACTATTCACAGACATGATCCATGATCCTGAAAAAGAGAGATCCTCTAAACTGCGCCAACTACAGAGGAATAAGTCTACTTATCATCGGCTACAAGATCCTCTCCGCCGTAATATGTGATCTGATTGGTCCTTATCAACCTTGGTCAACCATCGACCAAATTTTCACGTTGCGGCAGATCCCGGAAAAAACCTACGAACTCCAAATCGATACCCACCACCTTTTCATCGATTTTAAGGTGCGTATGACAGCATTTACGCGACGAACTGTATAAAACTATGTCTAGTTTTGGCATCCCTGCCAAACTCAACATTGGCAACGAGCTTACGGAATCTTTTGACGTCAAAAAAGGATTCAGACAAGGCGATGCACTGTCGTGCGATTTCTTTAACATCGTTTGTGAGAAGAACTCCAACGTCAACGCCAGAGGTAATATCTTCTAAAAATCTGTTCAAATTCTCACGTACGCCGATGTTATTGATATAATGGAAAGAACACAGCGTGATGTCAATGGCGCCTTTGTGAGAATTGAGACAGAAGCGGCAAAAATGGGTTTAGCAGTAAACGAGGGAAAAACGAAGTATATGCTTGCTTCGAGGAAGGACACCCAACACCGACGACGGCTCGGACAGAACGTCACAATAGACGCATGCAACTTTGAGGTAGTAGAGGAGTTTGTTTACGTAGGCTCCGCAATAAACACGGGCGCCAAGATCAGACGAAGAATAACTCTTCCTAATCGCTGTTTCTTTGGGCTAAGAAAGCAATTGAGTGGCAAAGACCTCTCTCGAGCAACTAAGGTAAAACTGTACAACACACTCATCATCCCAGTCCTGCTGTACGTTGCAGAAGCATGGACTTTGACAAAATCGGATGAATGTGCCTTAGGCTGTTTCGAGAGGAAACTTCTTCGGCTCATCTTTGGTCCCGTGTGCTTTAAAGGGGAATGGCGAAGTAGATATAACAGCGAACTTTACGGGTTGTATAACGACGTGGACCTAGCCAGAAGGGTCAAGGTCTTGAGACACAGATGGCTTGGTCTTTTAGAGCGGATGCACACCAATGCTCCAGCCCGAAAAGCCTTCGACCCTATTCCCGAGGGACGTTGGAGTGCAAAACTGGAGACAGCTAGCTATAAGGACCGCGTTAGCTGGCGGAGACTGTTGATTGAGACCCAAGTCCACAACGGACTGTAGCGCCACCTTAAGTAAGTAAGTAAGTAAGTATTCACAGACATGAGTCTCCTAAACATCGCTTGCAAAATTCTGCCTGTATCATAAGCGAACGCAACATTTGAAGCTCTTCATCAATATTGTGATACTAATATTGGATGACATCAACTTGTCAATCTCCAAGTGTCAATAATTCTTTTCCTGTAAGTCGTATGAATAAAACAAAACTACGTTATGTCAATCACCGATACAGATTACAGACACTATCGCAAATGGTTTGTCCAATTCCCGTCAATAACCCAACTCCAAGAAATAAAAACAAAATGTATTTCTGTAATAGGACACGCAATCAAACCAAATGTCTTCACATTAACTTCACGAACTCAGTTTGACCGGACGTTTAAGGACATCTCCTTCCTGGTCTCTCATTTCGACAAAGTGCGAATTATGATTATTATGATTGTCAAGGATATTGACTGTCACTTTTATACTTTTATAGACACCCAAAAGTTTGATGCACATGTCATGCGAGTACAGCTCGTAAATGATCCTTGTGATTGCTAGATTTAAGGGTTGCAATAAAACGAAACAATAATAATACATAAATCCAAATTGCAATCGTTCGTCCTTTTCCTCTAGCTAAACATACTTACCATCAAAAATGGGAATTTATTGATTTCCTCAAGGAGTCGTCTATATCCTCATATCCACTGGAAAAGACCAACAAAATAAAGCACAGAACTGAAAGGGCGTGTTATTGCTCTGTATACCGGTCAAATAAATCATCTCGGAAATAATTTAAAGACGGCCGACTCCTTAGTCCTTCTTCTTCTTCATCATCGTCTTATATAACATAGCTGTTTAGCTACTAAAAGTAACATTTCAATTTAAGGACTCCTGTCCAGGGAATAAGCCGTTCGCTATACTCACAACAATCATCCTCCCCATGCCATCTAATATTCGAAACGGTATATGTATATACGGCAGAACAGGAATAAAAGAAGAGGGATTGTGTTTTAAACTTTAACTAAGTACGGATTACCTTCTCCCAATACTCTGTGATTAGGGATCGTTCATCATTTTGTGTTGTGAGTTGAGTTCGAGGTCTCATTCCAACTGGACGAGCCTTGAGGATATAAGCAACATGAACGGGTTACACGCATCTTGCAAGTTTCTTCATCCTTCGAGGTTTCGTAAGTGGATGAAGACGGAGCAGAGTGAAAAGTCGGAAGTCTGCAGAAGTTTGAGATTTCTTAACTCGGTTGGTTGTTAAAACAAATTTGCTTCCCCAAAATGAATACATGCAAAACTAACCCAGGACCTTGGAAGAAAATATAATTTGGCTTCCGTGCTTTCTCTTTCTCTCTTTAGAATAGAGAAAATCTCAGGGATTCCGTGAATCCTTGCAAGCAGTCTCGGTGGTAATGGCAAAATGGCTCTTTGCGGTCGATGATGACGATAATGGCTTGTGAATTTGACTTTCGATAGAGTAAGGTTTTCGAACTTTGACTTCAGTTTGGAGGCAATAAGACGAATGATACAAATGACGAATTTTATCACAAAGCAGTGGGGAAATATTTTGGGGTTAGTTGGTCTAGTTGTTCGGAAGTGATTGAAGTGAACATCATTTCTTATTAATTGAAGACGACGAAAATACAATTTCTTTGATTTAATTACAAAATTACTTGTCATTTGCTTTTTGCTATTTCTCTCAGTTTGTGTGGAATGGGTTGAGTTTAGGGGAAAATTCTTGAAATTCTTCTTCAGGCATGGCAAAAGGGGTTACAGCATTCTTAGGAGTTTTTTTTTATTAAAGAAAGATCGAAATTGATTTATTATTTTTAACTTTAAGATGGATGAGCGGGATGGAGAAATGAATAATTGTTGTTTTTGTTGTCGTTCGTCGTGGAAAAGGAAGTTAATATTTTTGGATTTTCGAAGTTAATTGAGTTGGGATGGGAGTTTGGGGTAGAGAGTTCATTAATACTTGGATGTTTCTTTGAAATTCTTGCTTTTTGCTCTTTTGATGATTCGGAAGATTGAATTAAATTTAGGAAAAAGCATTTGGCTTAAGTGTTTTAAAAAGGGGAATCGATGTGCTGAGTCAAAGGTCTTACTTTTTCATTCCTAAGGCCCACAATTGAATACAATTTAGTAAAGTTGGTTTTTGGAGTGTAAATTGTTGTTCTGTCTAAGAGACAGAATGCAACATCCGAAACGTCATTAATAATTCCTTCAACACCGATATCAAACAAAAATCCAAATGTCACCTCAGAAAAATGAAAAAATAAACTCTCTCACTGTCTTCCTCCATTGCGAATGTGAAATCGATAAAATATTGTTTTTCGTTTTTTCTTTTGTAACATCTTTCACAGACCAAAAGTACTTGAATTCGTACGAGCCTTCTTCCTTTCATCAAGGAAAAGAACAGCAAGAAAAAAACCCACTCACTTCCTTTTTTCGTCAAGAATATGATTAATGACCCAATGGTTAAATTTATGACATTGCCGTATAAAAACATAAAACACACAAAAAAACCGTAACTTTTCAGAAAAAAAAATGGCATCTTTATCTCACTTTGTAGAGTGGATTGGAAAGGTATAGCAACTGAGTCTCCACTTCATCCATTACGATTCCGAACTGTCATCAAAATGATTGTCATCCCAAAAAGTTGGATAATTAACTTTTTGTCACTTAGTCAATATATTTTCCTACATGGAATTCGGTCTAATGACACTTCAAAAAAAGTGTACCAAATGTCATTTTTCATCAATAAGTCTGGGATGTACCCGCATTGTGCTGAAATATTAACTTAATGTCAAAACAATTCAATCTGACACTTGTTTATTCTACTCACGTCATGGGAGAAGGTGTGTTCGTTTGGTGTTTCTTAACTGTCATTGTGGGGATGTGTTCGGTTAAGTCTGATCGAGATTCAATGATATTTCCCTCGGGGGAAACTACTCTTATGAAATAGACATTTTAAAACAATTTCTTTTCTCCAAAAATATATGAAAAAAGGTCTCCAGAGTCACTAATGTCATTGAGAGAAGAATAACATTAACCCTCCAAAAGTCGACTTACAAGGGTGGATATGTCAATAATAATATCAATCAGTGGCACATTTCGTGCAAAATTTGAAGGAAAATAAGAAAAAATACTGCTGTCATCAGGGACATTGCAATCTATACAAAATCATAAACGTGTAATTTATCTTGTTTTACAAAACAAATGGATTTAAGGTTTAACTCGAACAAACCTAAAGCGATGTTTTTCGAGAACGTGATGACAGACTGGGTTTCTTGTGCGTCAGGGTGGCGGGTGGATTGCAGATTGTATGATAAATCTCATTTTCGTATAGAATTTCATGAGTATATATTACTAGAATGATATATTTGATGATTTTTGTGATTTATTTGTTCAAAATGACTTGATGACATCGACATGTCATGTCAGAAATATAAAATGACATGAAGTTTGATGTGAAGTACTCAAACATACCCATTTAAAACTTGAGTCATTGAACTTCCCTATAAATTGTCTTCAGAGATAGAAGATGGATTTGGAACACAGCTTTTTGTAAACTCTCCACACTTCAAAATCTGCAGCTCTCCTGCAACAAAGTTCGTTTCAAAACATCGGAATTAAAGCTGCGGGTGTATGTCACAATTTTAATGGCAACTACACAAATACCTACATAAATTCATATTCCTTTAAAACATTAAAAAGTAATTTCAACACACATGTTACCTGGTTGTTAAATTCACAAACCGTAATCATTAACCAACCACCCGTGGCTAATTCTTCTGTCTTTTTTGCTGCCATCATATTCACAAACACACAATGTTGCTTTCTGATGAAATTGTTCTCGAAAAGGTTTTGACAGATAAACAGGGCAAAATGCCGTCGTCGCCGCCACTGCTTCATACTCCAACTCCTGGATTTCAAAATATGAACAACAAAGCGCTGAGCAGCCATCAAAATAATCATCGATTGAATTATTAATAATTTTTTGGAAAAGTTTCGTTAGTTTTACTCGTACTCTGACTGGTTTTATGAAAACTCAACCCTCTGCGTTGTCCTTCATGTTCGTTGTTGTTGCTGTTTAGTTCCCCATCACACACATTGAATGAGTCCCAGCTCTAGTCGGTGAAAGAGAACTCTTCGAAACAAGAGAATAGATGACGGGCGGGTATTGTGATTATTATTTGAAGTGTTCTAGCTCTGATGAGTTCTAAGAGCACCCACACCCAAAAGCCAAAATGACTTTGAACAAATGTTTAACCGAACAATTTCACGGTGTGAATTTTTAATGGCAATTCCCCCACATTTTGAGTAAAAGATTTTTGTAAATTTCATTCTTCTTTTTGAAATCAAATTGAAATGGGAAAATGAAACAAAATTCGTCCTTTTGAATCAAAAGGATATTCAAAATTCTCAGTTTAACTGTGTATATGTTATTTAAAGTATACCTAAAAGCGGTTCTCCCAGAGGACATCGCTTCATGTTGAGCGTGTCCTTCTTATGAGTTATGAATATTCTTCGTCCTGTGACGATGCTAATCAAATCAAAGAACCCTTTTGTTATATACAGAATTTTAATAAACAAATGTTATATTTCCTTAACCCCACACATGTCCCAGAAGGGAGTATCCAAAATGGCTATTAGGTGATATGTTATGTCAACAGGACGAGTATGACAATAATGCACAGTGGCAAGAGGATATCTTTTCATCACACAGTCAGAATTGAAGTTTAACTTGACGCGACTGCCACGATGATGACGACTACGAACGATGTGATATTGTATAATTGCGTTTGCGTTAAAATATTTCAAAAAGAACAATAAATTAATTACAACATTCCATTTGTTCGTCATACACATTCTGGGCTTGGAGACGACCGGGAACTGACGAGCGAAGGCGACAACGGATGACATATTGACATTCAGACTTGACTTGCTCGTTTGAATTTGAAGGATGACTAAATGGGTCTTGTGAAGTATGGAAAAAATGTTTGTGATGTGAATATGACTAATGAATGGAATTCAAGAAGAGCTACCCTTTTTGATTGTTTTTTAGTCCTTGTTCGGGTTTAACTGATGGTAGATGGGTTAAAAACCGTTTCTTGGTTATTTGAACTGGTCCATTGAGCACAAAGGAACGCAATTTGTAAGTTTACTTACCCGCTTAACATAATTTTTTTAAACGACAGTTCTTAGGTTTCCCGAAAACCCAAAAAGCGAAAAAACCCAAACTGAAAACCACAATAACCTGAAAACCTAAAAACCCCAAATACCCGATAACACAAAATCCCAAAAAATCAAAATCATAAAATTCCGAAAACCGAAAAACCGAAAAACCTAAGACCCAAGAACCTTTAAGCTCTACGGGCTTACATGAAAACCTAAAACCCATGAACCCGAAACCCTCAAACCCGAAAACTCAAAATCATATAATCCAAACCCAAAAATAAAACAAAAAAAAAACTCAAAAACAAACCCGAAAATCGATAAAGGAGAAATTCAAGAGCCCAAAATTCCGTAAACTCAAAACCCGAAAATCGAAAAACTCAAGAACCAAAAATACCAAAAACCCGAAAACAAAATTGAAATCCAAAACTGGAAAAACCAAAAATACAAAATCCCGTGAACCTTAAAATCTGAAGCTCGAATTTAAATTCAAGAATTTTTTTTAGTTTGGGATCTTGGCTTCTTCATCCCCTTAAGAAGTTAAACGTACATAGTGCCACACCCCCTTTGGTAGAAATTTTTGGCGAAAAATCGCCTGTAAAAATTGTGTAATTCTTTTCCAATGTCAACCCTTAAAATTTATTGCATTCCATCATTCAAAGCACTACTTTCTTTATGACATCCTGTTATTCCTTGTAAGTTCGTCAAGTGAATTTCTTTCTATTCCCTCAATTAACCGTCTTTTTTGCGCAACACAAATGGAATTTCCATTTAAGCGAATAATACCACCCACATCCACTAAAGTGTGGCAACCGCACATTTCTCATTTTAACCTTTTTTTTTGTTTTGTTGTGTTGTCTGTGCGTCATCATCACATAATTCTCTCATTCTCTACTCCACATTCGCACTTAATGATAAAAGGATGCACACAATAATTAATATAGAGAGACAAATGAAAGGATAATTTCATTGAGCCTTACACCGTTACACCTATATGATACGATGATACCAAGGAACCCAAGTTAAGTCCGCCTACTTGTCCTCTGTGTTCTCTGAAGTAATTATATTCCACATTATACTCTTCTTACTTTACGTCGCGTCGTCGTCGTCGCGTGCGTTGTCATTTGTATCGGTCGTCCTTATACATGCGTTGTACTTATCGCCATCATCCTTGTCGCTAAGGGAAGTTCCAAGTAGACTCCAAGCTTCCAGGCGAGAATGTGCCAATTTGTTCTGCTGTTTTCTCGATTTCCTTTGAATCCGTTTTTTGTCCTTCGTTGTTCTGTTGTCGAAAACAAAGTCACCTCGTTAATAAATTTAACATTTCATTTAAAAAATAATTCATAAGACTTTGTAAAAGCCTAATTGCATACGTTGTACCTACTTTTTGTTTGCTTCTGTATTTCTTCTTTGGGGATAAGGGGACTGCTGTCACATTTGTCAAGGAGTCAAGTACTATCATTTTGTGGTAGCATCAAATTAACAGTTACATTTAGAAAACCACAAAATTACTCTCCCAGCAGCAGCAACGTAACAGCAGAAGCATGTGGTGTACCGTGTAGTCTCCTCCAACCTAACCCCAGACCGCAAAAATTTCAAAAACATCAATTATAAGAGAAGAATTATCCTTTAACAAACATAAATAGCGGTTCTTTTTTATGAATCCGTCGTCTGTTGTAACATTGAAGCGATGATGATTACACTGTGAATTGTCCTTGCTTACAGCTGTGAAAGGACATCATTGAATTAATATTTAAATCAACTTATTCCCTTTCGACACACCATTCGCATAATTTAATCCGAAGGATCCGAGCATTGCTACTTAAGTGGACACATTAAAAGCCCTTTTTGTAGAATCCTTTTTGCCATTTGATACACACTTTTCTCGTTCGATTAACAAGCCCATTTTACGAGGTGGATTCCGCTGTACGCCGCCGCTTATGAAGTGAGTGTTCAAAATTGTTAATTTTATTTAGAATGATCCTTGAGGATCCTCGCAATCCAGCGAAGGATTTCTCAATGAAAAAAAACAGACAGAAAAACCGGAAAATTACGACTGCATTTGGAGAAAGGTTTATTTTTTCAAAGTGAAAAAAATACGAGAGTCCTTTTTTGCCCTGTGCCTTTGCTCCGATTACTTGCTGACTCTGAATTTGAGATGTTGTAATAGGATAAGGCTAAAAAAGGTAAGAGTGGTTGGTTCATGTCGATACTTATGAGATGGTTCTCCCCTTAAAAGTAGGAAGTGTCTTGTCTAGACAGGCCCAGAGCCATTCGGTCGTGTACTTTTTGAATACTTAAGCAGTCCTTGTATAAAAGGCGATGTCCTGCAGCAGAATAACAACCATATGCTGCCAAAATCTCTGGAAATCTCTATATACCTTCACATTATCCCTTTTGCTAACTCTTCTTCATCTTCTTAAAAGACTCATCCTCCTCTCGATGACATTTATAGGAGATGGAGTAAGGACAACAACGAACGGCTGTTTTTAATAAATCGATTTAAATTTCTGATCGCATGTCCTGTGAAATTTTATCGTTTTTGCAATAAAACACAAAATACCCCAACTGCCATATTCCTGAGACTATTTTTTGGGATATGACTTCGTCGTTCTGGTCTTAAAATAGTTTCGGTTTTGTCCTGTTTCTGGATGGAGATCTACTGTGAGTTGGTTCAAGCCCGCCCCTGAGGCAGGACAACAGCAGCGGTTAAATAAACTTGTTGCCTTTTTGTCTTGGGGTCGAGTTTTGTTCTTTCGGTTTTCGAGGAGGAAGAACTCCATCACCACTGACACATAATTAATGCAAAGCTCCGAACGAATGCAACACCTGTGGTTAGTCTTCGAAACGAACTCAGAAATATAATAACTAACTTTGTTTCCTTAATTACCCTGTACCCGAATTGGTTAAGGTGCATTTTATAGCTTGGCTTGAAGACGAAATAGTTGAAGTAAACTATTGAAAGGAACGATTTTGGAAAAGAGGACTGGGACTTAATAGCCACTTTAAGTTTGGTTTGACTTTGGCGAAATGTAAATAAGGACTTTTGTGGCGCTGGTATTTTGAGTTACTGAATGATTTAAATGGTTTTTGTGAGTTGATGTGGAATTTAATGGGTGCAGGTGGACCTTTGGGATAGTTTTGCGAGGTTGGTAACGGACTTGAGAAGTGAGAACTTCATTTTGAATCTTAAAGAATATTATGCAAAGAAAAGTGCTTACAGTTGCTACAGACGGGATGTTTTTTTTTTTCAGTTATTGGGCTTAGCAATGATTACATTTAGAAAGTCCCAACTTTCCAGAATTCACTTTAAAGCATTCATTTGTAAGGAAATTATAAAATTGTTGAAAAGTTTCTTAAAACGAGGATAAACGGGCAGCTATTTTTATATAACTTGACCCTTCGTTTGATTCTTGAGCGCTGTTGATGGCCGAATGTCGGGTCAGCTAGTTAATTATTCGCTTCAAAATGTTTCGATTGCAAGATTTCTATAGCAATTGCATACAAACCTACAGAGTGAAGCATACAACGCCCATAAGATTTCTACATTTGAGCACTTCAACAACCCACATTTCCATAGACTAGCGCACTCAACAAACGTATCCGTAAATAAGAAAACTTCAAAATTTCGGCATTACGACATGTGTAAAAGATAGGTCCACCGGAGTCGCGGTCTTCCTCTTCTGCGATGTCCTTCCGGGTTTGATTCGAAGACTCTACGAGCCTGAGAATTATTATACATTCGCTCAACATGACCCAACCATCTAAGTTGTTGGACCTTTACTTTTTTGGCTAGGTCAATGTCGCTGTACAGCTCGTACAGTTCTTGGTTGAATCTTCGTGTCTATTCTCCATTAATGCAGACAGGACCAAAAATCACTCGAAGAATTTTTCTCTCAAAGCAGCCCAAAGCGTTTTCATCAGATGTTGTCAAAGTCCATGTCTCTGCACCATACATGAGGACCGGGATTATAAGGGTTTTGTAGAGTGTCACTTTAGTTGCTCGGGAGAGGACTTTACTACTCAATTGCCTTCTAGTTCTAAGTCCAAAGAAGCAGTGATTGGCAAGAGTGATTCTTCGTTTCATTTCAGCTGGTGTTGTTGTCTGAATTGATAGCGGATCCCAGGTAGACAGAGTCCTTAACTACCTCGAAGTTAAATATGTCTATGTCGACGTTTGCTCCAAGACGTCGACGTTGGTAGTCCTTTCTTGTCGACAGCATTAACTTGGTCTTGCCCTCGTTAACCGCTAGACCCATCTTCATGGCCTTCGTCTCAAGGCTCAAAAACGCTGCACTGACACCACACTGTGTTCTTCCAATTATGTCAATGTCGTCTGCGTATCCTAGTAGCTGGAAGGACTTTTGAAAGATTGTGTCTCTGTCGTTGACATTGGAGCTTTGCGCAATCTTTTCAAGAATGATGTTGAAGAAGTCGCATGACAACGCATCGCCTTGTCTAAGACCTTTTTTGACATCAAAAGCGTCCGTTGTGTTTCTTCCGACCATGATGGAATAGCGTGAATTTTCCACTGTCATCTTACACAGACGAATGAGTTTTTCTGGAATGCCAAAACTAGACATTGCTCTATAAAGTTGGTCTCTATAGACGCTCTCATACGCGGCCTTGAAATCGATGAAAAGGTGGTAGGTATCGATTTGAAGTTCCTAGATCTGCCGTAGGGTGAATATTTGATCGATGGTGGACTTTCCGGGTCTGAAGCCACATTGATAAGGACCTATCAGGTTGTTGACGAAGGTCTTCAGACGTTCACACAGCACGGCAGACAATCTTATAGGCGATGTTAAGGAGACTTGTACCTCTGTAGTTGGTGATGCAGTTCAGGGGATCTCCTTTTTTGAGGATCGGCCAACGATGCTGAGGTTCTATTCATCGGGCATGCTTTCCTCCGACCAAATTTTCAGATGAGCTGGTGCATGCTCCTAATCAAATCATCTCCAAATGCTTTGTACAGTTCGGCGGCTAGCCCGTCTGCTCCAGCGGCTTTGTTCGAAGTATGTTTAGATATCGGTATCTTCACTTCGTCCATGTCGGATGGGTGGAATTGTTGGCCTTCTGCACCCAAATTGAATGGTTCTGTATTGCTGGCGGAGTTTTTGGTCGTCATCGCCTGTATACAGCTTGGTAAAGGTGGTCTTTCCATATCCTCAGCACTGACTGCGGTTCTACTACGATGTTCCCATGATGGTCTCTACAGGCTTCAGTTAGGGGTGTATAAGCCCTGGAGGTTTGTTTCACCTTTTTGTAGAACTTTCTGAGAAGTTTATGCTCCTCTCTCCTTTTCTGCTCGTAGAGCTCGCGAGCTGCTCGTGTCCTTCTTTGCAGCGCCGTTTTGTATGCCTCTTGTTAAGCTGCATGTGCTCGCCGGCATTCATCGTCAAACCAGGGGTTTCGTTGTGGTGGACGTGTAAACCCTAGCACTTCAGAGGCGGCATCTCTGGTGGCTGCTTGGCAGTGTTGCCACTGGTTCTCTATATATTGTGCTGGCAGCAAAGGACCTCTGAGGAGATTTTCGGAGACACGATCGGAAAAGGATCTAGCAATCTGTTGCGATTGTAGCCGCTTGACGTCGAATTTTCTCCTAGAAGAATTATACACTTTCCATATTAAAGATTGTCAAAATTGACAACTCATTTAAAAAGGCTTCAAAACGTCCTTAAAAATTGCTGTTATGAGATTTTCTTAAACTTAAATTTTTGATGGCATCAACAATAATTAAAAATTAACCACTTCAAGTTTTTGTTTAAAAACGTATTTCTCTCATTCTCATTAAAATTTCAATTTGCCAGATTCCTCATTTAGCAAATATTTATTTTATAATTTGCCATTTGGCAACCTTTCACCTTCCTATCGTATCGCACAGACAAACACACCCAAAGGCTATCATATCAAATCACCCTTTTTTCCATTTACTGTCGGACAAAAATCTCACAATCATCATATTGCAATAACCCTTTCTTCTTGACTCTGTCAAACCAGCTCAAAGCGTTGCGTTGCCATAACCTTCTTTAACAAACAAAACAAAATTAATTCAATTTAAATGGTAACTCAATATTATACGGACGAATGACGAACTCGACTAAACATGGAATTGGAAACAAAAATATTAATGTCGACGTGCCATTTCATTATTCCATCTATCAACAGCCCGAAAACAACAAATGGATGTCCTTCCGTCAACAAGCAACACAATGACTCGATTCGACGCGTCATTTCATCTCTAAAACGTTGATTGTTTACATTTTCCATTTTATTATTTACACAAAACATTGAAATTGATGAAATGAAACAGCTAGCGTTGCTTATTTTCATATTGACGTCCTTCGTCACCACACCCTGTCGCCACTAGCCAACAGTTCATCCCTAAAAATACAAGCTGGTAGATGGCATTTCCATCGAATTGAATTTCAATTTTCGAACTAAACATTCATTTATATTGAAATATCCCGTCGATGTCCATGTGGACGTGGATGTTTAAAATGTTTGTAAAAATTAAAAATAATATTTCACTCACCGCGTTGTCGGATGAAAGGCTTAAGGCTAAAAAACATAGTGAAATTTCTGACGTGCCCCAAGGCACAACTCTTACTCCAATACTTTTTTTTTTAGAAAACATTAAACTCTTTCTCCTCAGAAAACAGAAATCTCGCCCACATAGAGTTTGGGTAAATAGAATTCGTCGAAATTCGCGGGTATTTGACGAGAAGGTAAATCGAATCGACACAACCGTCAACAAACGACGCATAGAGACGTTCATAGAGAGGAGCACGTGTCAAAGAATAATAATTTCATTATTATATTATCAACCCTTCATTCACATATATCCTTTTACACCGCGAAAATGAATGCTGGGAAATTCAATTCAATTTAATTCACGCATAAGGACATATACAGATAGATAGAGACCGACCTTTGAATATCATCGAATTCCGGAAGTGATGATTATGGCAGGGGTGTATAGGGGGACAAACGGAGAAAAAGGATATTTCGCGCTTGAGTTATTTAATTAAATTTAGAAAAATAACCGAAACAGATTCCTGTTATTTTTTTTGTAAATGAACGGTCCTGATTTACAGAAGAAAACGAAGAAAAAAACATGCCCGTTGGTTAAAAGGAGTCAACAAAGCGAAAAGAAATTTCCAAGTGAATATCCTTGGCCGTAATCCATATCCATTTGTTGGCCACATCCACATCCTTTTTGCTATGGAAATTAAGAATCATCGCTTTAGGGAATGAACCTTCATCCCCAAGAAAACTTTCCATCGTCGTCGTACATAAAATTTCTCCTGCTCCGTCTTTGTTTTTCTCACATCCTCTAAGAAACAAGGATATAATTATTATTTTCTGATTTTTGTTGTATGCACAGGAACACGTATATATTTATGAAATATGAAACAAACAACATCCAAGACTTTGAGCTCAGCGAAACGAGGTCTCACCTTACAAACTTAACCCTTTTTCCATCGTCCTCGCTCCCCAACTCATTTCTAGCTCGTGTTCATTTCTTCATCGTGTTCTTGTCTTGGATCGTTCGGTCGGTTGGTTGGTTGTTGGTTAGATTCCTTATTTAGTTGCATTTTCTTATTCCATGCCAGGATATCCAGGATGCGTGCAACCCTCTCGCGACTATATGTGCTCCATATAAGCCCACATATCCTGGATACTTGTTGTAATGAAATACCAAATATTTTATAAGACGAAGGATTTCACATCCAAGTTCTTGACGACGACGACAACTAAGACTAAAGGTTTTCAGCAAGGAAGCACTCAGATATGCTGCCACACATATTTTTAACAAGCACACACATATCTTCCTCATTTCTTGTTGTTCTTCGTCGTTTCCTTCTGGAAACAGGAACGTCTTATATGTCTTCATATCGCTTTCCTTGGTGCAGGGATTTTGTGTATGTTTATTCATTGGTTTCTATGTCTTAGGAAAAACTATACAAGTAAGCAAAACATATCTTGTACTTTTATATTTTGTTGAGGGGGGATGAGGGATGAGAACCCAATTCCAGCGAAAAACATACCAAGTCAAAAAGATGTGGTGTTCTGGTGGTGATGGTGATTGGTGAGAAGTGAAAATATTAATCATACTTGGAATGTGCTCGGTTTTTGGCTTCACATGCATTATAATAAGCGCAGACTTAAAACTGTGAGGAGAAAAGTTTCCAAATTATAGGAAGACATCGAGACGTTAAATAAACTTTGGGTTTAAATTAGAAAAATCCTTTATTTTTCCTATTCTTAGGTTAGTCTGTTTAAGAACAAAAATCACTTCATATATTGTTTGAAATGCTGCCACATGAACATGGACATTTCTCTCCACCAAAATGTCAGCTGATGTGCGTCAATTTCATTTATTTACAAGAAAATATTAAACAAAAAATCGTATGCCTTTTCACCTATTAAATTCCAATTAAAATCCACTAAAACAATCAGTAAACTAAATACTCAACATTGAACGAAGAATTACATCCCTTCGTTCTCCATGATTCTCATCATTTCGAGTCTCTTGTACTTTTGCATTGGAAATGGATTGCCCTGTTAGTGCGATGGATGTCTGTTAGTAGAGGCTTCTGTCCCCTCTCCTGTGGAACATAGTAGTTAACGAACTGCTAATATCCCTCGAAATTGAAGGCTACACTGAGAGATCTCCTCCAAAACGCACTTAAAATGCTCACTAGATGGACTGATCACTGTGAAGTAAGTATTAATCCCCAAAAAACAGACCTCGTCCTTTTCACACGGAAATACAAGATCCCAATAATTGTACCTCCTTCAATAAATGGTGAACCACTAATTTTTACCAATGAAGCCAAATATCTCGGTCTAATATTGGACACAAAATTAAGTTGGAAACCTAATAATCAGGAAAGAGTTAAGAAAGCTACAGTAGCTCTTTTCTCTTGCAAGAAAGCCATAGGAAGCAAATGGGGTTTTCAACCACGCATAACCTATTGGCTATACACATTGGTCATCCGACCAATACTCATGTACGGGGTTGCAGTATGGTGGACTGTACTGGAAAAAGTCACTTACTGCGACAAACTCAGCAGAGTCCAACGCACTACATGTCTCTGCATAAGCGAGGCATTGAGAACCACACCCTCAGCAGCATTAGACACTCTCCTCCATCTGACAGCCCTCGAATTTAGAAACAAATGGCAGCGAGTACAGCTATAAGGCTCAACGCCTCATCTCAATGGACCAACAATAATGTGGGACATTCCATCATATTGAACTTCTTCGGTTCTATACCAAAGTACATAGACTACACCATTCCAAAACCGCAATTTGGTAAAAACTTCCACATATCCATTCCATCCAGAGATGAATGGGAAGACAGTAAACTTCTGGATGACAAAAGCATTCATTTTTATACAGATGGATCCAAGCCAAGTGATGGAGTTGGTAGTGGTGTGTACTCAGAAAAGCTTAATCTAAGAATCTCATTCCGCCTCCCTAATCATTGTAGCGTCGTCCAAGCGGAAATTTTAGCGATCAAAGAGGTTCTCTCCTGCCTAAGAAAGAGAAAACATGATATCAACTTCGGATATTCGCATCTTCTCTGAAAGTCAGGCTGCTATTAAATCTCTTGACAGTGTCTCAACCAAATCTCAAACGGCCCTCGATTGTCGATCGTCTCTTATGTAGATGCAGCAATTTAACATTCACCTCTGTTGGGTGCCAGGCCACAGAGACATCACAGGAAATTGTAGAGCCGAGGAACTCGCTAAAAATGGAACCGTCATACCTATTTCACCTGAAAGGGAGAAGATAGGTATATACCGATGGCTACATCTAAACTTCTGCTAAAAGCAACAGCCTTAAAGATAACAAACTCCATAGGTGGCACAATTTACCACCGTGCGCAGCCACAAAACTCATTTGGCCTTCACTGGACCAAAAGCGCTCGAAAGATTTATCTCAAAGCAGATTTCATATTAGTTCCCTAATAGGTGTCTTGGTGTAACCTCAAATGACTTCTGCAGGAGCTGTATGGACGAGGAAGAAGAGGAAACAATCTCTCACCTTCTCTGCACTTGCAGCGTCACTAAGACGCAAACTTCATCTGGGAGAGTAGTTTTATGATAATCCCAGTGAACTAGCTAATAAGGATATCAAATATCTTCTTCGCTTTATAAAAAGCTCAAAATGGTTTGACTAGTAAGAAGTAATTCTCTAGATTCATGTGGTATCACAATGGGCCTTTTCTTTTGGCCTAAGTGTGTGGATACTGTATCCACCGCCACTTTAACCTAACCTAACCTAACCTACCTAGAGCGATGGATTTTGATTGAAAAACGTTGATTGACCCTGCTGTTTAAAGTCTCCAGAATTTCAATGACAAAAACAAGGCTATTTTTGGTAAAAGACGAAAAAATTTTGCAGAGTGGTGTTTAACGGACAAGCGTGATGCGTTCAATTGTTAGCAGGGCCGAACCACCATCTGAAGTAAATTTATTACGCCAAGCAGCGTATATTATAGCTTTTCAAATGTCCTGATGGCGTCCACACGACAATTTTCTTTCTGTTGTCCATTGCGATTGGTTCATTTTTCCTACTTCCTTTTACTCTGACGGCAGGTAACTATTGGCAATTAATAAAATACAACAATTTCAAAGATTTATTCACTCGTAAAATTAATTAACTCAACAAAATTAATTTCACATAAAATCCAACCGTTTACCTCCTCCTCCGTTCATCCAAAGAAAACAACCAAATCAGTCTCGTAATTGCAAAACAAATTTCAAAAATGCT
>CAKKXW010000002.1:95457876-95473250 GCA_920937365.1 Sphaerophoria rueppellii | reverse complement strand
TTTACGTTACACTCAACGAACTGACATCGTTCATTTTACGTACAAAGCAATTTTTTAAGTTTTTTAACAGCAAGAAGACAACACAAAACTAATACATAAAGTGTTTTAGTCTTAAAGTATGTCGAAAACTAATTATTTTATTTTTTATATCTCACCGCGCTGTCGAGAACTTCTCGGTTCCGGATTAACCGAATGAGAGTAGTTGTTAAGAGACCCACGCACACTTCTTAACTCCCCTGGATGTTAAATTGCGGCTAAGGCTTGCCGTTTTCCAAGAGTATCATCTGTCATGAAAAGGTGCTTCTCAACTTTGCCGTTCGGAATCGGCGTTAAATTGTAGGTCCCCTCAATTCTTCACACGCACCCAGAGAATTGTTGATGAGAGTAAGCCAATTAGGCCTTGGCTCTTCAAGAGCTGTCGCGCCACTCTATATTTTTTATTTTATTAATCAAAAGCTGTATGAAATTCTGATTTTGTGAAATACATAATCAAAACACAACAGAAGAACGACAATTTTTTGAATTTTTTAACGAAACATGCATTTTACTTGCTACAGTCAAGCAACTCACATTGCATTTTAATAAAATCTGTGTTAATTATAATTATTCTGGAGATGCTCTGAAGGGTGGCGAGACGTGGTACGCAGGGTCGTCTATTTTGGCATATAAAAGCAAAAACATCCGACTCATAGAGGATTGTAGAAATGTCTGTGTTTTGGGAGATTTCGCATTTACTGCACAAATCTCTTGAATTGTTATTTATGTTGTTTATGTTGATCCTTTAAAAAAACTTTCAACGCCATACTAAACATTGAATCATTTTAAGTACATGGCCATACATACATATAAAAAAATCACCCCAGTTAGAGCCAATGTAGTGTAAAACACACATTCATACGAAGAAAAAAAAAAACAGAACACAAAAGATGAAAATGAAAAACTAAGGCGACTCCTTGCAATATAAACTGTGTTGTGAAGCTGCCAACAAAGCTTTCAAATTTATGACATATGCTTGGATTTCAGTGACATTTTTTTTTTAATATCATTTTTATTAAGCTTGAACGTTGAGTGTGTGATAGTCCTCTTTTTTTAGTCTTTTGCAATAAATCCGCAAGGCATTTTGTTGAAAGGTTTTTTTTTTAGACAGATCAAATAGAAAAATGAGTTTATAGAATGTATCAACTCTGCATAATGTCCCCTGGTGTCAACAATGTGACAAGTGTCATTTTTGAAATTGGGTTGTTAAAAAAAAGCGATTCAATGATAGTCTTTTTGAATAAAACAATATGTGGTGAATAATTAATTTATGGTTTACATTGTTTTAGTAAGTTTGTTAACCTTCCTATACTCGCGCATTGGTCTCTCAGACCGACAAATCATTAATTCTTAGTTTACTTGAAACATAAAATCGCTGTCTCTTTGAAATTCTGAGTAGCTTCCTAAATAAGTATTCTCTTTCGATTAGATGGGCGCAAAACCACCTGCCAGGTAGATGTATTGTATTTTTTGTTAATTTTCGGTCTGTCAGACCGACGCGAGTACAGGCGTTAAGTAAGTTTCAGATTTTAGAATAAATATTGGGTGGTAAATTTTGTATAACTTTAGGTCTGTTTATATTTTGAATACACTTATGTGTATGTATATTCTTAATATATGTGTAAATATATATTTAACATGTATAATATTTCTATGAACCGTTTTGAATTGTTTTTTTGAGCATGTACTTATGGTTTGTTCAGATTGCTACGCCTTGCAAAATTATGAAGACTAAATTTTTTTTATACTTTTTTATAATGGTTGTTTTTTGTTTTTTGTTGAAAAAATATTTATATTTATTTTATAAGTCAAAGTCCAAAAAAATTGAATTTCTTGAGAGGCTTGCATAAAATGTTATTGCAGCCGCATAAAGTTTAAAGTTGCTATGTTTTTCTATTTGTTTCATTTAAATATATTACTTTCTTTAAAATAAACCACAAAACTTGACGAATGTTTTAGTCCAGGACCTGACGGAGTACCTTCTTCTATTTTAAAGAATTGTGTTGAACATTTATCTTATCCTTTATGTGTTCTATTCAATGAATCTATTTGTTACTCTATCTTTCCCTCCATCTGGAAAAGTGCCTATATCACGCCAACTCATAAAAAAGGCCCAAAAAATGAAATTAAAAACTACCGTCCTATTGCCAAGTTATCCGTAATACCTAAACTGTTTGAGTCCATTATATGTAACACTCTTTCCTTTTATTGTAGTTCAATTGTTTGTGAAAGTCAACATGGTTTTATGAAAAAGAAGTCAACTGTTACTAACTTGTTAAATTTTACCTCATTCTGCTTAGATGTATTTGAAGACCATGGACAAGTAGATTGTGTGTTTACTGACTTTAGCAAAGCCTTTGACAAGTTATGCCATACAACGCTAATCAAGAAAATGGACGATCTTGGATTTAGCTCTAAGTTTTTAAAATGGATATCCTCATATTTAAGTAACAGACATTACAATGTAGTCTTCTTAAATGAACTTTCAACTAATTTTGTAGTCAACTCCGGTGTCCCTCAGGGTAGTCACTTAGGACCAATTTTATTTGTATTATTTATTAACGACTTAGCTTTGACCATTAAAAACTCTTCAATATTAATATATGCAGATGACGTAAAAATTTTTAAAAGTATTAAATCACAATGACTGACTGCTTGTTATTACAGGAAGACCTTGTTCTTTTTCGGGAGTGGTGCAATCTAAACCGTCTTGTCTTAAATGTTGACAAGTGTAAAAGTATGACTTTTACACGCAAACAAAATACCTTTGTATTTAGTTATATGTTTGATATGTCACCGTTAAACAATGTCTCTGTATTCTCTGACCTTGGTATAATCCTTGACTCGAAACTAACTTTCAACTTTCACTTGGACTATATAACTAAAAAAGCCAATAGAATGCTAGGATTCATAAAGAGATTTAGCCGCGACTTTTAGGACCCTTATGTTTTAAAACTTTTGTTTGTATCGTTCGTAAGGCCAATACTAGAATACGGATGTGTAGTATGGTCACCATATTACTCAATTTACACAAATAGACTTGAAGCAGTTCAAAGAAGGTTTATGCGTTTCTGCCTACGTTTCTTTTCTTGGTCTCCAAATAATATTCGTCCTCCTTACTGTCTTAGACTTGCTTTGGTTAAACTTCCCTCTATCACACATCATAGACAATACCTTCAGTTCTGTTTTATTACTAATGTGATGAATGGCTCTATATTATCTCCATCAGTTTTAAGTAGATTTAACTTTAGTTTCAGTCGTACAAGCATAAGGCTGCAACAACCTCTACAACTTCCTTTCAGTAGATCAAACTATGGTGCCAATAATCCAATAAATCAAATGGTATTAATCTTTAATAAGTATTATTTTCTTATAATTTCGATAAACGATAATTTAAAAAGCGAATCTTTCAAAACTTTATTTTATAATGCCTTATCATAAATGCAGGCTTTTAATAATTAATTTTAATTCATGATAATTTTGTATTTTATAATAGTTGTTTAGACATAGATATATGTAGTTCATAAGTTTAATAAGACTTAAATAAATAAAAGACAGGCCCTATCAGGTAAAATTCAGACATCATGTCTCTAAATCATCTTCTAAAGGAAGATTCTCTCTACAAATCCAACCATGCCTAGTTGTCTTGGATGGTACATGGACTAACTCTTGCAAAGAAACGCTAAACCTGCTATTAGATATCCACTTCCCGGATAGCTCCAAACTGTTAATACCACAAACCATACTGGATTGGGTATTAACTTAACTTTTCCTCAAGGTCTTGTTACAATGGAAAAATTGACATGGGCTCTGAATAGTTTCAAACCTTACAAATCTCCAGGTCCAGATCAAATCATACCAGCTGAGCTACAATCATTGAGATGATCTTTAAAAGTTGTCTAGATCCGGTTTATATACCTCAGCGATGGAGAGAAGTAAGGGTAGTATTCATTCCCAAGGCGGGCAAAGGCTCGCATGTCAATCCTAAAGATCTAAGACCTATTAGCCTATCACCATTCATTCTCAAAACGCTGGAACGATTGATTGATATCCATATACGTAATAGCATTGATGAGAGGCTATCGATGTCTCAGCATGCTTACTGCAAAGGGAAATCGGTAGAAACAGCCTTGCATACTCTGGTAAGAACTATCGAATACTCCCTAGAACAAAAGGAATATACTATGGTTGCCTTCCTGGATATTGAAGGTGCTTTCAACAACGTTGACACATCTGCTATCACTTCTACTATGACGACCCTAAACGTCGAATACTCACTCTGTGAGTTGATTAATCTAATGCTAGTCAGTAGAGGCACTCCACAAGGTGGTGTTCTGTCCCCTCTCCTGTGGAATATAGAAGTTAACGAACTGCTAATATCCCTCGAGATTGAAGGCTACAGAGTGATTGCGTATGCCGATGATGTTGCTATCGCCGTCACAGGAAAACATCCTTATACACTAAGAGACCTCCTCTAAAACGCACTTAATATGCTCACTAGATGGGCTGATCAATGTGTAATCCCCAAAAAACAGACCTAGTCCTTTTCACACGGAAATACAAGATCCCAATAATTTTACCTCCTTCAATAAAAGGTGCACCACTTATTTTTACCAATGAAGCCAAATATCTCGGTCTAATACTGGACAGAAAATTAAGTTGGAAACTTAATATTCAGGAAAGAGTTAAGAAAGCTACAGTAGCTCTTTTCTCTTGCAAGAAAGCCATAGGAAGCAAATGGGGTTTTCAACCTCGCATAACCTATTGGCTATACACATCGGTCATCCGACCATTACTCATGTACGGGGTTACAGTATGGTGGACTGCACTGGAGAAAGCCACTTACTGCGACAAACTCAGCAGAGTCCAACGCACTGCATGTCTCTGCATAAGCTGGGCATTGAGAACCACACCCTCAGCAGCGTTAGACACTCTCCTCCATCTGACACCCCTCGAAATTTTAAGCAAACAAGTGGCAGCGAGTACAGCTATAAGGCTCAACGCCTCATCTCAATGGACCAACAATAATGTGGGACATTCCATCATTTTGAACTTCTTCGGTTCTATACCAAAGTACATAGCCTACACCATTCCAAAACCCCAATGTGATAAAAACTTCCACATATCCATTCCATCCAGAGATGAATGGGAAGACAATAAACTTCTGGATGACAAAAGCATTCACTTTTATACAGATGGATCCAAGACAAGTGAGGGAGTTGGTAGTGGTGTGTACTCAGAAAAGCTTAATCTAAGCATCTCACTCCGCCTCCCTAATCATTGTAGCGTCTTCCAAGCGGAAATCTTAGCGATCAAAGAGGTTTTCTCCTGGCTAAGAGAAAACGTGATATCAACTTCGGATAACCGCATCTTCCCTGATAGTCAGGCCGCTATTAAATCTCTTGACGGTGTCTCAACCAATTCCAAACGGCCCTCGATTGTCGATCGTCTCTTATGGAGATGGCGCAGCACTTTAACATTCACCTCTGTTGGGTGCCGGGCCACAGAGACATCACAGGAAATTGTAGAGCCGATGAACTCGCTAAAAATGGAACCGTCCTACCCATTTCACCTGAAAGGGAGAAGATAGGTATATACCGATGGCTACATGTAAACTTCCGCTAAAAGAAACAGCCTTAAAGATAACAAACTCTATAGGTGGCACAATTTACCAACGTGCGCAGCCACAAAACTCATTTTGCCTTCACTGGACCAAAAGCGCTCGAAAGATTTATCTCAAAGCAGACTTCATATTAGCTCCCTAACAGGTGTCTTGGTGTAGCCTCAAATGACTTCTGCAGGAGCAGTATGGACGAGGAAGAAGAGGAAACAATCTCTCACCTTCTCTGCACTTGCCCTGCTCTTTCACTAAGACGCAAACTTCATCTGGGAGAGTGCTTTTATGATAATCCCAGTGAACTAGCTAATAAGGATATCAAATATTTTCTTCGCTTTATAAAAAGCTCAAAATGGTTCGACTAGCAAGAAGTAATTCTCTAGATTCATGTGCTATCACAATGGGCCTTTTCTTTTGGCCCACACTCTGTATCCACAGCCACTTTAACCTAACCTAACCTAGATTCGTATACAACCTCTCTTTTTAGCCACTAACTGTCAAATTTAACCAGCGGATGGCGAAGATTTTGACGGATTAAGAACCTCTTTTAGTCCGTTCATTTTTCGGGGTAATCCGGTTACATTAAGAACAAAATATCGGTCTGGCGACCTAGATTCGTATACCACCTCTCTTTTGAGCCACTAACTGTCAAATTTAATCAGCGGATGGCGAAGATTTTGACGGATTAAGAACCTCTTTTAGTCCGTTCATTTTTCGGGGTAATCCGTTCAGATTTACAACGAAATATCCATCTGGTGACCTAGATTTGCATATAATCTCTCAACTGAGAAATTTTCTGTCAAATTTCATAAACTGATGGCAAGGATTTTGACGGATAAAAAACTTCATTTGTTTCTTAAGTGATTGTCAGATCGATTTTCAGGACGATCTTGCAAACTTAGTAGGGGATACCGAGTTGCAACAACTATAAAATAAGCTTCCCCGACTATCTTCGTATTGACTGAATCTACAATTATTTCAAACCCTCTTCCACGGCAAAGAGCGGTTGGAGCTTGTACATAAACGTTTCTCG
This sequence comes from Sphaerophoria rueppellii, assembly GCA_920937365.1. Lineage (NCBI taxonomy): Eukaryota > Metazoa > Arthropoda > Insecta > Diptera > Syrphidae > Sphaerophoria > Sphaerophoria rueppellii. The sequence continues at coordinate 95,466,564 of CAKKXW010000002.1, read as the reverse complement.
TTAACACTAATTTCCTGTCAAAAATGAAATCCCCAAACCAGCAAGAGGTCCTTGAACACATCTTTCTTCATCTTATTTATCGCCCACTTGAATTCAATTTAATTCAAATCACCTTACATTTCTTTGTCCTTATGTTTTGCATTTGTAATCCACAAACGTTTTTCTTATTCTCATTGAAATTCAGAATATTAGCTCAATTGAATTCCTACAAAAGACTAACTCTCAAGACCAGAGAAACCACCACAGCAACAAGTAGTCCTTCCTTTTGGTACTTCAAAGCCCCAAATGTTTTCTCATCGCCGTGTTGCCAATTGAAATGAAAAACACAAAAAGAACAAGGACCTTTTTTTATTGTGTGTGAGGGGCAAAAGAAAAAGGGTTGCCTTGCTGTTGAAAGATGTTAAGATCGACTTCCTCCAAAAACCACATAATCGGATTCAAATGGGCCAAATAAAATGGCAATAAATTGTCCCCAAAATAACAGAAACAGGATGGAAAACAAGAGACCAAAAAAAACCCTTCCTCTTCTTGTTTTAGACAAAGAACCAGTTTAATCTAAGGGTTTTGATTTAAAGAGGGTAATTTATGCACCCGCACTTCCCCTCCTACAAAAAAAAAAAACTTAAAAGCGTGTTGGGTAAGTGGAAATCAAAATTGGCAAAACAAATTACATCGTTTAAATAAGTTTTGATGGTTTTGACTATTTTGCCATGTGGAGACTTTGGGGAAAGGGGGACAAATCATATTTGCATTTTTGCCTTTTTCGCGATTCTGAAGAATCGTCACAGTGAAACGCACCCTTGGTGACAATAAAGTCAACGGAAAAAAATCAAAGCTTACCCTTAGGCTCCATTGTTTCGCGCTCGTCAAGACATTTCACAACATAAAAACAAAACGCGACACACAAAAAGCCATTAGAGAAGAAGAAGCGATTTGATTATGAGACAGTGAGACATTCAAAAAGATTGTTCTGCTTTTTTCTTAATCTTTATTTTGCACCCCCAACCCCGAGAGCACCCGCGAATAACCTGAAGGTATGAAGCATTTAGTGGGAGAACGAAATGTCGTGTTTCGAAAACGGTTTGTTTTCGCTTACTTTCGAAAAGTGTCTCTCCAAGGGGTGACATATATTTTTTGTTGTTTTGTAAAATGGTGTTTTGTTTTTACTTGCTGATTGCTCTGTGATGCGTCTCTTGCTCCAAGGGATCATCCAGGGTATCAAAGCTGTGTTGAGGGTGTTGTTCTTTTGGGTTTGGGTTTATTTTTCTGTTTTTGGTTGACACCACCATTGCTTTGCTGTGTGCCTTTAACAGATTGGATTGGCTTTTAATGTTTCCTGGGAGATATCTTAAGAATAATTGTTTCACTTTTGCTCCTTGGTTTGACAAAAAAAAAAGGAAGCAAGGAGGAAGGCCTTTTTTAACTGCTTAGCGATTATAATTCCATTTTTATCACGCCGGGCGTGCTTTCAATGGAATGGGGTCAGGGATAAGGTGTGGACTGGGATTTGAAAGGGACATTTTGGAGTGTCTTAGAAATGGAATAAAGAAATGAAAAATGTCCTAAGTGGGCTAACTGTCGCAGAGTGACTTCAGGGCATCGCTGGGTGACACAATTTACCTTTTTTTGGTGTTTTTGTTTTGAGAAAACTTTTGGGGCTATGAAATTTTTATTTAATTTGGAATATTGCGGTGGGATTTGGGGTCCGGCACGAATGGCAATTAATGAGATTTAAGTGATTTCGCGTTGAAATGTGTCTTTCGGGAAATGGCTATGAATTTGAACGAAGAATTCACAGGTTTAAACGTGGTTTTTCAGAGGATTTGAACGTAGTCCTTTAATCCCATCATTCTACACGTTCATGTTTCCTTGACACCCCAAATGTGTTTAATCCCAAATGTAAATCAAATTCAACTTTGTCACGAAGTTAAATTTCCAGAAACTAAATAACAAACCACCTCCGGGCAATCATCATCATCCACCTAATCCAATTGTCATTTAACACTCGCTTCAACATCCAAAGGATACATTTCTCGAACTCACTTCCCGGCACTGTTGAAACTGTTCAAACGGTTGAACCCTCTCGCTCGCTTACAAAAACACTTCAAACACAACACCCAGAAATATACAACTGCGGTGTCAATTGCTAAGTGCACAGGCAAATAAAAGCAAAAGTCCTGAATCGCACAAAAAAAGGATAACACTGGCGACAAACACCATCCGAAAGAGTCACTTGAAAAACTTGTTTCTACCGTTCCAGCCAGCAGCTATGAATTCTCTTCAAACTCACAAAAAAAAAAAAAAAACACAAGCTCAACCTGTGCAGAGAGTCCTATTTCGACCGAGTACTACGCCAAAAATGTCATCATGTCATCAAAAGGATTTTTGACTTCCTTTCCATCCGCTTTATATTGCCATATCGCCATGCAGAGCCAGTGGAGCGGGGTGAATGTGGAATTATTGTCAAGTGAAATTCACAAAAGAAACTGAATTTCAAATTTTATCATTATGCCAAAAGGACTGTTATTGTGAACGACGACGACGAAAGATGGAACAAAAGCCCTCGAGGCACATCCCATGACTCTTGCTTTTTCAGCTTCGAACACCAAAACATTTATTACTCACTTCATGTGAAATTGAAAAGTTCAAATTGAATTCGAATTCAATTTGAGAGTTGAGAGGAGAAAGATGACTTCAAATGAAATTTCAACAAATTTTCAGTGTTTTTGAAGAGAAGGAGGGCGATATGTCGTTTGAGAGAAAATCAACAACCGAAACATTATTTCCTGGCTAAAATGTAATCTTCATTTGTCTTTTTTGGCAATGCACGAACATTGAACATCACATCACAGGACGAACGCATTATTATGATTAATCACAGAAATGACGAAAACGTTGATGATGATGATGTCCTGTCCAGGGACAAGAATTCTCGGCAAGCAAATATTTTGAGAGGAAACATAAACCGCTTTCGACTTTCATCAACCATGCCGACGAGATCATCAGTGAACGAACGTCAACATCAGCGATGATGGCGACACCAGCGAAAATGATGATGTCTTCATGATGATTGTGTGCAACGTTCAACTCGGATGTCATTTTTGTATCAAATTCCAAACACTCACCCTCAGCGCCTAAGCATGTTCGTTTCAAAACAATGACCACAAGGATGTGTTTTGAGAACTTCGATGATGGTTGGTTGTGATGACAGATTTGACCCATACCCTAGCAACGCTGTTGGCTGACTGGCAATATCGAAATTAAACGATGGTTGTTCGGCAGTTGAGATGCGAGATGTGCGAAGTGGCTTAAATAGAATGGTCACGAATCCTTCAACCTTCTTCTTCAATATTGGTTTTTGTGTTGTTGTGCGCTGTTCAAGTAGAGGGCGCTCGCTCGTTTTTGACTTTATCTGAATAACAGTCTGGATGGCCGTTTTGTTCGCCTGTCAATTGTTCAATTTCGGTCGAGATTGGCTGAATGATTGGAAATGAGGTGCGTCCAGTTCTAGATGACGTTGATGTTGGTGCTTGCTAGGCCCCTGGGGCAATGGCACAAGGAGTGGAATGCATGCGAACATTCCATTGATTGATTGGATATTATGTGGCGACACGTAGGTGTGCAAAATGTTGCGGCAAAAGCGGTGGACATTCTGAAATGTTGGGAATTTCCATGTCAGATGGTTGTCATTGCAGATTGGAAACGGTCCGGTTCGTTTTTGGAGGGTCCGAATGGATGTTTCGTGTTTCAGCTAGCTGCCCGCTGAACAAGAAGAATTGATTGTCGAGTGACATGTTCAGCATATTGCTGTTGAGAGAGAGAAAGTTGCTAGACAATTTCGAACAAATTGACTTCTTCCTCCGCAGACCCATAGAACAAACGCGAAACCATTTATTTCGCTCATAAAAAAAAAACAGATCTCAGGTGTCGAAAAATCATCATCTTCTGCATCGCTGTCAAGTGTGTCTTATTTTGTACTCCCCTCTCGCTCAAGGGAACAATAAAGAGTCAATTTCATTAGAACACAAGTTGGTACGACAATTTCAGTGAAGAGTGAAAACTGAAGAGATGAACGGAAATCATCAACGTGAATAAAAAATTATTATTATCAATGTAATTGACGAAATTTCATTTTGCACATAAATATTCTCACTCCTTGGAAGTTGCACAAGAAAACTGCCACGATGACAAGAAATTAGAAGTTGTTGTTACTTTTACGTGAGTGGCAACGTGACGGAATATTGTCGATGTTACCACCACCTTAGACTCTATCTTTTACTAGGTGATTACTTACTTGGTTACACGAGAATATGTCATGGCATTTTCACTCCCGCTGCATGACGTTGTGTGTCGTTCGCGTTTAAGTGCGTCTTCTAATAATAATCATAAAAAGAAGGACGAAAACGAGGATGACGACGACGACGACGACGACGTCGAAGGACTAAAACGAGTCTAACAACTGTGTAACGATATTCTTGCATTGTTAAGTGGCCCTCTCCTCAGCGAAACAAAAAAATGAAAATGGGGAAAGCACAAGAACTTCTTGTCGTCCTGTTGAACGAAGGAAAAGGGATCACAGTTGGGGTTTTGTCACACAATTCACAATGTGAATAAGTTTTGACATGGAACATAAAAGCGTTTCAATATCCTTTTCAGTCTTTCTATTTTTTTTTTTTGTATTTTTGTTCTGCGGGGTTGTCATACGAGTACAAGGACTTCAAGGATATTATTTCATATAAAATGGAAAAAAATAAAACGAGCAACGAGTTTGCTTGTCATAATAATCATCGAATAAATTATGCAAAAATCGTTATGAGCATTATTCGTACACAGGACTATATGAGTTGAGTACAAGAAAGTAGGTTTTTCGAACCCCTCGCCCTTAAAGAGGACTTTGCAGGTATATTGTTGATGTAGACTGAGCTTGATTTGAAATCTTACTAAATCTCATTGTGATTATGTTCCTGCAAGGATATGTGCGGGGAAGGCTTGAATTTATGATGACAAAAGCGATGTGAAGTAGTGAGCTACATGTGAATCAGGAATGGTATTATCCTACTTTTGTGATTATTTCATAAAGTTGAATAAGGATATCAATCTCGTCACTTGAAATTTTGATTATAATTTTCAGCGTTCTACCTTGATTGAAAATTAAATTTCTTCTGAATGGATACATTTATGATGGGAATCCTTGAGCGTCTACCACTTCCAACCAAGAATTGCCATTCGGAGAGTCTTCCAATCGAATCTGTCACAAGATTGCAGCGCCATCTGAAGTAAATACGTGTGTTTCAGTTGATTTTGACAAGCTATGGCGGCCATTTTGTGTTTAACGACGTCTGTCATCAGTCAGTCGTTTATTTCCTCAAATCTAATCCCCAAAACTTAAATGGAAGAAGAAACTTTGAAGTACAACTTGGTCTCTCCTTTAATTTCATCAACCCCTCCTCCCGAGCCAGTTCTTAATCCTTTACACTCGTAAACATCTCAAAGATAAAATAACTTTCTCCGAACAACAACTGTGCCCAGTTAAAAAATTCAATATCAACCCGGCAAACGGGTAATTTAAGACTCGTCGCGGCGCAACGTAACAGTGAATAATAATAATAATTTTCGCCTCTTAAGTCCTCTAATTACACAATCGAACTTATGTCCTAAAGACTATACGACTACGAGCGTTGTTCGTCTGGTTTTGAGCTCTTGAAGATGCCCCCCTTGAAACGCACCATCTCGAACTCGTTAAAGGGGTTGAAATTTTGAAATTTGAATTTCCACGCTTATTGGACTCTTGGATTCATATTTTTATGTTTCCTCAAGTTACTCGCAGATACTATTGAATCTGAGATTTTCTGGAATTCCCGAGGACTTGTTGTCGTCGTCGTTGTTCTTAGTTTATATTTCAAAACATTTCAGGAGTAGGTACAGACGAGACGACTCATTCAACCAAGAAATGAAATATAATTACATTCATAAAACTGACATAATTATGAATGTTTTTTCTGGAACACACTGTATCAGCAGGAGGGATTCATCGTTTCGCGTCGTCGGCGGCGGTATAGAGCTTTAAAATAGAAAATTATGATGTGCGACAGTTTTTAAGGGCCTCTGATATGGAGTGAGTGTAAAATGTTTTGATAATCCTTTCACTTTTTTGCTCGCTTTTGTTTTTTCACAGTCGCGCCATGTCGGCCGTGGGCGCTAGTCGGCGAAAGTTATTTTGACAAATTTCAATAACCCGAACGTGTTGTTGTTTTGGTGGTGAAAATAAATCAATATTTAGATGTTTTGTTATTTTTCTTGTTTTTTCAACTTTTTCTAAGCACTCTCCACACACAGAAAAGAAAAAAAACACAAAAAACATCAAATGCAGTGTGCCAGAGAACAAATTTTCATGGGCAATTTATGGCATTGCGCTGACCTCACTTGAAATATTGTTTAAAAACATTTTTTTTAAAAAGCTGTTTCCAACATCCCTGAGGATGGTGTAAAATGAACACACACAGTTTATTTGTGATGTCCACTTGTGGCGTTATTTATGACTGCCCTAACACAGAGAATCGCATGAAAACATTGAAAATAGGGAGAACAAAAATTCGCTGATATCGCATTGGGGGTGAAATTTTCAAGTGGAATGTTAAACAGGGGACTTTTGAAAGGTCCCTTTTATGACTGCAATTGAAATATGCAAATCGAAAATTGCTTTAAAAATTCCATACGTCATTGTTTTTCAATCTGAATACGATTAGTTTGCATAGCTGAAACGAAAAGGGAACAGAGTGGAATAATTTAGGGGAAAATAGTTATTTCCGCAGAGGAAATTTCACTAATATATGATTTTCGATGTTAAGACTCCAAATTTCTGGAGATGAAGAAAAAGAACATAAATAAGGGGTTCCAACCGGAAGTACCAGGTACTTGATGTGACTCCCAGCACAAGGGCCGAAAAAAAACTCTCTTTATTGCCTGGGCCTCAAATAAGTCGAAGTAGCCCGTAAAAGTGTTCACCAAGTAGTTCGGCCTAGCTGGAAATGAAGACGCCACCGTTGATTCCAACAAACGAAATTCATTCGGCTCCGCCGTCGCTGGTTGGGAGTGCCTTGGTGGAAACACTCCTTCGTTGGAGGGTAATAAATAAGTAACAACAGCCAACTCTGGAAAATAAATTACGCGACCGCATAGCTCTAAGCTTCATAGTAGTAGTCACCGTAAGCCGCTCCGCCAAGTCAAGGCTTACCCCATAGAGGATCTTGAAAAAGGGAGATTCTCTAAACTGCGATACCTACAGAGGAATCAGAATACAATATCCTCTCTGCCGTAATATGTGAACGTCTGAAGCCCTACGTACACAATCTGATTGGTCCTTATCAATGTGGCTTCAGGCCAGGAAAGTCAACCATCGACCAAATTTTTACGTTGCGGCGGATCCTGGAAAAGACCTCTGAAATCCAAATCGATACCCACCACATTTTCATCGATTTTAAGGCCGCGTATGACAGCATCTACAGAGACGAACTGTATAAAGTTGGTAACGAGCTTATACGGAATCTCTGGACGTCAAAAAAGGATTCAGACAAGGCCATGCACTGTCATTCGATTTCTTTAACATCGTTCTTGAGAAGATAGTGCAGAACTTCAACGTCAACACCAGACACCAGAGGCACTATCTTCCAAAAATCTGTTCAACTTCACGCGCACGCCGATGATATTGATATAATGGGAAGAGCACACCGTGATGTCAATGGCGCCTTTGTGAGAATTGAGACAGAAGCGGCAAAAATGGGTTTAGCGGTAAATGAGGGAAAAACGAAGTATATGCTGTCTTCGAGGAAGGATACCCAACAGCGACGGCTCGGACAGAACGTCACAATAGACGCATACAACTTCAAGGTAGTAGAGGAGTTTGTCTACCTAGGCTCCGCTATAAACACGGGCAATAACACTAGCGCCGAGATCAGACGAAGAATAACTTATTGCTAATCACTGTTTCTTTGGGCTAAGAAAGCAATTGAGTGGAAAAGCCCTCTCTCGAACAACTAAGGTAAAATTGTACAACACCCTTATCATCCCAGTCCTGCTGTATGATGAATGTGCCTTAGGCTGTTTCGAGAGGAAAGTTCTTCGAAAAGTAGATACAACAGATCCAGATCGTATTGCCATGTTCAAAGAAGAAACGCAGAGTACCTCGTTCCTATGGCGACCGCTAACTAATAAGAAATCTGGCACAAGAGAATGTAACAAGGAGACGTCACCACCGCCACCGTTGTTTTGTGGTGTCAACCTGGCTGAACCCGCAGGTATGAAGACGATTCTCTCCATAGTCCCCTCGAGATTTGAGGTCATAACAGTGCCGATTAAAAAGGAAGAAGAAAAAGAAGGTTATATGCATAGTATATCCAAATAACTCTAACAAATATGTTTGTTTCTTTTATTTTTCTGAGTCACAATCATCTGGATCATCCTTTTCCTTTTTCTTATCAAGAGAAATGTCGTTTTTAGAGCTCCCCTGATACCTCTCTTAGCAGAAGTATGGACGCCCAAGTCGGTCCAACTGTGGTGTTTTGTTGCCACCGCCACCACTGCAGAGGAACAATGTAAGAGAACACGGTCTAAAGAATAATCAATCGCCAGCGGTATCCTTGCTCCATGAGACGCAAAGAAGAAACTTGTACCGTTATGCTAGACCTAGAC
>CAKKXW010000002.1:95432968-95457376 GCA_920937365.1 Sphaerophoria rueppellii | reverse complement strand
AAAACTTTTGAAGTAATCTTTTCCTCATTTTCAGAAAAAAAAACTTGATTTGTTTCAGTGGTCGTTTAAGGGTTGTAACGCGACACCGAATGGGGGTGGTTGTGCATAAACAAATATTCCGTCTTTCTTTCGAACTTACGCCCCCGCAGGACTAATTAAATCCGCCAACCAGGACTCCATAGAAATACAAAAAAACCCTTTCAACAATTTCATTACAAAAATTTCATAAAATATTAATATCGAATGAATTCTTTTTTTCCAAATTTTATTTTAAGAAATAGAAAAAATCACAGTTTTCAATATATTTTCCTCTTCTCTCCGAACATCATAGCCACTTTAAATAAATGTACAACCTAACCTGAAAAGCCAAAGCCAATCCTGTGTGTGTCGATGCTAAAAAAAAGTGGCATAAACGGGGTTTGGGCATGGAAAATATTCTTTTTTAATAATTTAAAAATGAATGCCGGGAATTTGGAAACTTTTTTAATTAATTAACTAAGACGGAACAGTGGGCTTGGTAGATATTCATTTTTTTCGGACTTTAACGATGTCCTCAGCAGGTTGAGATGAAAATGAAATTCTAATGAAGGTAGGTAGACTCGTAAATGGTTCGTATCCTTTTTTTTTGGAAGTGAAATGCAAACTCAAACTCGAGTTGAATTTCGGTCGTTAACACTTTGTTTTGAAGGACCTGAGTGTGTTTGACGATATTATGATGTCAACCACTCTTATACTTTTGTGATGGAATATGTTTTATTTCGAGACAAAAAACGATATGGTAAGGCAGGGCCGCAGGTGTAGACGACTGTGGTTACCAGTGACATAAAATATGACTTGTGGAAGGACTTTTTTTGACAGTACCATATGTAAATTGTAACTTATTGTATCAACAGCCAGTTCGGTCCCTGGCTAGCTGTCTCCAGTTTCGCACGCCAAGTTGGTTCAGGTCCTCTACCACCTGTGTGCTCCATCGGAGTCGCGGTCTTCCTCTTCTGCGACGTCCTTCCGGGTTGGATTCGAAGACTCTACGAGCCGAAGCATTATTTTCCATTCGCTCAACATGACCCAACCATCTAAGTCGTTGGACCTTAACTTTTCTGGCTAGGTCAGTGTCGCTGTGGAGCTCGTACAGCTCTTGGTTGAATCTTCGTCTCCATTCTCCATTAACGCAGACAGGACCAAAAATCACTCGAAGAATTTTTCTCTCAAAACAGCCCAAAGCGTTTTCATCAGATGTTGTCATAGTCCATGTCTCTGCACCATACATGAGGACCGGGATAATGAGGGTTTTGTAGAGCGTCACTTTAGTTGCATGGGAGAGGACCTTACTACTTAATTGCCTTCTAAGTCCAAAGAAGCAGCGATTGGCAAGAGTGATTCTTCGTTTGATTTCAGCGCTGTTATTGTTGTCTGAGTTGATAGCGGATCCCAGGTAGATAAAGTCCTTAACTACATCGAAGTTAAATCTGTCTATGTTGACGTTTGCTCCAAGACGTCGATGTTGGTAGCCCTTTCTTGTCGACAGTCTTGGTCTTGCCATCGTTAACCACTAGACCCATCTTCCTGGCCTCCGTCTCAAGACTCACAAACGCTCCACTGACATCACGCTGTGTTCTTCCAATTATGTCAATGTCGTCTGCGTATCCTAGTAGCTGAAAGATTGTGCCTCTGGTGTTGACATTGGAGCTTTGCACAATCTTTTCAAGAATGATGTTGAAGAAATCGCATGACAACGCATCGCCTTGTCTAAAACCTTTTTTGACATCAAAAGCGTCCGTTAGGTTTTTTCATCTTACACAGACGGATGAGTTTTTCTGGGATGCCAAAACTAGACATTGCTCTATATAGTTGGTCTCTATAGACGCTGTATGACAGCGGCCTTGAAATCGATGAAAAGATGGTAGGTATCGATTTAAAGTTCCTGGGTCTTCTCCAAGATCTGCCGTAGTGTGAATATTTGATCGGTGGTTGACTTTCCGGGTCTGAAGCCACACTGATAAGGACCTACCAGGTTGTTGACGAAAAGCTTCAGACGTTCACATATTACGGCAGAGAGGATCTTGTAGGCGATGTTTAGGAGACTTATACCTCTGTAGTTGGTGGAGATCAGGGGATCGCCTTTTTTGAGGATCGGGCATACGATGCTGAGGTTCCATTCATCGGGCATGCTTACCTCCGACCAAATTTTGCAGATGAGCTGGTGCATGCACGTAAACTCCTTCAGCTGCTTTGTACAGTTCGGTGGCTAGCCTCTGAGAAGTTTCTATGTTCGTATTTATTGCAGTTATACAGAGCTTGACTCGATTCATAAAGAAAATCGGTGATTTTTTCGGACGGAAGTAACATTATTTTTTGATGCGAATATGCGCACGTTGAATTCGAAAACTTTCAACAAAATATCAATAATCAGAATTTTTGAAAATGTTAATTAGGAAGAGAAAACCAGAAACGAGGAACCGGAAACAGGATATTAAAAAACTCCAATCGGAGATAAAAACTTCATTTAAAGACATTTGAATTTTCTGAAATGGAAATCCAAAATTTTCAGGGAATCCGATGTTTAAAATAAAAATGAAAAGAAAACGTCAAATAAATCTTATTACTACTCATTTTTCCCAAGCCAATTTCAGACACCATCTTGCAACAATGTTTCACTAAGTCAAGTCGTAAATTTCAAATTTTTAAAAGACTCTAAAAACCTTAATTGAAATTGCAAAATCGTTTCCAAAGAAAAAGAAATCAATCAGAGACCTCCTTCACTTCAAATTTTAGCATCCTCGCATCGGTCGGTTCATTTACATCTCAAAACAAATTTATTGAAAAGAAGTCAAGTTAACAAAACATTTTGGCCGCAAATTTAATTTGCCCACAACCACAACAATTCGACAGCCGACCATCAATCAAAACTGTCATTGTCCAGAAGATAATCGTCACATCAAACAAACCACCATACAATGTTATAAGACACTCTTTGACTCAAGACCCAAACAGAGCTTAACACAGTAGCTGAATGTTTAACCAGCATTGATGGCAGACCGCGTTTGCGTTTGGTGAGTTCAGTTTTGGTACCTCACCGTCACCTGGCTCTGGGAATATATTTGCAAGAATGTTTGCGGTCATCAGAAAACCACACAATTCCGATTGCGGTTTGTAGATTTGTTGGCAGTGTCTGTCTCTGTATACGGAGATGAGGATAAATCATATGAACGATCAAAAAACCATTAAAGAAGCTATTGCAGTATCCTCCAAGGAAGTACAGTCCATCGGTTGCACTTTGACCATAGAATATCGCAGCAGATCAAAGCCAGCGGGCCGCGATCATCGCCTCATCGATTCCCACAGCGATCTATGATGACTCGATGACAGGGCACGTCATCGCGACGATCTCGGTGTCACCCAAAGGTGCTTGTTCCAATAAATCTATGGCCCCATGAGATCGACAGATTTCCAGTGGAATTCCACAGAACAACACAAAAAAGTGCATCATCACGCATCATGCTGAAGCTTTAGATGATTGCGGAATAGCCTTGTGAATTATTGGAAAATTAATTCGCAGATATTCATAAATTGGCGGCACAATTAATGGCCGTCCAACACGAAAAAGTCATGTAGCTGTTGCCGGCCGACCGTCGTCCGTCGTCTGTATCCGTAGCGTCCGTCTGCAAATTATATTTGATGAAGAACAAATCGCATTCACAGTTCGCAAAAGCCTCCGGGCGGATTGAAGTTCTTGCACGTTGTTCTGGGGCTTTTTGTTGTTGCTGTTTGAGAGTTCCCGCACGCAACCACTTCGGCACATCACTTCGAGAACAACTGTAGCAGCATCAGGTGAGAGATGCACAGCCGTCCGTCGATGTAAGAATTTTGTTGTTTGCCAAATGAATCCTGTCGCGTGTGGTTTTAGCTTTGTTTTGTTTGCATGCGCTTAGCGGCGCAGTTCGCAATGATTCGCATTCGTGTGTATCAATGGAAATCGATGACAAAATATTGAAATTAATAAAAGAGTATAAATCCGGCATTTATCAGGCAGTAACACTAGTCGGAGGGAATTAAATTAGCATCAAGCGCACGCAAGTGACTTTGCGAGAGCGAGGAAGGATGATTTAGATACTGGCAGCACTTTGCACGGGGTGTAGTGCGGTTTGCGAAAAGCAGACTTTAGTTTTATGCAACACGCTGCACGCAAGGCATTTAGCATTCAGATGAGTCATTTGCGAAGTCAGAAATATGTTTGCAACTCGTCGCAGGTGGCTTAGTACTATTTGGGAGGGTGAAAAATGGAACCAACTTGCGAAACTAGCCATTAAGTGCTTGCGAAATGTAAACACAACTTCGAAAATTTTTAATTTTGATTTTCTAAGTTGCGATTCCTTAACAACAGAAGTTAAGAGGTTTTAAATGAAAGCATGTCCCTTGCGAAATGTCCTAAGTGTGATGCGAAGAGGTCATCTCAAGTTTTTTCTCAAAAAACGTATGTTCAATTCAAAGTCTGGCCAATAGTCTTATAAGCTCTCCAAATCCAGTTCAGTCTTATTTATCCCTATAAACCCTTTTGTAAAGCCAACAAAACGCAATCTTTTATCTGCTTTTCGCAAACTCAATGCTCATGCATGCGAACAAAGTCTGAACGAAAATGTCTGTCCCTTCGATAGAGCACATTCTCCTCCCATATTTCCATTTCATATAAATATTTCCTATCTTTCAGGTTCATGTCAAATTGTGTCGAAAAGAATCGTCAATAAAATGCAAATAAAGGACCTCAACCCATCATCCAATTTACTTACTTGCGAAACTGACACCAACATTGCTTTGTAGGAAAAAAATTGCCCTACTTCGCATCTTAGCCATATGCAAAAAAGGACTTTGCTCCCCCTGCACTGACTTTAGTTCCTTTCTTTTCTTATTTCTTATCGGTGTCGTTGTATTTGTTCAGGCGATTTTACAAAACCAATAAGCGTAAAATTAAACCAGCCCGTATGTAAATACACAATTCGATATGACAACGCACGAACCGGAGAAGGACGATTTGGATATTTGTTCCCCCTTCGCAAGGACGAATGAATGAAACTGGGGGAGGGAATCGTAATCGAACACTTGACGCTTGGCACAATGGAGAGTTATTATTGATTATGCGTTAGGAAAATAATAACAGCGAAAATAATTGTGCGGCAGAAAGAAAGGGAAAACAAAATTAGAAAATGTAAAAATGTAATTTTTTTTTTATTTCATCGCCATTTAAAAAGTTAAGTGTGTTTGCTGTTGTGTCGCAGCACTTTATACAACTGCTTGATGTCGTGTCACGTTGTCCTTAAATGCATGTCGGGAAGGAGCTCGTCCTTTTTCTTGTGTTTATTCAAAATTATTATGATTTTGTATGCAAATTGGCGACATCGTTATGTCGAATTCGTGTCACACAGTGAGGATGCTTCTTCTTGGCTTGGTGTGTCGAATGTCGCGGTTCGAGGTGCTGTCTTGACATCAGCGTCGTCATCGTCATGCCATTTGGAATTAGCGAAGGTAATCGAATTTTACAGATGAACAAAAGCAAATAAGATTTTCAGTTAATAAAATGACAAAGTGTCTGTGTGATTTGGGGATTTTTTTTTTTGTTCACTCAAATTTATTCGCGGCGCATTGATATCACGTGTTGGAGGTCGATTTACGTGGTGAATTTATTTTTTTTTTTGCGGATTAGAATTTTTTAAGTGGCAATTTTTGGTGGATTTGCCTTTTGTGAATGCGGAAAGTCTATAATGTCAATCGAAGACGTGCCGCTTAGTCTTTTTTTTGATGCGGAATTATGGTTTTGAGAGAGATGAATCGGTGTTTTGGTTTCGCGGGGAAAGGGGGAGGTACCAAATCGAAGCAATTTATCAATGCGGATTTTGATTTCGAAAATATGAAATTTTCGCTACACTCCTATTCCTCTGAATTCGTTTATAAAACTTTAATTAATCTCACAATGCGATGGTGAGACTGATAAAAGTGGGAGTTGCAAGTCGGTTTGCCTAACTTGAGACGAATGAGGCAACTCGGTTCGCTCAATCGGTTTGCAGGTCTTTAATCCGTCAAAATCTTCGCCATCCGCTGATGAAATTTGATAGTTAATGGCTCAAACGAGAGGTAAGATACGTAAGACCGCCAGAGCAATATTTATTTCAAAATGTTACCGATTTACTCCGAAAATCGACCGAAAAAAGAGGTTCTTAGTCCGTAAAAATCTTCGTCATCCATTTGATGAAATTTGACAGTTTTTGGCTCAATGGAGAAATAACATACGAATCTTAGTCGTAAGGGGGACATTTCGTTCTTTATTTTACCGAATTGTCCCCAAAACCGATCGGACAAAAAGAGTTTCTTAATCCGTCAAAATCTTCGCCATCCGCTGATGAAATTCGACAGTTAGTGACTCAAAAGAAAGGTGGTATACAAATCTAGGTCAACTGTGGAATATTTCGTTCTAAGTGTTACCGAACTACCCCGAAAATCAACAAGAAAAAAGAGATTCTTAATTCGTCAAAATCTTCGCCATCCGCTGATGAAATTCGACAGTTAATGGCTCAAAAGAAAGGTGGTATACAAATCTAGGTCGCCTGAGGAAAATTTCGTTCTAAGTGTTACCGGATTACCTTGAAAATCGACAAGAAAAAGAGGTTCTTAATCCATCAAAATCTTCGCCATCCGCCAGAGGGATATTTCGTCCTAAACATTACCAGATTGCCCTGAAATAAAAAAAAAAATTGTTATATTCGACAATTTGAGTTATTCTAGGTATATGAAGATCCTGGTCTTAAGGCATACAAAATTCAATTGGTGCGGTGCAAGAATTGTGTCTTTTTTTCCAGCGATTGGTCTATGGAGACACTCAATGAAAACAAGCTGTTTTATCGTCAAAATATATTCAGTACTGTGGCTTCTTTGTGGTAAAAATTAATGAGTTACCAAGCAGAATTGCAGCATTTGAGTTGATAAGCCCTACCCAGGTGCTCAAAATCAGCTCCTATTGATGCTTTGGAATCCAATAAAACATTCGCGATGTGTTATATCGATATCGCTTCCAAATGCCTTATCTCAGACACATCAGTCGTTCATAACCAACACGTTGGCTGAATTTTTTGCCCTCTTTTCCTGGATTGAACGACCGACACCTCAGCATCGTCGGTAGGTACAACATATCTTTGAGACATTACGATTTCTAGTAACGTATATAGTGTATCAGTTTAACACAACCCGATTGCTGTAATAAAAGTATTAAATAATTACAATCATCAAATAACACAAAAACACCGGTCCGTCCGAGACAGCCAGGAACATACCTACTCTGCATAATTTCAAGTTTTATTAGATGCAAAATATTATAGCGTTGCATTTACATTGTATATGCTCCCATTGAGTTATTTCGATGGCGAATTGTATTCTGCAGACGTTCCCTTAAGGCATAAAGTTGTTATTTCAAATCCACTCGGTGTATATGTCCTGTTCTCTCGCTTTTAGTGTCTTGCCTTTGAAACAAATTATGCACACTCGCCATTTTATAATTTTACATATTTCATAGTAGGTTCTTAATGTTGTTGTTTTGTTTATTGAATGTCATTACCATAAATCTACGTTGTTTTGCGAGTGACGAGTAGTGGAGTGCTATGTATCAACAAATTTTGAGAGATTCGGATAATGATTCGATAGTCAGAATTAAATTCCCCATCATTCTGTCCAGCCTAATATTTTCAGTTTGAAAAAAATCTTTAAAAATGAAAGTAGATTAAGAAACCCCAACCAAAACTGCATTCTCTCGGGACTTTCATTAAGCTTCATCCATACAAAAGACCGCGCGTCGGCCGACTGCGTGTTTCGTCATAATTACTACCCATACCTTACCGCAGTCCATCATTTCAATTCACCTTCTCAAATGACACCCACTCAACTTTCATAGACAAAACCTTACCACCCACACCCACAACACCCTTATCACTTTCAAGTCCTACCTTACAAAGCACACAGACCAGCAGCAGCTCAAAAAAAAAAAAAACACAAAATTACAAAAAAAAGCTAAAAATTTGTAATTGAATGATGAAACCAAAACACAAGAAAGAAATTATTACAAAAAAATTGTCGTCCTCCACACAACCAAAAAAGCAAAAGGACAACATTCAAAATTAATGAATATCCTGCGCTAATATTATATCCCACCTATATTTACTTTTTAATTTTCATTACGAGTTTTTTTTTTTTACTTTTGCTTCTCATCTTTTATTTCGCGTCTCTTTTGTTTTTTTTTCCTCCTGCTTTTTGGTATTAATTTTTTCTCTAATTTAATTTTTTTTCTGTTTGTTCGATTTTTTTTGACGAGAAAAATTTGAGGACAGCAAGGATAATGAATGAATGAACTGAAGTTGGATTATTATTCAAAGAAAAGAAGGAAAATTGAAGAAAGGTGTCCTTATGGAAAAAAGATAAGGCCCTGGTGCGGCGCTGCGGTTTGGTCCAACACCCTTCTCATAATTTTATGTGTGATATTTTTTTTTTGTTAGTCTGTTACATCAGAGTAATACAATTTAATCATAAAAAAGGACGAAATTCAATTGAATTGAAAGTCATTAATCATTTTGGTGACAGCCGGAGTGCCATTTGGTATTCACTTTTATGAAATTGTTTTTTTTCTTTTCAATTTTTTGTGACATGAAGGACGATCGGAAATAACATTTCAACTTAAGGCCTTAAGATTCTCGTTCCCAGACCTACCTACGCAAAAACGTTTTGGCATTTAGCAATATTAATCAAACAATGCCAAGTTGACAAGGCTGGGCAGCAGAAGTGCCAAATTTCCTCATGGACGAGTATCCTGCAATTGATCTGCACTTCGTCTGCATTCGAAAATTCCAAAAGTCAAAAATACCAAAACACAAAACGCAAACACAAACATTCACATTTCAATCCTTGCGAAATCCTGCAAATCAATTAAAACCCCAAAAACCAACATTCAGTCTCTGTTCTCCGTTCTATAGACTCTAGTCAATATGGCTACAGGCCAATATTCCCATCGTAAATTACAACCAACTCCTTCCTGAATTTACCGTCGGGATAACGAACATTTCATGAAATCCTCTCTCATTTAGCAATGCCAATTGGAATCCTGAATCCATTTGGCACAACATTTAGTCAAGCTGACTGACTAAATGATTCCCCAAGAACACATCCTCACACCGACCACCGACCGACATAGGAAGGAATCCTGATTCTGTCAGAGTAGAGGTAGTACATACATACGCCAGGGCGACAAAATTAATTTGCGCCCTAATTGACTTCGCACATCTTGTGTTGTATGTATTAGTCCCAGTAGTCGTCAGTTTTGTAGGTTTATTTCACCCCCCCCCCCCTGCCACCGAAATCCTTTTGAATACTAGCATGTTCAACTGTGCGCCTGTGGGATACCAATGATTGAGAGATTTATGTGATTCCCAATCGGAATAGAAAATAGGATTCAACGCTTGGAAGAAATTGATGATTGCAATTTAATTGCACAGGATATTGCCAAGGGACTGGGTGGAATGAGCAAAAACCTTTCCAATGGTTTCTTCGCAAGGATTCAAAGTGTCGTTGTAAAATTGGTGCAAAATTAATTTTCGGAAGGAATAAATTAATTAAAGAGCGAGCGAAAAACAAGGTATAAAGATAGATCCCCAGCCCGGATGTGAATCCTTGTCGTTGTCCTTTTGATTAATAGCTGAGATTTTGTATAGTTTTAAGTTTCAAAGGATATTCTCACCTTTTTCAATGTTATTTTTGTATTTATTTGAAGAGGTCGACCGATGAGAGGTGTGGATAGTGTGGACGTTGTCCAGTTGGTCTATTCGATAGAGTGTCTGTTTAAGGACAAAAGGACATCAGTATGCAAAACTATTTGAAAAACAATACGTTCCTTAACCAAATGCCATCGTCCTTCCAAAAACAAACATCGAACAGATAGGTAACACAATACATTCGATGCGATGCGATGATGTGTCGAAAGGACGAGAGGATGTGTTCGACGTCGTCGTCGAATAACAAGGATGTTGTTTGGTTTTGAAAAATAGTTCTTGCAATGTGTGAGTATGATAATTATTTTTTAACACCCATCATGCCACGATTTTGTATCCATTTTCCACATTAAACAACAAATCACAACGATGACGGTGATATCCTTGAAACTATACTCGTATATGCACAGGATGTGAGGACGTAACCCTTTTTTGCAAGCCGAAAAATGTAATTATTGAAAAATATTTAATGGAAAATTTTATCGTGGAAGAAAATATTGACATAGACTAAAATTTTTGCCAGTATCTCTCTTCTCTAGTTGACAAGGATGTTATATGGGGTAGATGGCGTTGGTATCGGTTTCAACCCATTCTCGAACTATACATGGAACTACGACTGTGATGTTATTAAAACCCAAGAGAATCAGACAGAATGGCAGATGAACAGAGAAAGCGAGAGAGAGAGAGAGTGGGAGTGTGAGAAAGAGAAAAACCTTATTAAAAGAAGATTAGTTTATCATTTAATTATGAACGAGAAACGAAAAATTATATTCGAAAATTCATTTGGGCATAATAAACCTGATATAGTGTTAAACTAATCAAGATTTCATTTTCATTTAGCTGCAACTTTTAGATGGATTAGTGTATTTTTGTAGCAGGAAGGAAGGGAGGGGACGATAATGTTGTTTTTTAAAAGGATTCTGCATGGATCCTTGTAATTAGATGTTGTTGATATTGTTTTTAATTCAATTTTTAAGGATAACAAGCTTTAGAATGCAATATAAGCGGAAGCGTATGCATGCAAATTTGATAATGCTATTAGCTGGGTTGAAAAACCGTCTCATGGTCATTGCGAGTACTCCCTTAGGTAGGTAGGTATAGCTTTACTTTCCCTATGGAATTTAATTCGATCCTTTATGGAAACTGAAGCTCCCATCCTTCTTAACTGGTTGATTGATCCCTGCAGTGTGTTATTCTGACAACTTGCTCTCAACAAATCGACGTGTCGAATTGCTGATAGTAATTTTTCACTCTTCCATCGATTTCTGACAAACGCAATAAATTAACCTCAACCCCCAAATCAAGAAGAGATGACCAGTGTCCAATCTGCACTCCTTTAACTTGAAATAAAATTAATTGTCCCGAAGAGAAATTCTTCCAATTTTATGAAATATTCACAAAATCTCATCCCCTTAGAGCTTATCTTCAACTCAATTATGATGGATTTCGTCTGTCTTAGCTTGTAGACAGATACAATCTGAAAAGTTGATTCAAACATCCATCCGAGAAAATCACTTCTGACATTTCAAATCTCCTTTTTCTTCATATTCTTCATCGTGTTCTATAAAATCAAGGATATAGTCCGTGCTGAAATAGCTTCTACCTCCCTTAACTTGCCAACCGATTTCCTTGATTCTAGTGAGGGGTGATTTTGGAAGCCAAATTTTCGAAGAAACGAATCCCCGGAACGACTTTCGTCGCCCATAAAAACAATAATACCATAAAATTCTTTTGCTTATCTCGGCCGATTTCCTAAGAAGCTTTACTCACTGTTCTCCCACTGAAATGTTCTCCCACTGATGAATGGGCGCGGGGGAGTTTCAGTTTCTATAAAAAAAATATTTTCTTCTTTTTTTTTTGCACAAAGTAAAGTATCTTTTCACGCATATAAACGGATAAACGAACGAAGAAATCACTGGATATGATTTTTATGGGACTCGGGGGAATTTTGGGTTTTTTTTCTGTCAGAATGCCTTAGATTTCATATTTTTTTTTTCCTTTGGGAGCAAGTCCTGATTTTTTTCACTCTTTGTGTTTTTTTTTTTTTTATTAATAAATAATCGACAAAAAGCAAACAATATTATTGGTGGTGTTTGGATGTATGCGTGTATGGTCGGAGTCCCTGTTTACCCAAAATCAGGAAGGACTTTTCTTATCATGTGAATTGAATTCACTTGTGAATTGAATTCACTTGTGAATTCGTTTTGATTTGCTTTTTTTTGTTGTTGTTTGGAGTTTATAGCTCGTGAATCGAATAGGAATATCCTTTTTTATCGTGTTCCACGAAGGAATTTTGGTTTTATTGTTTTCCTTCGGCTAAAAGGGGGAATGGAATTGGGAATTCAAATGACCGCTTCGGGAATCAATATACTCTTTTTATTGGGTTATGATTTTATATTTTTATTGAAGTCATCAGTGTCACTTAGCGAAGGAGTGAATTTTTCATAAGCGAGAGGTTGTCATCGTCAAAAGTCCTAGGAACATAAATTTTATTAATTGAAAGAGATGACATAGGAATTAGGTTTGAAACCAGAAAGAGCTTGTGGAAGTGCAGTTACGGAGGGACGGAAAAACTCTTTGATTGCAACTATCGGGAAGCGTACAAATCGTATAACCTTATCTGACAAGTAGCGAAATTTTCTTAGACATGATCCAGAATGGTTCCTAAACTAGTGAGGGCTCGCTAATTTGGTTTGCCACTCAACAATCGATTTATAAAAAAAAAAAAACGAGTCAGCACTTTTTTTGATCTTTTTGATTTTTGTTTAGGAAAAGTAGTCAAAATTTCATAAGTATTTTCTAGAACAGTTTTTGGGGGCAATCTGCTAACATTTAGAGCGTAATATCACTCTGGTGATTCATAGATTATCTCTTTATTAAGCCATTAAATGTCAAATTTCATCAGCGAATGGTGAGGATTTTGACGGATTAAAAATCTCCTTTTGCCTGGTTCATTTTCGGCGTAAGCCGGGGTAAAATTAAGAACGAAATATTCCTCTGGTGACCTAGATTCGTACAGCACCTCTCCATTGAGCCATTAACTGTCAAATTTCATCTGCCGATGGTGAAGATTTTGACGGATTAAGAACCGCTTTGTGTCTCGTTGATTTTCGGGGTAATCCGGTCATATAAATGTTCCTCTGGCGACCTAGATTCGTAACTTATCCCTCTAGTGAGCTATTAACTGTCAAATTTCATCAGCGGATGGCGAAGATTTTGACGGATTAAGAACCTCTTTGTTTCCGGTCGATTTTAAGGGTAATCCGGTCACATTTAGAACGCCATATTCCTCTAGCGACCTAGATTCGTAGATATTCTCTCAATTGAGCCATCAACTGTCAAATTTCATCAGCGGATGGCAAAGTTTTTGACGGATTAAAACATATTTTTTTTCCGTTTTTTAAGCTACAGACCTGAGTTGACTAACTAGTTTGATTATTTCAATTCGAGTCAGGCAAACACAGTTGCAGGCCATAACAGAATCTTAAGACTTTTAACAGAATGACGTTTACCGGGTCAGCTAGTTTATAGTAACCAAACAATACTGCATTTAACTGGTCCAATTGTTCCGTATCAATCAAATCTTTGTGTCCAACAAATAAAAATAATTTGTTCGATACTAAATTTGCTTTTTAGTTGAGACACGATATATTTTTAGCAATTTTCGAATGTTTATTCGTTATTTTTCTTTAAAAAAGTTTCTGCAAACCAAAAGTATAGATAACAATCAGTTTCGGATTCCATTCGCCGAAGGATAAAGTCCTCTAATTCATATTCCCTCGTCAAAAAGCCATTTCCCCAAAACCTACAATCAAACTCGAAAAATACGAAATTAGCATAAATCACATTCAGCGCCAAGATCCCGAATAATCAAAAATGTCAGATGGATTTGCCAGACGGTAGACAGAAAAAAAACACAATGCCCATCCATATTGATCATCGAAACGCTTCCATTTTGAATCGAATCATCCATCCAACATTCAAAAAAACACAATAGAACACTTGCGGCTTTTTCTGCCTTTTGTTGGATATGATAACCACTTCGACTTGGCTTTTATCTGGCAATTCTCTGAAAGAACCACGATCTTTGTGCAGCAAGGAAAAAGGGTTAGGGTAATTCTGGAAACCGCCTCTTTTTATGGTAGCAAACTGCTTCAAGAGGATCCATCACCACCACCGTGGCCATCACAACTGAATGCAAAGAACCTTACATGTACCTAAATTTATTTATATGAATCGCGAGCGATTAGTATTCAAATCAAGATTCTTCGTCCTCGCCGACTGACCGAAGCAGCTACACTGCTTTATATTGCTGCTGGTGGTGGTATCGCAAAACAGAGGCTCTACATCATCTTCGGGTATATATGGAAGCATAATTTGCAGGTTTGTCTAACCTACACGCATGTATAAGCCGAAGAAGTTCTTTATTTCTTTGTTGGCCAATTCGGTAGAGTATCATGCCTGAAAGGCACAAAAACGTGCAACCAGTTTGATTCAATACCTTGAGTCCTTCTTTCTTTCTGTTCGACTACCTCGCATCTCGATTCTCCTCGCCAAGCAGTCAACCATTTGTCTGTATTCATGACTTCTGATAGAGTAGTGCACAAAGCCGTAACGTTGCCTATTTGATTGAGAGGCAGCAATTGGATCGCGCACTTGCATTTTGCATATCGGATCTCGACGCGGTGGTGGAGCACTGTTTTTGCTTTGAGCTTATCGCAAGATGAGATCTCTGCAAATGGATCTCGCGACTAGTTCATAAGCAGTAGTTTATGGTAGCCATGCTAATCGTTGGTTAGACCGCATGATGGTAGCGGGCGGTGGGTATAGGCAAATCATATGGACTGGATGCGAATTCAACTGAAGTGGCTGTGACTTTTTTATCTAGTCGGTTCGAACTTGTGCGATCTTTTGGGCAATCAGCTATATGCAACAACATGTTACGACGATCGAGAAGGAGAGAGAGAGTGGTGCTGGGGAGATTAAGCCGATTAGACCATTTTGGCGATCCGCAAGTAGGAAGGTTTCTATTTATTCTTTCGATCGCCCAAGTGGGTATAATTTCAAAGTAGTCGGATAATGATGGGTATTTTAGCAGCTGCTAAGTGTTTCGACTTATAGATAATACTTTTATTAGCTTTTCGGCAAATTTTGTTGTTCGTTTTCGGCTCGAAAATGCGATAACAATCTTGGCATGAGCTTATAAGCGTTTGGCAAATAGTGGACACAGTTTTATAGTGGCGGACACAGAGTCTCAGGGTGCAACACTTAGACATTTGGAATCACTTCATGTTTTTGAAGTTTTTTTTCTTCTCAAATTGTTTCAATCTACATGCAGAAATCGTCAGAAAAGGGGCTTCAAAGTATGATAGCGGGTGCAACATTAGTCAACAGTTGAAAACTCTTGCGAAGGATGCCCCATCACAAGTTTGATGGAGAAGCCAAGACTACAAAACTCGAAAATTATGATTCAAAAGGACTCAAAGCTGAAAAAAGTGCCACTAAATTTCAGATTTTAAGGATTTTGGAGAGTTTTACGGCGCTATTCATGCAACAACTTTGTATGGCCTGAAATTCTTAAGAAAACAATTTTGTTTCAAATTCAAAATTAAATTAAATCCTCCAAAAAACAAGTTCACCAAAACAAAAGGTACCAAAAACGGTTTCCATTTTCAATTCAGCTCTCCCCTCCTGATAGTCTTCAGTCAAAGTCGACTTACTTGTATTTCAATTAAGAATTTCTCAAATTACTTACATAATTATCTTCTTAGAAGAAAAACAAGAAGTTTCCTTTCTGAATGAAATGAAATGTCAAAATCCCCTTTCCAACCCAACCACCTTCACCGCACTGCTTTTGCTTTGGCTCGCCACTGTGTCACCAGGACAACAACTTGTAAGGATTCTTAAACAGAAACAATACAAAGCTCACTCTCTCTCTCTCTCTCTTGGGTCTCTAAAGTCTACAATCTAAATGAATGAAATTAAATTTTCGTAATTGAATCATTATCAAACATTTTATCTGTTCATTTACATCGAAATTAAGTCGAAAACGAAAGAAGAAACAACTTTTCATTTGGTACCGTACCCACCCCAACTCGATCTCATAATTACTCCCAATTTAATAAGAATAAAAGATTCCTGACATTCCATTCTTGAGTCTTGATAAAGCAGTCGTCAGTCCGAACATTGAACAGAATCCCATAAAACTCACTTCGACAGAGGATGATAAAAACGTGGGCATCAGAAAAAAAATCCCAGATACTGTCTGCCAAATAACATCTCTCGACCCTAATGTTTTAATTTCTCATTCGCACCCTTGTTTCTAGATTTTTTTCGCAACATTTTTTCCTCCGCAGTTCGAGAGTCTTAATTTTATGATGTTAAGGATCATTAGATTCGTGAGCTGGGGGTTCCTGACCCTCCAACTGGTGACTCCGACCCACGACACGATGCCATTAGAAAAGAAATCATTGGATTAATAAACATTAAAATCATACAATTTGCTTTTTATTTGGTTCAAGAGAACAAGTCAATGTCGAAGAATGACAAAGTTTTGTGTGTATTCTGTTTTTGGTGGGCTTCAGACCGTGAGATGGACAAAATGCAGACCTCGAAATGAAAATGAATTAGGTGATGTTTTGGGTCATTTAGTGCGGAAAATTGGAGGACATTTGAATTTAAAGTGTGACATTATGCCCGAAGTAATGGCATTCAATTGTCAATAAAAATTCGAATTATTTCCTTTCGTGCAAAAAGTTGTCGAAGTCGTTTTCGAAATAGAGGAGGCTGTTTAATGTTTAACTGCGACAACTGCGACATTTACTATGGTAATTGTTACCGAGAGCAACAACAGCGACTCTTTGGATGCGGGTTCGTCGTGGGAAGCAGACTCAGGCAAAAAGTCTTGAGCTTCAAATGCGTGGGCGAACGCATCACAACAATCCGAATCAAGCCTAAATTCGGCAACATCAGCCTAATGTGTGCGCATGACCCCACAGAAGAAAAAAAGGATGACACTAAAGACGAGTTCTTCGAGCTCCTTGACAAAACATACGAGCAATGTCCTAGTTATGACATTAAAATTGTCCTAGGTGATTTTAACGCAAAACTGGGAAAAAAGGACATCTTTGGTGGAACAGTCGGAAGCACAGCCAGCACGACACCACTTCCGATAACGAATTCAGGCTGATCGATTTTGCTGCGGGGCGAAATGTTGTGGTAGCAAGCACTTGGTTCCCTCATCTCAACATCCATAAAGGTACATGGAGATCTCCTGATCAATCCACCGTCAACCAAATTGATCACATTGCGATCGACGGAAGGCACTAGCATTTTAGATGTTCGAACTTTCCGAGAAGCTAACATCGACTCGTCGTAGCATAGGTAGTGCTACGAATATTCCGACAACGGCCAAAACAGGGAAACGCTGCAAGAAAATTCGATGTCGGACGACTACAACCGCAAGAGATCGCCAGATCCTTCTTTGATTGAGTGTCAAGTAACCTTTTAAGGATTCCTATGCCGCCAACATCAAGTATCGAAGAATGTGCAGGGTTTCACACAGCCACCAAAACGAAACCCCTGGTTTGACGAAGAATTCAGGCAGGCCCATGCAGCCAAGCAGGAGGCATACAAAGCGGCGCTGCATAGAAGGACAAGAGCTGCTCGTGAGCTCTACGAGCAAAAGAGGAGAGAGGAACGCCGGCTTCTCAGGAGAAAAAAGAGAGAGCATGAGAAGCGTCAGATCGAGCCAACAGCAGGAATGAAGTTCGGAGGTTTTACCGAAAGGTTAAACAGCTGGCTCAAGGTCATCGCAGTCAATGCTGGGGATTTGGAAAGACCATTTCTGTAGATTGTATAACAGCGACGACGAACAAAATACCGCAGTCAGACAGGAGCCTTTCATCGGACACGATGATAGCCAACAATTCCGTGAACCCGACCTAGAAGAAGTGACAACCGCAATATCACGGCTGAAATCCAACAAAGCCGCTGGAGCAGATGGACTTGCTGCTAAGTTGTTAAAAGCAGCAGGCGACGAGCTAGTTAGGAGCATGCATCAAACCATCTGTAAGATATGGTCAGAGGAATGCATGCCCGATGAATGGAACCTCAACATTGTTTGCCCGATCCTGAAAAAGGGATATCCTCTAAACTGCGCCACCAATAGAGGATTAATTCTACTAAACATCGCCTACAAGATCCTCTCTGCCGTAATATGTGAACGTCTGAAGCCTTTCGTCAACAATCTGATTGGTCCTTATCAATGTGGCTTCAGGCCAGGAAAGTCAACCATCGACAAATTTTCACGTTGCGGCAGATCCTGGAAAAGACCTATGAACTCCAAATCCATACCCACCACCTTTTCATCGATTTTAAGGCCGCGTATGACAGCATCTACAGAGACGAACTGAACAAAGCTATATGTCTAGCGCCATCTTAAGGAAGTACAAGTAAGTAAGTTTAATGTTTTCGGTACAAGATTTCCAAGGGAACAGAAATGAGAAGAAATTGAAATCGAAATTCAACGAATTGTTGAAAAATGCAATTGCTTGAGGGAATTTTGGCATTTTTGAAATTGGGTAAGTAAAAGTCGGAATAACAGTCAATATTTAATTTTCAACAACTGTACCTACAGGAAGTGATGTTAACGACGTTCTATTGAATTGAACAATGATTGCGGAGATGCAATCATGTAAAGTTCAACTGACTTTATTGACCGACGCACGGTAATCCCTCTTGCAAAAACTAGTCCTTTTCGCAAATCAAAATTGGGTTATTTCAATATCTCCCTTCAAAATTATGCCAAAAGGCGTCACTTTTCAAAGAAGAACCTTACAGCTTTTTTCAACAATTCGCAGACGAACACCGACCCCAGTTGCCCGTGTTAATTTATTCAAAAGCACATACTATGACCAAATATGCGAATCCTTTCTCCGATCTTCTCCACAACAGATTGCTGACTGTTAACCTCAAAAAGAAAAGAAAAAAAACAACAAAAAAAAAACCTCGTTCTCATTCAGAATCATACAACCGCATTGAGTTAGCCAGCCAGTAGGTAGGTACTCTTAAGCCGCAGAGTTTTTGTGCTGTCTCAATGAATTTTTAGCTTAAGCAAACAGAGTGAAACCACTCGTCAAACATCATTACGTCGCCAGTCACAATTCTCAGTCGGTTTGAGAATTTTCTATTTTTATTTCAATTTTTTCGCTCGATGCTATTTTAAAATGCCTTACTCCAATAGAAGGATTCACCACTTTTCCAGCCAGTTGAATGGCATCACGACCGAATCCCCTCATCTTGCAGAGGTTGTTAGCCTGCGACGACGACGACTTTCTGCTTTCATCGCTCAACTCAAATATCAACCCAGAGTGAAGTATGTGTTTGTTCTTTTGTGCGATTCATTTATTCCTTTAGTGTTGCAATATTTGAGGACATTCTTTAGGCCCGACTCTACGACGACGACGACGACGACTTGACGGTGTGCTAAATTCAACTTTCAACACACTTAAACGAATCCTTTTTCAAACATTCTTGTTCTCTATCTCTGTGCAAATGCAACATACAGATGCATAAAATGATAAAATGAGGCTACCTCTGCCTGCGGTGCTTAAGCAAATGATTTTTGTTGATTTTGGGTTTGTTTGTGCACTTCTTGGCTGCTGTCCTGGCAAATAAGCAAAGTCAGCCCCACAGGAGTCAATGCCTGATGTGGATGATGTGCAAAAGCCCAAAACGCAATGCATTTTAAATTCAGTGCAAACAATTTTATTCCCATATCATTGTCACCTCGGGTCTCCTCGTCCTCAGAAACCACAGTGCTTCAGTTTTTTTTTTATTATTTTCAATTTCATTTGAAAAGGATGCAAATTGAGGCTAGAGAATGAAATAAAGGATGCAAGTGAGAAAAATGCATGAATATTCATTCGTCGTCATCATAACCTCAACAGAGATGTACACGGATAAGATGCTGAGTTTGCTGAGTGTGGTCCTGGGTAAATATGCAAGCCAGGAATTCGTACGGTTTTTCGCTTTTCAAAACGGAGGTGTATGTGAGTTCAAAGGAGTCGCATCCATATCCATGTTGGGGTAGGTGACCTAATGTTAAGCAATTTTCACTGCATCTAAATTTAAGAAAAATGGTGGTTTCATTCAGCATATATGTAGCATCAAAAGAGCTGATGAAAGAACTTTTTTCAATGGGATGCATCTTTATTTAAATTTTCAGATTGCGAAGTTGGCAAGAGAAATGTACACAATGCAAAATGCTTGGGGGTTTGATTCTTCCTTATTACTTTTTGAAGTAAAAGCGCGAAATGAAACACGAAAATGTTCTCAAAATTGAAGTTAAAGGAAACAAGTCGATGCAACTTCTGAAATAAAAGTAGCAGGAAATATTGGTTTTCAAAGAGCAACAGAGGACATTCAGAAAATTATTTCGATAAACAATTTGAAAAGAAAAACTTAAAATAACAACGTTTCGCAAGGGTTGCGAAATGGCTAATTGTACAAAATGATCAGCGTTTTTTCTGTCATTCCACAACTAAGACTTAGAAGGAGATTTCCCACTACTTAAAGTCCCGAAAAATTAGTTGTTTACCCTACTTTTTAGCTAAGTAGGACTTTTCCCTTTAAAACTAAAACAAATGTGTTAGAAATACAATCGAACAGGGCCTTGTAGAAGTTGGCGGATTTTATGCAAGAAAAGAGGACATTCATACCTTTCTTTTGGTGCATTACATGTTCGTTGAATATTCGACTAAATGCATTTCGCAAGGGTTGCGAAATAACCAAATAATCAATCCTTCAAACGCCCTTACGTCGCAATGCCTCCAAAAATTTGACTGAATTCATTTTTTACGGCCAACCACTTCATCAAAAGCCAATTATATTGAATTTAATTAATGAAAACCATCTGAGAGTCATATGAGACCTCACCGCTCAGGCACCTGAATGCTTAAGCACACGCCAGAGTCTGCAAAAACATGTCGCATTCGACTGATTCCTCGAAAATTCTATTTCCGTACAGAAGCAATTGCAAAACTGCATTCAACTGCATATAGACATGCGGATATGCGAACAACAAATATTATGGTTAGCCACAAAGGTACTCATGCATTTTGTGGTAGTTGTGTATATTTGAGATTGAGAGAGACAGAGAAATCCCTTTTGGCTAAATTGCAATGCCGACTGCAGCAGTTATTGAAAGTCAGGTGGTACTTCTTCACTTTGGGGTAAGGGAATGTTTGGTTTTTGGGTATATTTGATGTAAGTGGCCAATGTTTTGGTTGCAACCGCCATAATGATGTAGGCAGAGATGAAGGACAACGACAATGATGACGACGACGATGATGATGTCAATTTGCTGTAATTGAAATCTAGAACCAATATTGTTTCAGGCTAGCGCAGAAAATGACAAAGCTTGGGGTGAGGTAATATATTTATGGACATTATGACCTTTGCCTCATTGTTGGCAACATCTTCGTGCCCAAAAGGACTTCTGGTTTGAAAGAAAATAAATTATTGCGATGAGTCAAACATTTTGGAGAATAAAAACCAACGGGTGATCCTTGGGCTTGGAATAAATAATAATCAGCGGGAAATGACACAAAAATGTTTCTTCTTTTAATAGAAAAACTTTTATTGAACCACTCAGAACTCTCTCCTTTCGTCAGTTTGACCTTATGGCATTTCGAGAATCCCCCAATTCCATCTTGTCTCTACATTAATGTGCCACACACGATTCCCCGCTCAACTTTCTGTCGCACTTAATTATCAACACATTCCTTAAATACTTTCCTTCGCTCGCAGGCGCACATAAAATGTCCTTCTTTTCGCAATCGCCAAAAGACCATTTAATCGCACATAAAACATATTTAATTAAGGCATTTATATGTCGATATGTGACAAACTTAATTAAATGTTGTACATGGTGGTCTACCAACTGAATCATCTACCCCGCATACGCATCGACCTTCCTTCTTGATGGAGGTTTGGTGCGAGTGTATAAGAAAGACCACAGTTTCTTGTGCAATATAAGCTCCTTGACAGGCAAATAAAACCAACACCAGTCCATCCCAATGAATGTTTGTATGGAATATCGCTTAGGTCATAAAGGCAATAGTCTACTTACATCCGAAGGATAATTGCTTTTCACTTTGGAAATCAAAATCTTATCTTATTCGTAACAGAAGACCCCTCCGTATGAACATCTATACCTATACAGAAACAAATACAGCTTTTGATGACGGGTGGGACTATATTACGGCTATAACTAGGAACGCATATTTCATAGTGCTAGTGTTGTTGGTGAGAGTGGTTTTGTTAGTGAGACGGTATTGGGTGTGGGGGTTTAATTCATGTTCCATTGTTGGCAGGCGTAGAGCATTTAATTGTTGATGTCCGTTTGGCAATCTGAAAACCACCATCATCAGACCAAGAATGAAAACCACTTAAGTAGACGAGAGGAGCATTCTGTAAGTCAATTTACTAGCGAAGGAAATTTCTTTAGTGAAATTGTTTGCAGTCAGTGAAGTCTCAGAGCCCCAGCAAAGAAGAGGTAGGAAGAGACATCCAAAAAGTTGGCAAACACCAGATCGTCACCCAATTAGAGAGAGAATCGTTGACTGGTCTACAAGGCTTACCTATGTTCTGCACAACCTACCATAATGGTTTTTTCGTTTCAATTCACCCTGTGCAAAATCCAATGGGGAAATTTGTCCAATAATTCACCCCAGTAAGCATCTGCTGTCCAACTTTCAGAGGGCAAGGCCGTATATATTTATCTAAAGAGGGTCAAAGAGGGTACCGTGATGGAAGCATACCTCAAAAAAGATTCCGAAAAGCAACATGTACATACAACCAAATTTCAGGAAATTTCAATTTAAATTTTGCACAAGCTAGGGAACAATGAAACAAACACCTAAATAGCTTTTATTTTCCATAGAATGAGCACTTGTGTCTTCATTTCAGATTGACTCTAATTACTATGTTTCTTGAATTGCTCTTCATGACTGCCCAAGGCCTCTCTGCACTTTGCATTCCTCATTTTAATTGAATTCCACTATACTTTCTTATCTGCCTTCCAACTCCTAAGGCGATATCATTTACAAGAATTGTTCCTTCTCCAGAACACTCGTAATATTCCGAAACCGAACAAACCTGATCATTATTTCTTGTTCTTATTCTTGTCATTGTGAATTAGTACTCCAACTTGACTACTTGACTCATTCGCAAAGGCACTTTTTTAGTGAAAAATATTCCCACATCGACTTTTGCAATAATGCCTACAACCAGCTATAGGCTTGCCTAATTATTGACAGATAACATCAAGACAAAAACAAAAGTACAACTGTTGACAATTTGACATTGAAGATGATGCCAAAAGGCCTATGTGGGTATCACTTTCCCGTGAATTAAAAAAGAAACAGAAATTCTGGTTAGCCAAGCTAGACATCGGAATAATTATTCGTGATTCTTGTCTTGAAGCCATCGATGTTGAAGACCGTGAAGCTGACCCCTATTTCAAGAAAGATAGATTGCCACCGAAAGACCTAACCCAGTTCTCAGGCTTGAGTACTCATGCGCCTACACCCTGCAGCAACAGTTGATGAAAAAGTAAGCAAACCATTTAACCAAGGAGGAATTAGTAGCTTACTGAAGAAATTCTCCCGACAGAACAGAGCAGAAATAAGAGCTATTCATTCATTTCCAGCAAAACCAATTTTCTTAAAACTCTCTCCGAAACTTTCCTTCCGAACTCCTAATTCTCTGTCGCCCAAACGTCACGTAACCCTGTTATCCGAACAAATAATTGCATAAAACAAGATGACAGATTTGACCTCTCCAAAACCCCCATAACCAACAAAAAATAAGAACTCTCCACTCCTCTCGTATTTCGTGAATATACAATATATCATGACTTGATATGGCTATCATTTTGTATCAGTGTGACGAGCTAGTGTATGTTTTTCGAACTTTTTGGCAACTACTATAAAATTTTGCTCCGGAAAACTCATTTTAGAAGAAACATTTACCATGCTTAATGGGCTAAATTGAATTTTCTCACTGGATGCTTTAAGATTTTGCTTCTCTTATGCTTCGTCGACTAATTTTGCTAGTCGAGTCTCGAATGTACTCTAGGGTTGGGTATTGATTTCAATGTTGACGAGTGGTTTGACATAATCTAAAGAACTCTTCCATGTGCGTTGTTAACATACTGATATCATCGGCATCTGAGTTCAAGTGTTCGTTCAGTTCATCAACAATACTCCCCCCTGTCCAATCATCGAACATACAAAGTAAAGTTATGAAATCGTCCTTTTGTACGAGTTCATAAATGCCAACCATGGAGAGAAAGGATTAGATTTACGAATGGACTGGGAACTCTCTCTACTCACTCAGATATGATTTGCAGTAGATTGAAGCTGCCGTTCGTTGGACTTATAATTGAATTATTTCATCACTCGAGTCAAGGGTCAGGTAAGCATTTAGATTAGGAAAGAGAGGTACCAACCGTAAATACTTGAGCATGTTTTCCTGCTAAAGTATTGAAATGAAACATACAAGCTACTAACCTGTCCCCCCTCATAACAACTACTTGACTTGCTTGTGA
>CAKKXW010000002.1:95411325-95432685 GCA_920937365.1 Sphaerophoria rueppellii | reverse complement strand
GTGCTTAAAAAGTGTCTCAAATCGATTTTCCTTTGATTCCCCGTCTGCATTTATAATTTTGCAATAAAAATTAATAACAATAAAACCCATAAAAAGTTTTTAACAAAAAAAGTCAGAAAAAGAAAACCGAAACAAAGGCAAAACGAATCCATAAAACGTCAATTTGCATAATTTCCATCTTTCTACCCCTATCGGGGCATTATATTCGTCGTGCGTTGCCTCGTCATCATCATTGATGTCTTCGAGGCTATACAAATGCTTTGTGGGGTAGGGGCAGGGGTGCCTTACACTTTCGAGGTAAAATCATAGTGGTAGCGTTTTTTTTCTTTCTTTTTCATGGTCGTGTTTACTTGTCTTGTTTTCTTAACATTCTTTTCCTTGCGGCTAATTGCAATAATCCATTTAAAACGTCCCATTTCCTGACATAAAAGCCTCGCTATTACCCCGAAACATTCAAATAACACAAAAAAAAACCAAGAAAAAATAACTTTCCCCCTGGTTTCCTCTTTGATGATGGCATAAGTTTGACTTGTCTCGGGTCTCGCGGATCATTTTGAATCTCATTACTGCAACCCCCATGCGCATTTTTATTTATACAACTTTTTTCCCATTTTTTGTTTTGTTTTGTCCTCTTTACCCCCTTTGACTCTATATTTTGATGTGTTTGTGTCGTTTTGGTCGTGTTACAGTGTAACTGCATCAAATTGTGGATTTCCTCCTGTCTTGGGTTGTCTTAGGAAAAAAAATGGAAAAGCACGACATGACTTCGTCCGTTCGTCCTGCTGCCGACTGCATGTCCTAGCCACCAATATGGGCAATTTTTTCTCCATTACTAAAGGCTCTCACTGTCGACGACACAGAAGGATATCGCTGGCAAATAAAAGAATACAAGAAGCTAATGGAGAATCCTTAAAGAAACAAAAAAAAAAGTGAAATGAAAGGACATGAAAAAGAAATCTCAACTAAGAGAGGTGGGTGGTTGTTCTCGCGTTTTTTTCCCCGAGTGTTATGACTTTTTTATGTTAAAAAGGACACTCATACTTCGCCCTTTTTTTTCAAAAAAAGAAAAGGAATAAAAAAAACCGTTGAACAAATGAAGAAATGAAGAAATAAGACTTTTAATTTTGTGAAACAACAAGGATCTCTTTGCACAAGGATAGTAATACAACTGTAACGCAATAAGATCTCATTATTTCCGGGGGTGTGTGGGCGTTGTCGGTCGTCGAGAAGCATCCTTACAAGGATTTACACTCCTTGCAGCAGTTCATTACCTTAAATTTTCAACTTTTCACCGGATGGAGGATAATTTGTTCGGCGGTGATGTCAGCAAATGCGTCCAGCACACGCTCAGGGATCAGTCGGTGGAAAAAAAAACTCTAAAAAAAAGAGGAATGTGAATAACAGAAGCAATGACTTTTTTGTGCCCGACCAGATGCGTTTAATATTTAAAATTTAATTTTTATTAAGAAAAAATACCGCAAGTTCGTTTTATGATTTGAAACTTGATAGTCCTTGTGGCGGGGATTTATAATAAAATCTATGGGTGATGATGATTTAGCGGCCTTATGTTGGGGAGATTAAAAAGCAGTGATAGCGGTGGGACTGTTTTTTCCTCAAACTTTTTCAATTTTCGATTCTTTCTATTTTGGTTTTTATTGAAAAGGAAGAACAAAAACAAAAGTTGATAAAAGAAAAGAACAGAATCAAAAGCCGGATTCTTAATTAAGTCGTATCTTTTGCGCGACGAGCGACGACGACGACCGGCCGGCCATGCAAATCCTTATCTTCAATATCATACAGTGTCTCTGGCGACTCGGAGAGCTGCGGTGGCGGATGGCAAAGGGACTCCATTATTACTCGTATTATTATCCTGGTGGACTTCCTTGGAAGCGAATATTTAATTTTTTTTTAAGGCAGTCTTTGCTCGCTTGGATTGTGGTTTGTGGTGGCCTATCAGTAAATCGTGATCTTTGTAATCTCTTGGACCATAAAAAACTTGCGGCACAGGACACAAAATGAAAGGAATAATGGAATTTAACTGCAAGTCGCAGTGCATTTTGGTTTGGTTGCAGAGTTGTTCCAACGACAACGACCGACGACGACATTTAAGAATCTAATTTTGCGTATAATTAAGCCGTGTTCATGAGACGCCATCAATGCACATGGAATTGTAGACTGAGACGACAAATTCAGTTTGTTTTTTTTTCCCTGTTGCTATCGGTCGATGGGAATGTGGTCGGTCATGTCTGGTCTGTCTTTGGAATTTTGTTGTTTCGAGTCTTGCTCATGTTTTTTGTGAGAAATATTTCAGTTGCAGATTAAAGGAATGTAAGGAATCCAAAATGGATTATCATTGGCTTGGATGAGACGTAGTTGCCAATCTTTTACGTTTAGATATCATTTTTCTATTTTTCCACTTGTACCAAGTTACATCAGAATAAGGATCTGGATGGATTTACTACGAGAAATGAACATATTTTGCAACTTCGGCTGAATATGTTTTTTCTAGATAATTTTTTCTGTCCGCTTTCAATGTCATTCTACGACTAT
This sequence comes from Sphaerophoria rueppellii, assembly GCA_920937365.1. Lineage (NCBI taxonomy): Eukaryota > Metazoa > Arthropoda > Insecta > Diptera > Syrphidae > Sphaerophoria > Sphaerophoria rueppellii. The sequence continues at coordinate 95,430,135 of CAKKXW010000002.1, read as the reverse complement.
GTATGTCACATTCAAGCCTGTGTTGCATAAATTATTTACAAATTCAAAGTTATCCCCCTCCCCACTGCAAGCAGAGACAAAGCGGAAATTGTACCTTCAGTTATGCCAGCAATTTAATTTGCTGAATTTTCCAACCCATACCTTTTTATCAAAGCAATTCTTTCAAAAGGATGTAAGGATGTAAATGACGAATAAAATGTATGCTTATTCGGGACACTTCCACATATGTTTGGTAACTTCAACCCCAAGCCCGGTCCCATATCCTTTGAAAATATGAAAGTAAAAATTAAACTCCTGCTCTGGCAGAAGAAAAGTAGAAATGCCTGAATCGAAACAATGCTTGGAATCCTATTTGTGGCAATTTATGTATTTTATTTATTTTCCTCTGCTCAAGGAAGGAATCGAATGCTTAAATCTTTCTGTTTGGGACACGTCCTAGATAAAAGTTGATGTTAAAAGAATTTTTGTGGCAATTCCAGAAGGACTCCCATATACCCCATTTGAGAATTCAAACAATAAAAACAATTATTCGAAATAATTTACAATTTTTATTGAAGAAACTTGAATTATTGTTGGTGTGCCTCAGGGTTCTGTTTAGTATGCAATACTTTTTACATTTTTTTAGAGTAATGGGAACGGGGATGTACAAGACAGTACACTTCTCGGTACTCACAAACATGCATACAAAGTTGAAAAGCTAACCTGCCTTACAATCAGATAAATATCGTTTCCCCATTCCCCAATAGTCCTATCAACATGAACACTCCAGTGTTATCTCCAAAACAAGATAGCCTTAACTCTATGATTTGAGTTCATTCCAACCTGCTTATTTGCCTAATTGTCAAAAACGACGATAAATATTCTCTACCCGCGCGCATTCGACATGAAGTTGAAACTGACAATAACAACTCATACATGACCAGACCACTTTACCGCAGCACCTGCAAGTGTTCACACGTCATTTAATTTCGATTAGTGAATGTGTTTTTCCAATTGAGCGTTGTATGGCAACTGTTTTCGATTCCTTGATCTGAAATTTGCCAAATGCTTATACGTTTGTAACTTTATCAATTGATTCCTGGTCTGTCTGTCTCAGAAAACCATCGACATCTAGCTAAACACGAGTTTACCCACACACTATTCATTTTTTTCCGACGATATCATTTAAAACGCACGTAATTGGCAGTCTTTTGCAGTGCAAGTGGCATTGGTAATTGCTGGTTAAAATTTGTCCGAAAGGAGCACATTCACAGCTCTGGGTGTTGGCGCTCATATTCGCTTGGAGATGGCCATCGAACTCAGTAGAAGCAGTGGCTCTGGGAGGTGTCTGCAACACCTTTTGTTGCGATCATAAAACGGTCCTTTGGTCGGTTTGTCTGACGAAGGAGTGAAATTTATTTATATGCCGTTTGCGATTAATTGCGATTGAGCTGGCGTGGTGTTCGTTTGAGAAAGTTGCAATAATACCTAAACGGGGTCTTCATCGTGGATTAACAGTGGGAGCGACAAATTCAAACCTAAACGTAATATGTTCTCAAGCAGACCTCGTTCAGGACTCTTCAACTGAGTATCACTGTTAGTAAAACAAGACGGTGAAATGGTGTTTTGACAGTCGATTTGACGAGTGAGTGGTATTTAATTTGGAAGATTGATACCTCCAATCGTCATGTCAGGTAAAACGTCGTATTTTCTGATGATTGTTCGAAGTCAAATTAAAATGTTTCTGTTTTGTTTTCTGTTAGAATTTTGACAGCTTGTGGTCGATCTTGTTAAATTGGTGGAATGGGACAGAAGGAATGATAAACGAGTTTATAAAGCTGAGAAAGAAGAAGGGTACAGGTACAGTGTATGCATAAATATTTCTTCTATGATCCACGTGTTGAGATGAACAAAAAAACGCTTCTAATCGAATTCCCTGAACTCTTTTGAATTCAGATTAATTCTCTGATACTTTTCACACCTTTTTGCCATTAATTAGTGATTAGTCAAAGGACAAGCCAAAATATCCATTCTTTTCCTTTTTAATTCATCCATCCAGCTGCTGAGCAAGGACAATATCACACGTCCTTACACTCAATAGGTATAAAACAGCGACGACGACGATGACGATAAGAATAATTAAGTTCTATATTTTGTCCTATTTAAGACCGAAATAGGCCCAAAATGACTTTAAGCTTGATTAAATTTTCACACATTCACGATGATTGAATGAATGACCAAACGGACCATGAAAACAGGAGACACAACACAATCACAGCAGCGTTGTTGGCATTAAAAGGGCCAAAAACTTGTTCTACACAGCTCCAAAGCGGCCCTTAATCACCAAGAGACTAAAAATCTATAATAAAGGGTTGATATAGATAAAATGAAATGAACATTTGCCTTTTCGAATGTTCATTCAGATATATGCGGAACAACGGGGGTGGCAGTGCAGGATTGCAGGACGAATACCGCCCGCTTGGTTGCTGTGTTGATGAATTTATTGGGTCAGTTGCGATATGCCACCTGCCAAAAAATGCTTCGAATTCCTTTTGAAGTTTATGTGGGTAAATGAGTTTTGTTTATAATATGAAATGTGAGGGCGGCGATGGGGGGGGAGGTAGACGATGGGTTAAGGATAATGATTATATTCTGTTAATGATAGCTTGTTGGGAGAGTTATTTCACTAACGACCATGTTCACACTTTGCAAATACCTATATGTAGAGATGGATGAGTATCGCCCACGCGTCGTCGTCCGTCAGAAGCATAAATTGACGAAGTGTGAACATTTCACACCTCCGAAGGTTTGACCAATTATACATGTAGGTAGGTCGATAGAGAGGTGACTGGATTTCGGTGATGGAATTCCATGAAACTCAAAGGAACGTGAAAAGATTTTTCGTTCAGTTTGATTATTAATTATTCTTGGTGAGAAAATTTCGAAGCGTTTATTTGAAATTTTCAGGTGGAGAGGAGGGGATACAGGATATTGGGTTATTTTCGTCAATTGTATGGACACATAATTTGATTATCATTTTTTGTTGTTCTCCTGAAACAACGGTGCGTTCAAAAATTGTCTCTCCGAACGAGTGGAAATTAAGTAAATAACACAAAACTGATATCACATGCTTCTGTTTAGATTAGCTTGTCTTGAAAAAATCGATGGAAAATGTACAAATATTAACAGAAAATTTTGCAAAGCTGATCGCAGTACTTATAGTGCAACAAATGTAAAACAAAACATTAAAAAATGATACTCATACGCCACAGTGTACTTTCTTTCATCAATTATTTTATTTTTTGATTATAATCTTGTAACCGAGTGCTGTGAAAATATTCGCTTTCATTTCCTGATAGAATACTTTTAAGCCCTTATTTTGATGAACGCTTGTATAACAGTTGTCGAGGAAAATTCTTGCTTATACCGGGAATTGCGTTTGATATAATTTAGATATACTTTACAGGACTTATCGTACTCTGAGAAACAGGGTAAAATACGCGAGGCTAAAAGGCGCTTTTATGCACCACGCCTTAGCCCTGCACAGGCTAAACATAATTTATAGCAACATTTAAAGGAAATCGGTCTAGGCAAAAATATCAAAAGGAATATTGATAATATTGACTGTAATGAGTTGAATAGATCTTTTGTATCCTTTCCATCTCTCAACGAAGGTGTAGTCTTGAGTACCCATCACATTGAAGACCATTTTCGGAACGCTGATAATTCTTACCCTAACTTTAGCTTTTCAGCTGTCGATGATTCGGATGTTTTAGAAAGCATTTTGTCTATTAAATCTAAATCATCTAATTCATCTAATTTGATGAAAAAAGTCCGGTTTACATCAAAATTATTCTTCCCTTTATTTTAAAATATATAACGCATACAAAAAATTCTATATTTATGAAGGGAGTTTTTCCTTCAACTTGGAAACGTGCTAAGATTATACCAGTACCCAAAAACCTAAATGAGTTCAGACCGTTTGCCATTCTACCGTTTTTAGAGTTCTCAGATACAAAGATTTCTTCAAAATAATAGTCTACTATGTAAAAATCAATCAGGTTTTCGGTGCTTTAATAAATGTGACAGAAGATATAAGACAAGCTGCAGACAATGACCAAGTAACTTTTATTATCTTACTAGACTTTTCAAAGGCTTTTGATATGGTAAACCACAATGTTCTCTGCAAAAAACTTCAAAGTTAATTCAATTTTTCTTCGTCGTCCACAAAACTGATATCTTTCTACTTAAGTTGTAGATCTCAAGCAGTTGCTTCAAGTAATTCCGTATCAGACTTTCTCGCATTATCCTCTGGTGTTCCACAAGGCTCGATTTTTGGCCCAATATTCTTCACTATGTACATTAATGACCTCCCTAAATATGTACGCAGATGATGTACAAATGCGAAAAAGTTTTCCGTTGGGTCTTGTTGAAAACGCTGCTTGTGGAGTAAATCAAGATCTCGACAGGATTCTTCAATGGTCTCGAGCAAACGGTCTCCATTTAAACCCATCTAAGTCAAAATGTTTGGTTGTTTCCAGAAAACCTTATTTAACGCATATATATCTAAATAACAGTCATATCGAGTTTGTTGATTCCGCAAGAAATCTGGGTATAACGTTTAACAAAACTCTTACTTGGAACGACCATATTAGGTTGACATTGGGATGGGCTTACGCAAGTCTTCGAACGCCTTAAGAAACCAGATTAATGTTAGCTAAAATGCTAATTATACCAATAATTATGTTTGGGTGTGAGCTATTTATTAACTGTGACTATGAGCACAAGCGGAAACTCAATGTGGCATATAATAGTATTACACGCTATATTTTTGGACTAAAAGGATATGACCACATCTCTGCTTTCTCAAAATCTATTTTTGGTATCAAACTTGATGATTTGTTTAAAATGAAAACGTTGACTTTGCTTCATAATGTTATTCAAACGCGCCAACCAATGTACCCATATGACAGGATCTGTTACACTCAATCAACAAGAATTCTTGATCTCATATCAATGCGATATAGCCATTTGGTCTCTGAACGACCATTCTTTATCCACGCGATACGGCTATGGAATTCCCTTCCCTGAGCCATAAGGCTAATATAAGTAGCATAACCTTGTTTAGGAATAGTCTTAGACAATACTTGGGGACACCTCGATGATGATTAGATTTGGATATTTGAGTTTTTGTTCCCTATAGTTTCTTCTCTTCTTTTTTATCTTTCCTCTTCTCTATTTCTTCAATTTATTCTTTGTTCGATAGGGTATGACATACTTGCTAATTGAATCATTATCTTGCAGCAACTTATAAAATAATCATATTTCGTTTATCAAAATATTCATATATGCACTTCTTTATTATTATATTTGTAACACATTCACTAATTATTATAAATACATAGAAATATCATTGAAGCTTGCAATATCAAATGAGATATTGTATCTTACTGTGTAGGTTATGAAATAAAGTTTGAATTGAATTAAATTGAAATTGAAATTGTTTAAGTGCGAATATTTTACATTTTTGCCAATATCTCGGCCTTTGAAAAACTTGTAACAAATTTGCTGCAGTTTGAATAGAACTTTCTATTGATGACTCGATGGGTTTCGGGAGAATTTTATTTTCGCCTTAAAAAAATGTCGAAAATCATGAGAAATGAAAATCAACTTCGCTAGATTTTACATATTTGAAAGCCAAACCCAATTTTGAGCTCTAGTTGCCGAGATATTTGCATCAAAAGAACTTCTGCATAAGGGATTATGGCAAGTTGGGGACAAAAACCAAGAAAAACGCTTTAGAGATCATAACTCGGAAAGCAGATCTCGCAGATTATTTTGGTTTTAAGTGACTGATAGAATACAAATGGACCTTTGTTTTCATGTATCATTTGCTATAAGTTACCTAGGAAAATTAAAATACCTGGTAGTTTGAAATCGAGGGAAAGTCTCCAATCTCCCATTTCAACACCCATCTTCCATTGATAGTTTCAGATCTCCTGTGAAGCGCCTCATCCCATCCACCTTCATTGCAATTAGCCCCTCACACACTCACCATACACTAACAATGGACAATAAATAACCTCTGCGATTGTGAAATCAATTGTGCTGCGAATGGGTCTCCAGTCCCCTTTTAAGTTCTTTTTTATTCCAAAGAAAAGTCTAGTTAAGAGTCACTTGATGCCTAGTTGCACATATTCAACGAGCCACCAACGAGCAAACAACTTGTTCCGCTTATCACGTCACTGTTAATTCACGACTATCTCCCCGTCAAGCTGAGATCTGCTACGCTACGAAGCAGAAAAATGCATCCCGAATAAGTCCAATTGTTGCTCCTGCTGCAGCCAATTCAATCCCACTCGAAGATGAAAACGGAAAAAGGAACAAAATGTTCCTCATTCCACATGGACTTGATGGTTAATTCCTTGATATAGTCAAACTGAAGCGCACTTTACTCAACAGCGCGATATAGAACAGAAACTGAAGAGATCCCAGATTCAATCCCATTTAAATTGCATTCCCACTTCTGTTCCTGTTTTGGCTGTTGCTGTTGTTGATGCACAATTGCCAGACCCAGGACAGGAGTTGTGATATGCAGGAGCAGCAGCGACTCCTATATCGAATCCACTTTACGCACACTGCCTCTGCCCACATAAGTGGCTTCTAAGTCGTCGTCGTTGGTCGGTCATCGTTGTCCTCCTCCTCCGTTTCCATTCCTTGCCACTGTTGGAGCCGTTTCGCAACCATTAATGCACCACATAACTCAATCTCGCGTAATCTCGGCCCAAGGATTTAAATGCTCACATTCGGACATAAAAGGGTACTTGGTATCTTTTGTAAAACATTCGGTTCACGAGTTCCGCCAGTTCGACTCCGACTCTGACTTCCAGAAATAATTTTTCGGCTCGACGACGACGACGACGACGACGGACTCTTGGGTATGGATTTGGCGGATTTATATGCCAAACGTATTCGATATTCGATTGCGCTGGGATGAATTTATTGGCATCAACTTCTCTAACCAGAGAGAGAGGGGTCTGTTTATTTGTTTTTTGTTAACAGAGGCATCATAGAGCCCTGATGGCTTTTGGATTCTTAAATCTCGGCCTTTTAGGTTTTACACTTTTTTTTTGGCAAAATATATTTGTCAGGTCTTGACGGTGCTGGTATATACGAGTCTCGATGAATTTGAAGAGAGTGGAATGCCTTGGCCAATTGATTTTCGGTGTAAACGATGTGCAATTTTAATGGATTGGTTCTGAGATAAGCTCGGTTGTAGCTTTGGTTGTCTGGGCTGTGTACGGTTGAGTGAAATTTGTTGGATTACATTTGTTTCGATTTTAGAAATGGAGTGCGAAGGTGGTGTCGGTCTCGGTGTGGTGACGGCAGGCGGTCGAATGTCCAAGTCGATCAATAGAGTATGTCGACGGATGGAGATGGAGAGAAAAAAGATCTGGCGGCAGATTGAGCGAGAAGAGCTTTGGAATCGAAACTGTGTTGCAGGTTAAGAACACAACATGTGAGTTATGGGATTGGAATCAGCATTTATGTGAAAACGGAATTGAAGAAACATTTTCTCTCGGGTGTCTAAGTTGAGCGCTGTGGAATTTCGTTCAGCTGTAAGCCTGCAGGATAAATCCTTAAACTATAATATCCCATTAAATGGCCCTTAATTACAGGTGTCATCATTTAAAACTCTGAAGCAACACAGCAATGCCGACAGCAAAGAAAAATTCTACCCACATAATTTTTCTTCTTTAAGCGATCGAATCGAATGTTGATGAATTCGAGTTGACAATTGTGTCTCCACTGTGTGTTGTTGTCACCATTGCACTTCGTATGTCATCGACAAGAACAGAACAAATGACCGCAAAGAGCAATGTGCAAAGTTGAAATTACCGCCCAACAACTGTTTGCGATCAGAGAACCTCTTCGTCTGCGGTTTCGACCTGCCGACCGTGCGTGCCATCTTAGGGTAGAAGAAACTCAATGACTGGCTAGACGATGAGTTCTAGAAATGGCAATCTACGCTTCAGCAGTCGCAACTCGCAGAAGAACCGAGGCCGAATTGAAATTGAAATATTGCTGTGGGATGATGTTAAATTTTTGTTTGCTGCTCTGTCTTCAACTAGAAGAAATCTTCTTTTGGAAGGCATTATTTTGCAGCGTAGGCTCTCACCATAATTTCACCGGGCTCCGTTCTCCTTCGCCCTCTCCCACGTGTGGGTTGTAATTGGAGTATGAATTGCATGCAGCTCGGTACCCACCTTCCTTCCAGACGAAACACGAAACACAAAATGTAATAACACAACGCATAGAGAAACAAAATAAAATTGCACTCAATGCACAATAAATTGTTTTCCTTTTGCAGAATTCGCGATGATTGTTGTCGAATGAAGTTAAAACTTGAAGACATTCGCAGGAAGAGGGCGCAGCAATTGCTGAAGTCGAAGATAGGTTATAATTGGGGAGTCGGCTGTTGACAGAATATGGATGCGATGTGGAAGAGTATTTATGATAGAAAATTGAGCTGAGTTTATGTTTTCTGTAATTTTTTCTTTTGTTTTTTCTAGCATGTGATGGTGGGAAGAAAAATATGGAATGTGAAAGGAAATAACACCTTTAATTTGTTTTACTTGAGGCTATAGTTACACGAGACTCATATTCTGTCTGACTTAAGATCGATCTTTTCATCTCTGATTTTAAGAAGTAGCATTAATTTTGGGCGCTACAAAGAGAATAACCTAAACTTTTTCGGACGGAAGTAACATTTATTTTGAACAGAAATTCTGACAGGATTTGCTTCAAGTGTCAGAAAAAAGTTTAATTGAAGCATATATAAACCGAAAATAGCAAAATAAGAACAGGAAGTGAAGAATGGTAAAGGAACGAACCGGAAACAGGAAATCGAAAAGTAGAACTTTCAAATTTTAAATATGAAGTTTGAAATTCGAAACAGAAACTGATAACTTCAACAAAATGGAAGGAATTTCGCTTCTAATTCCATTTCAAAAACAAGACAAAACGTATCGAATCCGCTACCAGCCTTCAAATATGGCCTTATCGAGAAATCGTTCAATTTCTTAGGCCGATATCGATATGTAAGTGGATTGTAAACAATGACAAATGAGCTCCTAACAAACATGTATGTAATTGAATTCCCTATTCGTTTGATTCCACTGAATTCCCTGCCACTTGCACTACATTCGATTTGATTGATTCAACGATAATAAGTAACGATTCGTTACTCCAAAAATTTCTGTGGGGGTTAGCAAAAGACCGATAAACGTGTCGATTGTTAGATTTGCATATGAATATCATCCAACTGTGTTTTATCTTATCGCTGAATTCTGAGTGAAATTGGAAAACTAATTTTTGAATGTTATCGAAATCGATGTTTCGTATTTTTTCTGATATCCCAATTGAATAATATTTGATTGCGTTTTGCAAATGAAGTGGTAAATACTCTAAATATGTAGGATAACGTGATATGATATCGGAATCTTATACTCATTGTTGTTGACAGCAAATTGTAAGTCAGTTGAATCCGGGACACATGTTCGATTTATCGAGTTTTTTATTATTGTAATCTAAATCGAGTATTCGAACATATTGGATGAGTTTTGTGTAAACAGTAATCACTGATAGCTAAGTTTAGGCTTTGAATTGTATTGAGGGATCACTTCTTAGAAAAATAAAGTTAGGTACATCGATATTTCGATAGCATGATTATAGACTCTGAGTGACCTTGCCTTTCTGAAGTGCTAATGTACCAAAAGCTTTGAATAAAAGTGATGTTTAACTTTCTTAAGAAGCACCATGTCCAGGTTACAGAAGCCTACGAGCTACTAAGTAGTACCCGTATTGGCACTTGTAATCGAAATCGAAACGAAAAATCGCCATAGCAATTTTTTTCCTGAGGCCAAATCCGCGACTTAAAATTAAATCCATAAAACAATTGTTACAAATTAACAGAATCACTTTATCGACACACTGTCTGGCTCATACATTTTACATCAGTTCGTCGTCGTCATCGCATATATCCATCGTCATCAAGCCAGAGGCAAATCCATTTCGCTCTAAGCTGCTGATTCTCTGATCGCGCCAACAGCAAAAGCCCCGCAGCTCATTATATGTCAGAGTCAAGAGCTCCAGTCTCTAAGGCGGCTGACATTCGCATTCATATATGGAAGTGAGCTGTTTGATGTAAAGCCGCCTTTGAGTCGTCGTAGTCGCTACGCCATATCATCCAGGAGGATCCAACCGGATCGACGGACGGTAGGCAAACGTTTGCAGTGTGCAATGTCAGAACGAATAATGGAAAATTGTTTATTGAATGGGAATTTATTTAACAGAGAAAAAAAAAAGAAATCATCAATCAAACTTCTCTGACTTAAATGACTCTTAAGTACGTCATAATGTGCGTGCAGAAGGTAGGTATATCTTCTTTCTTCCAGGTTCCAGAGCTCTTGAAGTAAACATATCGACACGGCGGATAGATAGATCTTATTTAACATCAAGATTGGAATTAAATTATTGAAAGAGGGTTGCCGAGTGAGAAGAAATGTGCTCGTAGAACTGAAAGCTGCTTCAAATTGCTATAGGTGGCGCTTAAACCTTTGGTTTTGAGTGCCAAGAAACCCTACGTCAGTGTGTCATATTTGTGCTTGAGCCGAATTTGTTCGAGTGGAAGAGGGTGTGCAAGTTAATGAGGTAAAAGTTGAGTTAAATTTTGATAGAAGTCATTAGATTGCTTAAAGGGTAAAGAATTTATTTGATTTATGTCGCAACCCAGCTTTCAATAGTTGATAGTTTCTTAGTTGCCACTTGGCAACCCTACAATCACCATCTTCACCATACACTTGTGTAGTTGTGTAGCCAAGAACCCAACAAATTTGTAGAAAAAAACTCAATTTGAAAAGACATTAAGAAGACCCATAGAAATATTTTAATGGTTTCTCCTATTAGAATACAGATGGCATTTCTAATCCGATTAGAATCTGTTACACTTGAGAAAACAAAAAATTCCAGCAGCCTAATTACGTGTCATACCGCCACATTCAGCATCAGCAGAGCTCCAGCAGAAGCGACGCCAGGCTGACTCCAGCCAGCAGCCTTGATGCTGGTGTCGATCAGTCGATCATCAATAACACGCTTTTGATGTGTGGCGCCACAGGTTCAGCATGATGGACCCGAAACAGAGAAACACCAGCCCCGTACTCACTGTTCACTGATTGAATGACGTTTGCAATATTTGTCCAGTCATGGTGCGTTTGGCTTTGAATGAATCTTTTGTGGAGATCTGTGCGGCATCACTCGGGAGGAGTGTTAATGCTAGACGGATGGGGCTGGGATTCGAATTGGATATGGAATTGAAATGAAATTTGTGTTTCTATAGAAAGAGGATGACGCGACGCGAAGACGTTTGAAAGATATGAGAATTCGATTGAATCGTTTTTCTTTAACATGTCAATGTGGGGCGAGTTGAGTTGATGATGATGCCGAGATGATGATGATGTTTATTGGGATTCAGAGATTGAGAAACAAAAGAGTTGGTATGTACCTAACATTTGTTCTTTGCTTGAGAGTTAATGGGCGGCTCGACTGTGGGATTTGAATGGGAATAAGCAATCAGATTGAGATCAATTGTTGCCGATTATTGCTTGAAATGTTTTCTTCAACTTTAATGGACTTTGAATACGAATCAGACGTCTGGAAAGATTTGAAATGAAAGCGTTGATTTGTTCTCCGATTTGATTGTCGAATTGGAAGTCGGTTTACCATTCCGTCGAAATTACAGGGCACGTTGAATGCTTATGTCAAATTGATATTAAAGTTGATTGAGTGACTGACAAATGAATAAAACTCAATTCTTTGAAATAAAGAAGGGTTTTGGAAGGGAAGCAGTGGCTTGTAGCCAATCGCAAAAGAAAAACAAACAAAACCGATTCTTCTTTCAGAACTAAAGATCGAACTTTCGAAGGTGCTTTTGATGTTTTGATGGTACAAATGTTCAATGAGCCATTGTTTCCTTGATGATTTCATCAAAAATTTGTAATTGCTATTCCAACGCTCATAGGATCTAATTTCTTTCAATTTCGAATCGGCAATTAACATGCAATATATCTAACTTCTCATGGAAAAAACAGATAAAACCAAATGTGTCATTATTTCGCCAACGTTTGCGCATTTCATATCATCGAAACCTCTCACCTCTACCTACTTAAGTCTCTATTTAATGGCAGCCATGTTCACACACTAATGAATTGAACCAAAATATTATAAACATTTTAATTACTCCATTTTAAAATAGGAGATAGGCAGCGGAGGTACCCCTTGAACACAAAAATTGCATAGATATCTATTAAACTTATCCAATTAGACTCCATTTGCATTGCAGCCTGCGTGATTTTTAATGATTTATTTTCGTGATATTATCACATTTCCATCATTTGCTTTGGGCTTTGGCCATTTAAACGATTCGGCCAAGCGTTGAGTGTGAAATAAAATAACGAACAAAAAACAGAAAACCCAACAACAGCGAATTTATTTTAATAATTTTAATAAGCTTCGCGAAAAAAAATAAAAATAGGAACAAATTGATTGCGCCAACGCGTTACAAGCTGATTCTCATATTAACAAAATCTTGATAAGAATTCCGCGACTCATTTCCTAAATTAATAAGTTTTGTTAAAAATTTTGCGACAAAACCGTAATTCATGTCAAAGCGCCATTAGAACACCTTCAATGGCTGCCCAAATCATTGCCGCATCTGTCAAGTATAGTGAGGAGAAACAAACAAACCTCCGCTGCAAGCTTCTCGCTGTCAAAGCTTGAAATCAACAAGCGACAAATCTCATTGCACGCACAGGTGCACACAGAGAATATTGAGAACCGGTTGCGTGTTGACATATCATCTTCACTGCGAAATAGTAGTTTTTTTTGCTTTTGTTTGCTCAGTGACAGCAGCGACAACGACGAACGGCGGCAAAATTTAATTAATTGCACCAAAATGAACACAGCGAAAGACAACAAATTTCAAATGGACTTCTGTCATACGATGTTTGTGGAAAAAATTAGATTGAAATCTTTGTGCCCATTATAAACGCCTGAAGAAAGAAAATTAAATGAATGACGTTTTGTTCAACAAATCTGACACTTTTTTTCGCATTCAACTGTCACTCAGAAACCACTCCTTTTTTCACACACACACAACCACTCGACAGTCATTTGTCTCTTTCTAAATGCACAAAATGAAATGTGAAACACAAATAGAAATAAATCAAACAGTCCAAAACAGAATGGGATGTTGCAAATCTTGCATTTCCCGTCGGCAAAGCACAGGCAAAATTGAACTGAATCCATGAATATTGGGTTCAACAGGGAATGTGGCAATAAATTGACTGACAAAAAGAACGACAAACTTAACGAATGTAAGGTGCACAGGAATGGGAAGAGTTTGTATGCTTGAAAGTGGGAACAGTTAAATGAGAAGCGACAGAGCTGGAGAAAAATGAAGCGGAGAGAAAATAGTAAAATATGACTCCGCCTTTGGAAAATGGCAGACAGAATAATTATGGTGTTTCAATTCAATGATGTTCCTTTGTTGTTTTTGATATTTGCTTTGGAATTCTCTTAGAAAATATGTGTGGTGTGTTTTAAGAGATAGGAATGTGTAATGTCCTTGAAGAATAAGATGGGCAAAGTAAATAAAATTCTATTTTTATTACATTAAATTTAGGTACTTAAACAATTTGGTGAGAAGGAAAATAAAAATGTTCTTCATCACTTTTCGAATTTCAAATTGTTTTTTTTTTTGGAAAAAGGAAATTTGAATCAGGATAAAAATGAACCTACCATGCTTTCTTGTAGCATAAATTAAAGTTAAAAGGACTCATGCATCCATCATTTTTTATATAAACATTTTCGGGGTTGGCAAGCGAAAGTCCTGCAAATCAAAGTTTAAAATCTTATTTAAGACCTTGGAGTTCTCCAATCTCCACTACATCTACGTAACAATACAAAATTTGTATATTCGAAGATATACCGACGGAGTTATCACGGATGACTGGTGAAATCATAAAGTTTAAGTTCAACAAACGCTGAACAAAATGGTGCATAAATGTCTCTCTATACTAAATATTAATAGTCTTACGTTTCTGTTTCTTGTACAAACTTTGTAATTGTAATCCTCCATTTGTGCAGAAAGTCGCTCAAATGTCGATTGTTTTTTTTGAGTCCTTTGGATGAATTTTGCTGAAACGAAAAAAAGTATTACGCAAGATTTCACTTTAAACAACAGACGCTGATATTTTTATTAAAAGTTACCAAAGTTCTAAGTGATTAGGAAAATAAGAAAAAGTGGGCGTGGTAGTGGGAAAAACCAAAAAAGTTCTAAGTTTAATTTTGTTGATGTAAAACTAGATATTTCATTCCAATAAGAAATAATCTTTTCCTATAATACCTGTGTATGAAAAGGGGGCGTTTCACCCACAAAACTCAGCTTCAGTAATGGGTACGATATGAACTAAAATATATAATTTCAGCCTGACCCGATATTTTAAGTTCTCTTTACTTATTTATCAGATTGTTATACTCTTGCTCTTATTAACCGTTAATGTTACTTCCGTCCTAAAATCGATATGGACGATTTGGTAAGCCTGATGTAGTGAATCTTATTAAAATTAGACTTTTCTGGTAGTTCAAAAATGTCCGCAGAAAAGATCGTGTTCGCTATTCTTTTTCTTTTTCACCCTTTTCTATATTTATAAAAAAATAAATAAATAGAGTGGCGCAACAGCTCTTGTAGAACCAAGGCCTAAGTGGCTTACTCTCATCAACAATTCTCTAGGTGCGTGTGAAGAATTGAGGGGACCTACAATTTTACGCCGATTCCGAACGGCAAAGTTGAGAAGCACTTTTTCATGACAGATGATACTCCTGGAAGTTTTGTCAGTTCTTCGCAAGAGGCAGTGTCCGTGAAAGATGAAATAAAAACTTTGGGCCCGAGTAGGATTCGAACCCACGACGTTCTGCTTAGCAGTCAACGCACCTAACCACTTAGCTACGGACACTACCTTTTCTATATTTACTAAATGTTTTATCTCTGCTTTGTTTTAAGTTCGCATTCATATGAAAACGTTGTATTCGACATTGCCGCAGAATGTGGTCTTCTTCCCTTCCCTGGACGTTTTCATAGGCGTTCTGTCTTCTTCTCGCTACACCAACTTTCAGGTACAGCAAAGAATAAGTGATCCACTTTTGGGTCCGTCACTACACCTCTTAGGATTGTTATAGAGAGCAGAAGACTAAGGATACTTTTTCGGTGGTGATCAGAAACTGTGATACCAAATTCATCGGTGAATCCACATCTGATGCAATCTTTATTTCAGTGAACGCTACATTGCTACATAAGTCCATAATTATTAGTTACTCACACATTGGTTTCTTTATTCTAAGAACCACCCAACGCCTGACCAATTAAGTTTATCCCTTCATCTGTCCCACAACCGGGATCCGGACCGGACCTCCTTCAGCATGTTCTTATTGTTGGCCGACGCCATCAAATCCGCACTCCAAGGGTATGGACGTCCTGGCCTGTGCCTCTACGCTCATATAAGCTAGGTATTTAGCCCTACGGAGTCTAAACAAATGAAAATAAAATGGAAGCCAACAGCTCTTAAAGAGCAAAGGCTAACACTCATCAACAATCCTCTGAGGGCGTGTGAAGAATTAAGGGGACCTACAATTCAACGCCGGCCGATTCTAAACAGCAAAGTTGAGAAGCACTTTTTTCATGACAGATTGATACTCTAGGAAGTTTTGTCAGAAGCAGTATCATCAAGTCTGCTTTGCGGTAAGTTTTTTATATAGCTCGTGATTATATCGTGTCCGGAATCATCCTTCTTCACAAACGGGGCCAACTTTTCTCCGTAAGACTTTTCTCTCGAACGTAGTTAAAGAACTAAGAGTTTTGAGTATATTTGGCCTAGCACCCAAGTCTCAGCCAAACGCACTTTTATGATTTGAAAATCCGTCTTTGAACGCATGATGTTTTCCATAACGATCCTATCCTTATATTTTGGATTACAATTGTGGTTCAGTTACCCTTTTCGTCAGAAGGCTTTAATATTTAGACAGCTTCTGATTAGACAATGGATCTTATACCAAAGCTTGGAGACAAGAACTTTTGGCATCTTAACCCAATGTGAACCATCCTTTTCTTAAACTCTGAAAGTTTTTCGTGTGGGGATTGGCCAAACAACTTATCCCCTTTCAACTTCTTCCCCTAACTTCTTCAACTACAACAAAGCGAAGTTAAGCCTTGAAAATTTTCATTTAGGTACAAGTCAGTAACATATACTTATACTGTCAAGTTCTATGATGTTAACTTTATAACAGTGTTAATCTTTTCAAATGTTCTGAGAGTTTTTTTCATCTTTGAGCTGTTTTTTCGAAGCTGGTTGCGCCCATGATTCGTATTTTGTCGTGGCTCTTGAAGTTGGAGGGCACATCTCATCGAGGCTCGAAACACAGTTAATGAAATTCTGAGTATAACAACGAACAACCTAAATGAAAGCATTAAATAACCTCTATCCAATCTCTTGCAGAAGGAAACATTTCAAGACCTGTCTATCAATTTCGTAATCTCATCATTTAATTTTTTTTAAAGCACACCAATCTCCATGAACTCATTAAAACTAGGAATTTCCTTGACTCAAATCATTGCTGCAGAGGTAAATCATCCAATTCTACCTTAGACGTAATTTGTTTGTTGTAAATAATTAATTTTTATCTTAATCTTTAAAGAAAAAATAATATACCTTAGAGAATTATAAAAATGAGCAAGCGTTTCGCAACATTGAGCCTTGCAAAAGCATCTTATTGTCATTGTGACAATAGGTAACGTGACTTTTGGCTATTTCGATAAACAAAAAGGAAAATAAACAACAATTTTTCCTAATTCATGGCAGAAATAAACCTAATTAAATTAATTTTCCTTTGTTTCAAAGTTATCTCTCTTAGGTAGCTTTCAAAGAGCCTCCATGTCTACATATATTGCAAGATATACTTGGATGCATTTCAAAATTCAATGACACATCACACATCTCCTTTGTAGATTGAGGTGTGACAAAAAAAAAAATGAGGAAAAAAATACAAAATTTATAATTATTTCCGCGCATTTAGATATGCAAACAGAAACATATGGAAAAAAAACAACAATTATTCAGTGCGTATGCGTATCTTTTGCAAAGAAGCGCGAGTGTGCGCAATTTTGTACAAGTTGCGCATTGCAGAGCAATTTTGATTGATAATAAAATAATGTTGACATGTTTTGAGGCGCAATGTGCATTCTCGGTTGGAACTGTAATTGTTTTTTTAAAGAGAATGACAAACAATATAATTATGTGTCATTACCAATGTCAACGTTTAAAAGTGCGTTGTTTTCATGATGGTTCTGTCATTCTGTGAAGCATGATGAAGAAAAATGTGCTGCGAGTGGAGTGGTGTTTACTTTTAGGAAAAATGAAACAAATTAAATTGCAAAACCTTCAATTAAAGTGGGTTTTCAAGGGTAAAAAGAGGGCTAAGAGCGTTTTGTACTCGCGTAAAATTCATCAACCGTGGAATGAAGAAGACGACTCAATTTTATGAAGATTTTTAATAGTCTACACAACACTTGGACAGTATAAGCAGTCAAAATGTTCCAAAGACAGAACGAAAACACTTTAAGACATTTAAGACAGGGAGCGAAGACCATAGAGAGAATAGTGTGTTTGGGCTAATATGGATTTCTCACCTATCTCACCCTACATTCCCATTATCTAACTACCTGAATCAAAGTTCTAAAAGGTACCTACCTATTTTAATATCTCTTTTTAAAAGACAATATCCTTCCAAAAATGAAAGAATAATTTAGTGTCCTTGCGCAAACAGAATACGCCCTCAAGCAAAACATGAACCGAGACCAAACGAATGACATTTCTTTTTATTTGCGAAAGTTCTCCACGAATACATTTCTCCATCCGATACAGACAGACAAATTGAAACACAAATACATTTATGCGAACTCTTAGCCCTAATTAAAGGCAAATAACGACGACGATGACGACTCCTACTTTCCCAAACCAAAGACGACAATTGGTATTTGCTTTGCCTTCAAATCGTTTAAAAACGCTTATTGGACTCATTTGCTCCTCTGCAACTATTTCTTTTAGGAGGGGGCTTAGATTCAGCCCTTGCTACATTTAATCTGCCCAAAAGTTCGAAATAACCTCCTTGCCATTGAATAATTGTCCTCTTCGGACAATACCCTGTACTGAATCAAGCAGCCCTCCTCCATCCTTTACCAGGACTAGTGATGGGTCAACTCGGTTAGTAACTCGAGTCAACTCGAGTTAGCCCTAACTCGAGTTAACTCGGTTTGTTTTTTTTTTTTTTCATCTCGAGTTAGCTAACTCGGTTTGCCAACTCGAGTTGAACGGTCCAACTCGGTTTGCCAACTCGGTTCGCCAACTCGGTTTGCCAACTCGGTTTGCAACTCGGTTTGCAACTCGGTTTGCAACTCGGTTTGTAACTCGGTTTGCAACTCGGTTTACCAAGACCAACTCTGTTTGCCAACTCTGTTTGTAATTCGGTTCGCCAACTCGGATTGAAAATTCGGTTCCCCAAATCGGTTTGCCAATTAGGTTCAGCAACCCGATCGCCAACTCGGCAATTGATAAAAAAAACCTATAGTTTACTTGCTTCTAATTTTGTGTTTTTTTTTTTTTTTTTTTTTTTTTGGCTCAACCGTTTGGCTCAACCTGGCAAGTTGAGCTCAACCGTTTG
>CAKKXW010000002.1:95400030-95411315 GCA_920937365.1 Sphaerophoria rueppellii | reverse complement strand
TGTTTTTTTTTTTTTTTTTTTTTTTTTAGTTTTGAGTTTAAATATTGTACATTAGGGCAATTAATTACCAAGTGGTAGAATTTTATTATCAGCGGATGGCATTGATAAAAACCTAATTATTCCATTTTTTATGTGTTTTCTAGACCGGTTTTCGGGAATATCCGGTATTATTCAGAACGAAATATATATACATATATAGCGACCTTGAATCGTACCTTATCTTTCTATTGAGCCATTGACATTCAACTTTTATCAGCGGATGGCAGAGATTTTGACGGATTAAAAACCTGTTCTGTTATTTTCGGTTTTTTTTTTTTAAGTTTCAAACCGAGTTGCAAACCGAGTTGGCGAGCCGAATTCTCAAACCGAGTAGGCAAACCGAGTTGCAAACCGAGTTGGCAAACCGAGTTGGCGAACCGAATTTTCAAACCGAGTTGGCAAACCGAGTTGCAAACCGAGTTGGCAAACCGAGTTGATTCGTTCAACTCGAGTTGGGCAAACCGAGTTGCAACTCGGTTCGGCACATTACTAACCAGGACGTCTTGAATGTCAGGGAGTCGCTCGCCGATCCACGGTTTTTTGAATGACGGGGATTCTGTTTGTGGATGATTTCAGATGGAATGATTTGTTCTTGAAGTTCACCCACTGCTGTCGTAACTTATTTTGGACACTTTTTGTGATGTGAAATATGCAAAGTAGCGATGAAATACCAAACATTTCGGACGAGCTTCAGCCCGTCAAAATCGGCGAGACACAATTTGCTACTGATGTGCACTGTAAGACCAACCGGGCCGAAAGCAACCAATAATGATAGGTAATGGCAATGCTTGTCTCTACTAATGAAGCCATAAAACATTTTAAAGAAATTATATTCTACATTTTATTGCATTTTTAAACAGCTTCTTGCGTCTGACCAACCCTTGAAGACACACAACGAGAATAACTGCAATTATTGCATTACACACAAGTAACTTTTGCTATTTATCTACTTTGCATTAGTATTGGTCGAAAAGAAATACACCCACAAACTCAATCAAACTTTTTATCCCTAAGATAAGCAACGAAGAAGATCCACATCTCTTCTGGAGCAGCAATAAAAACTGAGAAATCCCAAAAAAAAGAACAAGAAACAAAAACTCCCTGCGACTCTGATGATGGTCGTTAGCTTTATTTCTTCGTCCTTTTCTCAGTGTATGTCGTAGTTGTGGCGTTGTGTGTCTCTTATGTATAGTAGTTTTTCCAATTGACAACATCTGCACCTTCCATTCCAAGCCACGACTAACGACGACACCAACGACTCTCAAAAAAAGAAACAAAGAAAACTTGATGGGAATTCTAAATCTGGAGGAGCTATGGATGCTGTGGAGCCACGCCTTAATAAAATACCCAGACATTCGGAGAAAGAAAATAAAACCATTTCTTCCCTCTAACCTGTGCCAAAGTGTATATTATGTCCTTTTGCGCTTTTTCGGTTATAGTTCGGAGGTGCACTGCTCCGAAATCCGGCTAGAAGGACCATCTGGGTTCGACTCATCCTGCAAAAAGGGCCTTGACATAAGAATTGCAAGCAAGGTAAGATTGAGGGAGACATAATTCCTCTTAAACTATAAAACATTGTTTTTTACTTTTGCTTGGTTTTGAAATGAATCCGGGGGCGGATAGCAAAGCGGGGGATCAAGACGCTCAGATCGTAGCGTTCTGGCAAGACTGCTTGGTGTGTTGTCGTCTCGAATTTGGATTTTATTCCTTCTTCTATTTTCTTTGTTTCTTTTTTTCTGTTGAGTGTGAGAAGGGTGAAGATGGGGGGGGGGGGGGGGGTTGAGTGTGAGAAGGGTGAAGATGGGGGGGGGGGAGGTGTAGGAGGTAGTCTATTGAGAAACATTTTCTGCTGCACATAAAATTTTTATAATCTGCACAAAATTATGGTGGACTCAAATGTATGGCGCAGGAAGCGAAGCGGCATCAACAAGAAAGCTCCAGGAATGGAAAATATGTTTTTAATGGTTTTTCAAGGATTTTTCTTCAATGTGTGTATAAATTTTGTATTCGAGCTGTTGCGATATGGGGGGGCGGGGGAGTCCTTTGTGAAACTGTGTTTTTTATTGTTGCCTGTCTCTTGAATTTTTCGTTCGTGTGGTCTTTCTTTCATTTGGCTTTATTTGCATGTGTGTGTGTGGGTGTTGGTGTGCTTGCGGTTGTAGTTTTCGTGAATAGTTTTATAATTTAAATTTTTCCCAAAACCTCCATTCCACCTCGTGTGTCCTGTGATCCTGATTCGTCCTTGCGTTCGTGTCACCGCGTCTCGAACTTTCAAAAAAGTATAATGTTCCTTTTTCTTTTTTGTCAACTATGAGGTTTTTTTCCCGTCCGGGTTGCCATTTTGTGTACCTCGAGTTTTTCTGAATTTTGTGAAGGCGCCTGGCAAAAGACTGCTGCGCCGGATGGCGGTTTTATGTTGTTTTTGTGTGTAGAGATTGGAAAACAGAGCAAAAAAAAAAAGAGAAAATGAAAACAAACTTTGTCCTGTTTGAGGTCCTTGTGGCTGTCAATGGGTGGGCTGCTTACAACGACACAGAAACGCGGGATGTATGGTTGCTCTGCATATCTTAAGAGATTACTATGCTGAGGAGGAATGCTTTTAATGTGCCATAGGTACTCCACTAGTGCCAGCTCAGGCTCTTACAATTTGCAGGTCTTGCTCTATGGGTGCTACTCCCTCTCCCCTCCGTCCACACTTCGAACAACAACGACACAAGAGCGAAGGTAATTTATTCGAACAAGAATTTTCCTGTAGAATATTATTTTCAGTATTTTCTATTTTTTTGAATTTTTGAGTTATTGTTTTTTTGTTTTTCAAGTTTTTAGTTTACATTTTTCCTTTGTTCGGTGTTTTTGAATGTAAGAACCTACCGTCGTCGTCGGGGTGCCTTAAACTTGATTGAGAGTGAGCAGGCGGTAGTTCAGTGGGACGGGAAATGAATGAATGGCTCTGTTTGTTCGATGGAATCTGAATGGAAAAGTTTTTCGTTTATTTAAAGTTTTTTTTTCGATTCTTTGAAAAGGTATGTTGGCAATGCCATCATCAGCAAAATGTTCTGAAGAATGTTTTTCGGGTTTTTTTTTTAATGATTCTAGGGAATGGCAAGTGTGCTGGAAGTGATTTGCAGTTGGGCTAGGGAGATAATGAGGCTGGGCGAATATAATGAAAGTTTCATTAATTTTTTGTTGAATTTTGTTCAATGAACAAATTTTAATTTGATATCGATTCTTTACAGGAAAAAATTCTTTCAAAACATCTTAGACTTTCAACTCTCCAAGTCGGTTGCAAATGAGGTTTCTGAGTGATGTCCTGTTTATTTTTGTAGGAGATGCCAGCCAACTTTGACTGAATATTGATGAAGATAAGTAAATTAAAATCAACCGACCTCGATCTGCTCTTTCTTTCGCAGCTTTCATTTGCTTTCAACTTCCCGTTCAAGTACCCGAAACTGATACGGCCAACGACTGTTGGTACCGATCGTGAAAACTCAGCTAAACCGTAGGTGCATGCCGATGGCAGTCGTGCTGATCAAACCTAGAATACCACCACTTTACCAACCAATAGAAGAAGTTCAAAACAAGAAAGGGGACAGGAAAAAATGCATGAAGACTTGCGGAAAGGCATATTGAATGACTCCATGATAGTGTGTGGTAAAAGCAGAGGTAAAGGGTTTTTCATTAGGGACGCTACAAAAGTTTTCTCAAATAAAACAAAAACGGTTTTGGATATCTATTAATTTTTTTATTCCTGTGGAAGTATATTTGATTCCATTATGTAGGGAACTCGATTTCTTTTGCATGGCCATCACGGGCAAGCTTGCAGAAGTCCAAACGCTGAACCCTATTTTCGACGGTTTTCAAGCTTAAATCGGCCGATACTGCTGCAATTTCACGTTCGATATTCGTACGAAGTTCATCAATCGTCGCTGGCTTGTTGGCATAAGCCATAGATTTGACGTTGCTCCACATGATATAGTCTAACGGCGTTAAATCACATGAACGAGGCGGCCAATTCACAGGTCCATTTCTGGAGATAATTCGCTCATCGAACTTCGTTCTCAATAATTCGATTATTTGGCCCGCTGTGTGACATATGGCACCGTCCTGTTGAAATCACATATCTTCCAACTCCATATCATCCAATTCATTAGAATTGAGCGTTAGCGATTCCCATTCACAGTAACGTGCCGGTTATGATCATCACGGAAGAAGTACGGCCTAATGACACCGCCAGCATGTAAACCGCACCAAGCAGTGATTTTTTCGGGATGTAATGGTGCCTCGTGAAGCACATGTGGATTGCTGCCTGACCAATGATGCATATTTTGCTTAATGACGAAGCCAGCCAGAAATGAGCCTCATCGCTGAAGATGATTTTTCGCTCTTTAAGTGTTGACCACTGACTCCGAATGTCGGTAGTAAATTTTAATAATTTCGACTCGTTGTTGGATCATATACCTTTCCATGATGAAATGGCAAACCTTACTGAAAAGAAATGTCAAGAGAGCGGGAATGTTGAGTTCTATTCTCGACTATATTGATTAGATGTTCACCCGGTTTAAAAACCTTAAGGCTGCCTTCGACAACACAAGATAAGACTATAGAAGCTAACCATCACCAACATTTCAAGCCTAACCAATGGACTCCAACAGAAGGATGGACTGAAACACCTTCTGGCGTTGGAGAAAGCAATCAGTACATTTGGGAGATCTGCAAAAGAGGCTTATGCAGATGGCACTGCGTATAAATGAAGAAAAAACTAAATACATGGTAGGACTGTATGCAGAGCACGTTGGCAGAGAAGGAAAATATCAACTATACAAGTTGCTCCAAAACCGATGCTGAGACTTGGGTGCTTAGTCATAGGTACTTCAAGGCACTCTTAAATGCGCTGGAGAGGGAAGTCCCATATGGAAACTTTGAATTCGTCATATTCATGAGCCATACCAAATCGAAATCGAGGCAGCTGATGTGAAGACAAAAATTAATCTCGGTAGAATCTAGTGGGTTTGTCACAAAGCGCGGGCGAGCGAAATGGAACCGGCCCGGAAAGTCCTTTCGGTGTTCTTCAATGCGTCAGACCAAATTTGCGTTCGAAAAATCGCGTAGACCTTAGTCTACGACGCCCGAACCCTTGGGGTGTATAATTTTATAGATCTGATCCCGGAACACTTCATCGTTCAGTACAAATGATGATGATGAAGCTGCAATTATCGGTTTTTTTTTCTGCAAGAGCTGCCATCTGCCATCGTGAATGTGGTAACCTCTCGGTGCATGTTCCAGGGAATGACTTTGGGCTTTTGATTAATAAAGCGGTGTCTAGGAAATTTTCGAGAGCTCGGAAGCTTAGTTCAAAATGTTCAAAGCAGTCTCTTCCTGTAATAAAATGGACCCTACCCGTGTGCCAAAGCCTTAAACCTAATAGTTCCTTTTCCTGAAAAAGTCTACATATGCCACATGCCACACAAAACACAAAACACGACGATCATCAGGAAATGAAACATAAAAACGCACCCAAAGCTTTGCAAAACGAAGAAAAGGCAAAAGTTCAATTTTCCACTAAAAGTAGCAATTTGCGACAAGGAAAATGGCATCAGGTCCATAATAAGAATATCATAGTGTGTTTTTGCGGAAAGGAAAAATATCAAAGGATGCTCTTTTTTCTCTCTCTCATTCTTCTTTTATTAGCTTGACTTTTGCATATAAGTGGACCTTTTTACAGCCAACCAACGTACGCAACACAAAATGCTCTTACTAAATTACCATCCGCTGTATTGTTGTTGGGTCGAATGGTGACAAGATTGTGTAACAAAGGTGAAACACACAATTCAATACTTTCTACGCACAAAGTCTAACGTCATCACCTTTCATTCGACAAAAAAAAAAAAAAAACCACAGAAAAGGAGAAAAACATTAGCCAACCGCAAAAAAAGGATATGACCCGCTGAAAACCTTTCAGCCAACTTGTGTCAGAATGAAATAAAGAAACACATCCTGAAAGTAACCATAAACAGATACTCATATATACACCGTACACCCCCTGCGAAACTACGTCGTAATAAATGTCCTGGGACTCGTCATAACCGCATACAGTGAGTCCTTTATCTTTCTGGATTTTTTGCTTTTTGTTGCCAAAATGTGCAATAAAAAATTTTATATATGGACTACAGGGTCCTGCAAAACTCGAAATTCCTTTGTGATTGCAAAATTTATTTCCACCATCCTTTTTTTTTGAATTCACAAAGCGGGGCGTTCATTGTGAGTATCGGTCGCAAAGACGCATCATTGCGGCTTTGTTCGTCCTTTCTTCTTTCTATTTTCTTTTTGTCAATGGTATCCGACGACGAGATTTTTGTGTCATTTTAAAATTTTTAGAAATGTCGTGTCCTTATCTGCGATTATGACTTTTGAGATTTGAGTGCAAACGGCGGACGATTTAAAGTCGGAAATGGGCACATAACGTATGTGGTGCGAAATGCGAGAGTTGAAATCACTTTGCCAGGAGTAGGAACATCAAAAGTGATTTACTTTTATTGAAAAACGCATAAAAATCTGAAAAACCATTCGAGTATCTAGATTTCGCAAGTAGGTAATAATGTCAAAAACTCATATGTGTGGAATCATATTTGGTTTACTTTTTGGAGGGGGAGAGAATTGATACGATGATGATTCAATGATCTGGCTATAATGCGGTCATAGACGCGAGGCTTCGATTTTCGAAGGAGGGTTGATGTGTGTAGTTTAATTGAAAAATGAAAACACATTTTAAAAAAAGAGATGGTCTCAATGTAATAAAATTGTTTGAAAGAAATGCAAGTAAAATCAGAGAGGGAAAAAGGGAAAGTCTGGTTTTTTATGACTTATTTTCATATTTTACAGAAAAATACCTTTTTGGCTGTTTGAAGCGTGGACTACGGCATATAAAGGGACTTTTTTGAAAAGGGTGAGTGTCTGAATTGATGGAATTCACGTGTCATATCGTTTTACGGTGAAAAATTGAGGCTATCAAGTTTCACTTAAATCAAACGTGTAGGAGTTAGGAGACAGGCTTTCAGAAAAAAAGTTCAAAAAGGATGTTTTTACTGTTTGTTTTTTTGTTTTCTTATTTGAAAGTTTAGCTGCGGTGTGTGAACTTTCCAAAATTCTTTAGATGTCCCTGAGCTATCTGTTTCAGACCTTTGCTACTTTAATCAACTCTTCGCTCATAAGCAAATAAAAATTCAATTTTAGGATTAAGCCACTTGACTTTTTTACTTCCTTAAGCCTTCTTACAGTCACAGTCTTATGACGGAAGGGTTATCTAAACACCTCTTCCAGCCCTTCAAACAAAGTAACCAAAATAACAGATCAACAGCAGAAAAGCACAAAACCGCAACAATAAATTTGTGTTTTCCCTTTTCTTTTTTCGTCAAAAATACCCCAAAAATAGAAAAAAAAAAACATAAGAAAAACAACACGAAATGGAAGTCGGCCATTAGTCCTTGAGGGGTGAGATAGCAGAAAAAAAGAAAAAAAAGTGTGTCACCCTCGCTCACTTAAGGCAATCAACAGCTCAGCAAGCCGAACATATTTTTCTTTTCCTTCCTCCTGAACTCCTGCCATCTAATGCGGTTCCGGGGATTCTTCAAGTCAAGTGGAAGATCGCAAAAATACAACAAAAACACAAAAAAAAAAAATAAGTCGAAAGTAGAAAAAAAAACGTCACAAAACCAATCTTAGGGGAGATTATTTTCGCATGAAATTGGCTTCCTTGACTTCTTTATACTCCCCCACATCCAACCCGAAGCAAAAAAAAAAACACACCAGCAAACGCCGAGCGGTTTTTGAAGGGTGGAATAGAGAATTGCAACTTTTTTTTTTGCTTTAAACTGGTGAGATACGTGTTTTAAAGCTCTTCTCACCCTCACTATCAGCTGCTGCTGCTGGTGTATTTTTATTTTTCCAGGACCCTGTCTGTCAACAAGTGGAAACGAATTTCAACAACAACAAAACACCCTCCAGGAAAAGAAAGGTAACCGATTCCGATTACACTTATGCCACCTCACATTCCACTCAAAAATGTCATGCGGGGGGAGGTATTGAGTTAAAGGATATGTCGAGATAAATTAAAACCCAAAGTCCTGAATAAACAAAATACCTTGGCACACTTTTTCGAAAATTGAAAATGGTATTCCAAACTCTCCGGGAAGTTTCAATTGTCACGTCCTTTTGATATTTTTGTAGTTTTTCTCTGTATGCAGATTGACAGTTGGTCCTTCGAGCGAGAGTGAGAGCTTTGTTTGCTTTTTAATTAGTCCCTGATCAATCATAATTCATCATTCTTGTTGCTTTTTCTTGATGCGACGGACGGCAGCGGCAGTGGTTATGAATTCAAATAATTTGGAAATTTGAATGCAAACGGGATGAAATGAGATCTCGCAATTATTTCAAAAATTGTATAATAGGCTCACACACTCATATCGTCCTGGTCCTTTGTAGAAAAAGTGATTTTGTTTGTTGTTTAATCAGGGGTGATGCGGATAGTATGACAGTTGCCTTACCGACGCAACATGATGACGAAACATTTGATACGTGACGAGTGTAACTTTTGTTGCATTCACTGAAATGAATGAATGAATAGAAATTAAGTCAAAATGAGGATCATCAATCATTTTTTTTGTAAAATTGAAAACACAGTTGGTGAAGGCATTGGCAAAGCAAACAGAAAATGAAAAAAAGGACATTTGGGCGGTTGATGATTTGGATTAAAGGATTAAGGGTATAAAAAGGTAGCCATTTCAGATTCAACCAGTTTTGAATGTTTCGATAAGAGTGTCGAAATTTGCCGAAAACAAACAGCTTGGCCCAGAAATGTCAATAATTTTATTTATTAATTTTTATTCTGTCCGAAAAGTTCTTGCCCAAATTTCCCAGAAGTCTCCGAAGGCATATTTCAGAATTCCAAATGACTCCTTTGCTTATGTGTCACAAAAGCTTAACGCCTCATCCAAAATTCACACAACCACACGTCCTCTGGGCTGGGCACTATACAAGACCTGGGTACACTACACACACATTCATCTGATCTGAGTACCTATACATGAATAAAGAACATCCTCAATGGAATGCACTTTTCGTCTTCCAAATATAGCCAAAAGGACGAACATCACAACGGATAGGATACTTGGAAGAAGTTGCTTCTTCTTCAAACATTTACATATAAAAAGGTATTGCAAAAGTATGCCCAGATGTCTGCCATTTGCATTATGGCCCAAAACGAGCACAGAAAACTATTCTCCAGTTCTCAATGGCCATCATCTATCCCCATTATAAGTGTGCTGCTGCCAGCCACATTCATAATAAATTCCATTCCAGCACCTCCTCTCTCGAACGAACGAACCAAAGCTATCCTGATGATCCTGTGCTGATGTGGAAAAGTCTTCTTCTTCAACTCAATATAAATGTGCAAGAGTGGAAGTCATCAGCTGCAGGGCATAAAGGTAACATTGACTTGACTATACGAGCTGCTGCTGCAGCAGCTACTTCCTCTTGACTATAAACGTACCTTTACGCCATTTGGGACCTCTCTTTCGGTAGGTACTTTTTGTGTACCAACATATGCAATTTGTATGAAAACCAAAGAACAACTTAGGTGCAGAACTTTTGCATAAATCAATTGTAATTCGGAGCCATGTTTTATTATTAAAATTTTCGGAGGGCTTCAACTTTGCCCTTAGCTCTGTTTGTGTGACTTGTATAAGGGTATTCTCAAAAATAATAATTATTCAAAGATTTTATAATATGCAACATAAACACACACAAATAACAATCCTTTATGCTGTTGCAATATTGCTCCAAGCCTACAAGGATTATTATACTCAAGACTCATGGGGTACAAAGGGGAACCAAGTTCGGATACAAATTCAGCTCAACACTCGTAATTCGTGGTCTTACCTTGGCGGCTGGAAGCAGTGCGTACCTATAGTGCAGCCATAATTCATGCAAATTATGTTAACATATCAGTTTTTGAGGGAAATTCTTTGTCGTCGTCTTTTTCGCAAAAGGATCATTCTGCATACACATTTTGTGTTTTGTTGTGTTTGAGGTACTTTGAGATGGTGTCTTGGCCAGGCCAAGAAGAAAATTCGTTGAATGGAATTTCATATCACGCCGTTAAATCAAAAAGTTTTTGGAGAAACTCGTTCGCGAAACGCGCACGGCTTGACGCGCTCGACTGGAGGCGTATCATTTTCGTCGCAAGAAAAATCCTTGCAACTTGTGTTTGCGGCGGAAGTATGAAAGTACATTTATGAAACATGAACTCGCAGGAACACACAATTTCTTAACCAAAAGTGAACTAGGAGGATGAGCTATTTTGGCTGTTTGTTATTCGTCGTGCGAGTTATGTGGAAATTTTTGGCTCCGCATTTTCTTGCAGATTTGGTAAGAATGTGGAGTTATAGTCGTGGTTTTGTATTTCAAATTTGAGGTTCTAGCAGAACAAATTTCATCTCAGACTCCCCAACATTTCAAACAGTTTTCAAAGAGGACTTTTGTTGCAAGGGGTTGGACGTACTTATTTTTTCCTTATTGCCCGTAAGTTTTTGCTGTTGACCGTCAGAGCATTAAATCGGGGGGTTTCTAATCATTAGTTGTAACTCGACTTAATGGTTTTGAGTTATTAAAACGGGAACTAAACTTCTCAAACGTAGTGTTTTGCTTTCAGTTTCATATTTGATAGTCCTCATTATTCTGAGCCTACCAGCGAACTCAATTCCGAGCCCTGGTTGCCGAGATATTTGCTTCAGAAGATATTCCTTTAGGGTTTAGAAAATAAAGGGTCCGCCGAATAACTTTATTTTTTAAATGCTAAAAAAAAACTGCTGAATGTTTTTTTAAACTACTTTTTATAATTTGAAAGTACAATCCTTCCGGTTAGTAACGAAAAATAATTTCATTCAAATGGCTGCCTCGGCTGGCCCTGCAGTAGCCTACAAGATCGGTCCAATATTTAAGCATATTATCGATTGTGTGCAGCTGTATATCACCAATGGCTTCACGAATATTGTTCTTTGAAGCGTCAATTATCTGTGGCTTGCCGGCGTAATGATTGGCCTTCCTAACATGAAAGTTTAATATTTTTCATCAAATTTTTTTGTAAGTCGTCAAAAAAAAATCGTAAATTTTTTATTTCAATAAGCCGCCTGGGAAATAAAAGATTTGGGATTTCCTTATAGAAGACTTCGTTTATAGAGCCGTTGGTCCCG
>CAKKXW010000002.1:95378875-95398943 GCA_920937365.1 Sphaerophoria rueppellii | reverse complement strand
CTTTCACGGACACTGCCTCTTGCGAAGAACTGACAAAACTTCCAAGAGTATCAATCTGTCATGAAAAAGTGCTTCTCAACCTTGCCATTCGGAATCGGCGTTAAATTTAGGGTCCCCTCAATTCTTCACAAGCACCCAGAGAGAATTGTTGATGAGAGTATGCCACCTAGGTCTTGGGTCTTCAAGAGCTGTCGCGCCACTTTATTTATTTTTTTCTTTTGATCATTCGATAGGATTTGGAAGAATTATTTTTTCTGAAGAAATTTTTTTTTGTCCCATGATTTTTTTCGATTGAAAATTAAGACGAAATCTACTTTTCCAGATTCAAGATATTTGATAGTTCTCATTATCCTGAGCCTATTACTGAAGCCAAATCTCAATTTCGAGCTCTTGTTGCCGAGACATTTTCATCAAAACAACTTCTTCATAAGGGATTATGGCAAGTTGGGGACAAAAATCAAGTCGCTCATAACTTGGTTACCAGACTTTGAAATCACCTACTCAAAGAGACAAAAAGGCTTTTAATTCGGTGTCTAACTTGGTATACGTTACCCGAGTAAAACAAGAATGATGGCGATCTGAAAATGTGGGAAAATGTCAGAATGCCGAAAACGCAAACATATCTACTTAGAGGCTATGTAGGGTGACAATTTGACTTTTTTCTGTACGAAAATGGAATAAATCAAGCTCGTATTTCAAAGAAATAATGAAAACAATATCAAACACAATATAAGGAGCTAAGGGGCCTCTCTGCTTTCGATTTCAAAAGTCAAAAAATACAACAAAAAATTAAATGTTCAAATAATTCAGGTGCAAGAGCTTTCAAAATAGAATTTAATACATTTTTCAACTTAAAATAACTGACATATTTTTGTCTACACTGCCTATTTATTATGTTAACACACTTTCCCCAAACCCTCAAGAACGCTCTCTTGCAACAATCTCATCACAATTTCTGAAATGGAGTACCAACAGTTTTGCCCATCTACTCGGGGCGTCCATATTGAAAATGATTAATTTAAATGGTAATTATATCACGTAAAACCAACCCCAAAACAAGTGCGTTCCACTACTTCGCCCAACTCCAAATCATACACTAGATCTAGATGCAATTTATATTTTATGCAGCCTTCAACCAGTCGACCATCCATCATCGCAATAAGCAACATCCCTATTCCCTGATGTTCAACTTGCGCCTATTTTTCTTCACTCAACGATATAGCCAATGGAATAAAAAACTACCATCGCATGTTCAGAGAAAATTAAGTTGTTCACCAAGTTTGTTGTTTTAATCTAGCGATGAAAAACTTATACCAATATTGGTGTAAGAAGGACGAGAACCTTTTCAACCCCCACTTTGTTGATTAACATAAAAATTCAACCATCAACCTTTAAAAAAAATTATTTTAATTTTTTTATTTTAGTTTCATGGATTTTATTACCTTGAAAAGGGTTGCCATGTCATCTTTTATATGAAAAGAGCAAAAATTGCGACTTTCAAAAATTCTCTAAAAACAAATTATTCGTACGTAAAGAAGACAAATCATCCTGAAAAAAATGTCAGAGATACAGAGCAGGCATTTCACACATTTGGCAACCCTTTTTTTCTTTGAAATTAAAGTAAATGCTCAAGACAAATAAATTTTATTTGCCGATAAATAAACAAACAAGCAGAAAAGCAGCAGCATGCATTCAAGTAATAAATCAAAGCAAAAGTTGCAACATATTAGAAAAAACTATGCCACACATAAAAATCCATGTTTCGTCTATCACCACCAACCAATCTCAAACTGATTTAGATGCTTGCAACTTGCAAGAGATAGCCCCCATCAAAATATGTATACAAGGTCATAAATATTCTCAACAAAAAGACTTGGTCTACGAGCAGCGTTTACGGTCTATTACCCGTCAAAAGCAATAGAAAGAGAGAGAGAGAGGGAGAGAAATTCATGCGAGTGCAGTTTTGATGAGACCTCAATTCGCACATTTCATGTCAGCTGGACATTTGGAATCAATTACAGTGTTGATTTGCATTTTGTGATTATAAACCTGACGCAAGGAGAATATACACAAAAAGATGTGTCATGAGAGATGCTAATAAAACTCGCATAGACTGGCGATGCACTCAGACGTGGCATGGGTTCGTTTTGTATTGCCTGCAGCTTGGTGAATAGATAGAAGAAGATAGACGCCTGTTTTTTTTCTTTTATTAGCAACTATCATGGAATTATGGGCAGTTTCAGGTCGGTTAAGGCATAGCATTGTCTATTATCGCCAATTACACTAATCATTCATCATTGGCAGTGTTAACAGTAATTAGTGGACTGCTCTAAGAGAGTTGAGAAGGCGTTTGTTGTAAGCTGGAGGTTTCGTAGCATCATTTCAGGGCCACCTGGTGAGCTGCCGATTGCTGTTCACATGTCTCTTTACAGATTTTCAGTTCAAATAACACCCCACAAAATTGAGTTCAAATTCATACGAGAACACATTAAGCTTAAAAGGTGAAATACGAGACTCGAAGCATTTAAAATGACGTATTCACACTTCTTCACCCCAGCATTTCTCATTATTCTTTTTATTTTTCTTTATTTTCCTTTAAAACGAAGAAGGTTATAACAACATTTGTCGTTTCTGATTAAAAATTATGAAATTAATTGCTTAGTGCTTTCGTTACGCTTTCTGCAATTAATTTTATTTCTCAGGCACAAAAACTCACTCATTTCATTTATAATTTCGAGAGGAAGGTATGTGAGTTTCGAAATACGAATTTGAAGTCAACCAACCCAAGCCATCTCTCTATCTCTAGAGGCTTAATTAAAAGTGTCCTTGCCACCGCCGCACCGCCAACACAGCGTAACTGGTGGTAACTAGAGTCTCTATATCATCTACATTAATTCTACTGCTCGAAAATAAATTTAAATGAATGAGGTATGTCTCTTAATTTTATTTCGAGGGCATACCGCAATAATATAGGTAGGTATATGGCATAACAAAAAAGGTAGAACGAAACACAATAGAAACAATATCCTTGCGTTGACGTTGATATTAAGTGATAACATGA
Organism: Sphaerophoria rueppellii; assembly: GCA_920937365.1. Lineage (NCBI taxonomy): Eukaryota > Metazoa > Arthropoda > Insecta > Diptera > Syrphidae > Sphaerophoria > Sphaerophoria rueppellii. The sequence continues at coordinate 95,395,882 of CAKKXW010000002.1, read as the reverse complement.
TATTTTGTTGTAAAAGTTGGCAATAACAACCGAACCAGAGCACATCAGAGCAAGGATATATTATGGTCCTTTCACTCAACAAAAACCTCCCCCATGCCTGCCTACATCCGACCACAAACTCGTAATGTGTGTGTTAATATGGGAAAATTTAGAAATGTTCACATAAATTAGAAAATAACTTTCACGAGATGAGTTTAATGGGTTTTAATATGAATGGGATTTTTTTCTTCTTTTGATAAATTTGGGTAATTTTTAAAATTTTGCAAAATACAGGAAAGAAGTCCTTTTAAGACCCAAAGGACGAGAAAAAGGAACTGGGCCAAGCAAATAATATTAATATCGATCATCTTTGTGGTTTTTGTTTACCGAGAATTTTGTCTTTTTGACGCTTTGTTAACTGTCGCCTTTCGATCATTGGGTAAACTGTTTCAGAGCAGGCGAATCACTTTTTACTGCAAGCACTATTTTAAAAACAATTTGACACTATAGTGAAGCCTTAATCAGGCGCTGAAATTCTTTTAAAAACTAAACTTCACGAATATAGAATTATTTTCATATAATTTGTGCCCCTAAATTTGATTAACAGATTTTCTTAGTTTTTTGAAATGTCATATAGATCCTGTTGAGCAAGATGTTACTTCTTGAGCCGCACTTTACGAATGTGTAATCGCTTTTTCATCACTCTTTCTCAACTGTCGCAGTTTTCAAAATTTCAAAAAGTAAGAAATTCTGGTTTTCTCTTCGGTTCTGGGTGCCAGTTTCCGTTAAGCACATTTCATGCATTCATTTCTGAACTGAACTACACGAATGTGAAGATGAGTGAGTAAATATGGGTTTTTTTTGAGAGGGTATACCTACACGAGAATTCCCGAAGGTAAATGTTGTTATTCATCAAAAATTCAGGTTCAATAGTTACCCTAATGTAGTGTCCGTAGCTTAGTGGTTAGGTGCATTGGTTGATACGCAGAACATCATCAACATCGTGGGTTCGAATCCTACTCGTGCCCATAGTTTTTATTTTATCTTTCACGGGCACTGCCTCTTGCGAAGAACTGACAAAACTTCCAAGAGTATCACCTGTCATGAAAATGTGCTTCTCAGCTTTGTCGTTCGGAATCGGCGTTAATTTGTAGGTCGTCTCAATTCTTCACACGCACCTAGAGAATTGTTGATGAGAGTAAGCCACTTAGGCCTTGGCTCTTCAAGAGCTGTCGCGCCACTCTACTTGTTTATTTTAGTTACCCTTATGGTTAGGGCTTCACGATACGATACGATACCGATATTTTTCGATTGTATCGGTATCGTATCGAATAACAAATTTTTTTATCGTTTCGTATCGATATCGGCGATAATTTTAAGACAAATTTATCGTATCGTTATCGAATTCGATACGATACCGATACGATGCTCGATAAAATAACGAAATAAGAAAAAAATGTTCATTACTATTAAAGCGAGGAAAAAAGTGAAACGCAAGCTATTCAAAATTTATTTTATTTGATTATAGACTATCCGAACCCCCAATTTTAAATTGACATTTGTTGAAAGCTCACAATCCCATCACCGTTCTAGGAGAAAAATATAGAACGGTGTACCTTTTCGCGTAATTTGTTTTTCTGGCTTAGGCTTAATATTCCAACCCCTAACAGACTTTATTTTTATAGGTGCATTTATATATATATGACTATAGATGAAGACAACCTTTCAACCACCTAGCATCAACCTTTTCCTTTCGTTTCAACCTTTCGTTCTAGTATCGATGTTCATCGGGTTCTTAGAAAAGACGATCGAAAATCGAAAACTACTATTAGTAAATGATATTGAAAGAAAATTCGAATTTTGCGCACGCAGTGTCGAAAATAGAATTCTTTCAGTCGATACGATGTATTCGATACTTATCGGCCAGTGTTTATCGGCGATACGAAAATATCGACAATTTTTTAAACACATTTATCGTATCGATATCGGTATCGCAGGTACTGGATATCGTGTCGATTATCGTATCGACTTTCGATACGATACGATACGATACCGATATTTTTATCGAATTTCGTGAAGCCCTACTTATGGTGTGTCCAGTTTGACTCAGACTTTTTGTCTGCGCAACAAGTCTGTACAGACTTAATTAGGTACGATTTCTTATATGATTAAATGCAAGTCTGAACAAACAAAAGTCTGAACGTCCATCATAGATTGGAAATACCTTACTCCTGCGTCCCGCCCCTATAGCCCTATTCGTAATAATGGGCGTTTATATCAAAAATAGTGTTGCCCTAGTTCTATTCTTTTCCTTGCAAACTAATTTCCTTTGTCTTGTTCAATTTCACTATTCTTCTATTCAGACTTTGACAATTGACAGTTTTTATTTCATTCCAGAGGACAAGAGAAGAAAATCCCTTTCGCTAGAATTGCTCTCCCATCCATTAGCCGTTGAAATTCAAAGAATCCCAATCCCTCCTTCATTTGTCAATAGAGTCCAATACCGATTCCAAGTATTTGCCAGCTTAAAGACAAGCAAAAAAATGATAGATATAATCCGTCACAATATAAAGGAGCTCCGTTTTTCTGCTTCAGCTGCTCGTATAAGAGTTATTCTAGCGCCCCATAGAACACAGAAGGAAAAGTAGGTATTGCGCAAATAGTTTTTTTTGTACTTTCCAGTTCCAACAACTCTAATCGAATTTATTGTCTCACAAGTTTCTGACAGCCGCATGATGGATGGCGTATTATGCTAATTAAGTTTAAACAATTCGCTTAGAGAAGCAATATTTTTTTTCCTGCTTCGATTTTTTGTGGTCTACGGAAAACATCCCATGATCCGAGGCAGCTCGTATGTTGTCCTGAGGGAGCTAACCAAACGATAGAAAGAAACTGAACGGAAGAGATGGATTCAGTTGGAGGTGTCATTGCAGACACTTCGGGTTCGGGTAGACAAAAAAGAAAAACTCTTAAACGAGAAGTTCATGGGAAAAACCCTTTAGCTTACCAAGGGTTGGTAGTGTAAACGTCATTTCTCCTTCACATGTGGGATTTTTGAAGACGCTTTTTTGTCTTGCGGGTATATCCATACGATTGAGTGTTGACGGTTTTATTAAATAGGGTGACCATATTTCTCAATTTTTATATTTTTAGCACTCTGTTTGAGTCTTCCATTGATATAAACAAAAAAAATGGCGCCCAACGATCTTTGTTGACTCTTATATTTGATTTTTTTCTTATAATGTTGGCCTGGTCACCATGCTATCTTTGTCTGCCCACCCTCCTTGGTTCTCAGTGATTGTAAATTTAATGAGAAACTAATTCGTCTGCAGCATAAAAAGGACTAACTTCCTTTATCCCATCAGTGATCCATCATATCGGGAGGACATTCTTGCTTCTTTTTTATGCCTCCTTTTTTGTTTTTAATTGGAACGAGGATATTATTTTTATTTTTTGAGAATATTCGAATTATTCTTCCGTTTCCTCAAAAGGCACACAAAAAACAAAAAGGATTAAAGGATAAATATTTTGTTTCCACCAAAACTCACAAAAAAAAAAAAACAACGGTGTACCCGCGTTTATTTTTGTATTGAATTTTTTTGTTCACTTTCTTGGATTTTATTTTGTTTTGTATTTTTTTTTTTCGTTTTAAACAGCGCACTCTTTGGAAAAATTAATTAAAATCGAATGAACACAATTACGAGTATGCCCCGAGAGGTTGGTGTTGTTTCTTCTTGGTTCCTGGTTTTTCTTATAATCGAGAAACCGATGGAAAATGGAGTGTGCTTCCTTTAATTTTTGTTATTTCAACTCAAAGGTTTTGATAACGAAAAAAAGAAATAAAAACAATTAACTCCTTTTTTCTCTCATTACCGCATACAAGCGAGCAGCCTTTTGTTTTATCAAGGATATTTTTTCTTCTCGTTTTCTTTATTTTTTTTCCTCCTTGTAGGGTCTTCCATTCCACTTCCATCTGTGTATTTTTTTTTATTTTTATTAATTGACCCGTGTGGAGTATTTTTAATTAATATACTCAAAGGTTGGGTACCTTTAGGAAAAACGAAACATTTCTTTTTGGGGAATTTTTGTTTAATTTTCTTTGTTTTGTTGGACTTTTCTTTTAATAATAATTTCGTTAATTATATTTTTCCTTCTTCGGAGAAACTGATACCAAAAAAATGAACTCTTCACCTCAAAGAACGTTTTGAAAACATTCAAACTAAACGTAAAACTACTACAGTCCTACATTTCCTAAGTCGAATTTATTCGAGTTAGAGAAAAACTACAAATAATTTGACATCGAGACAGAAGATTTGATTCGATTTCTTATATATGGTAAAAAGTTGGAGTTAGAGAGTAGTGATCTGACCTAACGACAGCTCGAGTCAAGCCATTTCTGAGTCGAATTGGTTCGAGTAAGAGAAAAACAACGAATAATTTGAGCGTGAGAGAGAAGATAAGATCAGATTGCTAAGATATGGCCAGTTGTTCGAGTCAGAGTGAGATTCGACTTAACGAGATTTGGACTCAACTGTATATTTGAATGCTAATTTAGTCCTTAAAAATTTGTTTTTATTTTCAATTCGTTTCTTCTGTTTTCGAAATCAAAAAAAAGAGTCATCGACTGTTTAAACAAATTCAAACTAAAATTATTGTACATCAATTGACTCTTCCTGAATCGAATCCGTCCGAGCATTTGAGATTGATAGAGAAGATTTGATAACATGGCGAAACGTTCGAGTTAGAAAGAGATTCAACTCAACGAAAGTTCGAGTCAACTATACATTGTTATACCAAACAATTTGTTTGTATAATCATTCTTTTCAGTTTTTGAAATATTCAAAGTTCGTTTTGATCCTATAAAGTCTTAACAAACAAACACTTTAATTCGCCTTTTTCCCCCGCCCACTGTTTTGACAAAAGAGAAAAACTGTTGAATTACTGTAGGTGTTTATCTACCACCCGCCAGAGACACTTTTTTGGGGCGCGCCAAAAAAAATAACAGAACAAACTGAGAGAGAAAAAAAAATAAATAAATTGCCAGCAATTACTCCGTTAACAAGTTTTATTGACTCTTAAATGCCTTCCGTCTATTAAGCCAAGAGCTATGGGAATTTTGTCGACTGACTGAGCCGACTGAGTTAAATTTATGGGAAGGTCTTACATCTGTCCAGCCGGCCAGCAGTCTATTCAAGTGGAGCATCGACCTATAGGTTATAAGCGAGGGAGAGGTCGACTGCAACAAAACAATGAAAAAAAAAAACATTTTTGCCGACTTTTTGTCAGATTTTCCACTAGATCAATCTTTTTCTATTTACACGACACGGACACAACATTCATTTGCTGCTGTTGACGAGGGGGACGTAATCGAGAGTGGTGAGTGTAATGTCCTTTGGGGAATCTTTTATTGTCTATGTTTGGCAGTGATTAGATAGAGTGTATGAATAGCACCCAAAATTTGGGGATGAAATATTGCCTCATAGAGCTAGAAATCCGGCTTGAAGGACCATTTTTTTGGGGGGAATGAAAACCACAAACTGGCATCAGATATCAAAGGCTTAACCAACTATTTAAGATATAGCAACTGTCCGTTTTGAGAATATCAAATAGTTGTTGCTTTGAGAAAGCCACAAGGATACGTGTGTCCCAACTGAAGGATATCAAATTTTAATAAACACCACAAAAGCCTCACACATTTCAATTATTTACTCAAAAAGGATGTAAGAAATTTTTATGGTCAACTTAAAAAAAGGACAAAGGACATGAAAAAGCAATCGCTTTAGATGGCCAAAGCCATCTCTTAGTCCGTTCAAATCTATGTGAGTATTATTTTAGAAGCTTACAGGAGGCGGAATAGAAAAAAAACTTCCCCTTTGTAAAGGCAATAAATCTATGTCCAGTCGGACGAGAATGTCATTCGATATTTGCACTTTGATCTAAACAAATGTCCCTTCGGATGAAAATCGAAAAATTCGAGTACCAAAGTCAACGGCATGACAGTTTGACTTTGGGGCTCTATTGTTTTGTTAAATTCTTCTTTTTTCTATTCAGAGCAAAACAATAGCCGACATGGAGACAGGAGACAACAGAGTAGATACCTTGTATAGGGAGACGACCGACACATGGTGACCACCAAATTCGTCTAGTTTTGTTCTGTTTGGCCAATCAGCATAACGCCTTTCGATCAATTTCAATGGATTTACTTTGCGTCACACTGGAATTGGCTGATGCTGCAGATACGGTGCCGTGTTTAGTTTCGATATTTTAGACAGTCAATGTGATTTTTCATTTTAAACGCAGGCTATAGATGCATTGTCCGTTGTAATCCTGCAGTTGGGAATTAGCCTTTCTGGTACATTGAGCAAACGAGTTACAAAAGCTTTTTTCTGAGGACAGTGGCATCTCGATACCTACAGCGAGTTGTTGACTAAACCCATGAAACCTTGTTCTCAAAGCACTCGAAAGACCAAAGCAACAATTTATTCGATTTAATCAAACTGAATACCTGTGAGCGCTGGCAACGCCTTCCTCAGGTTCAGGATCCATAACAATTTGTTGTTCTTTTTATCTGTTTTCATAATTAACATTCAAGTCTCACAGAGGAATCAGCAAATATTAAAACCATCGAACGTGACAGGAATTCATCATGACAACCGACACACCGAGGAAACCTGAAACAATCAAGACCGTCACTCGCATCAGCATATAAATTGATTGACGTTTTGAGTGTAGTTCGAGTTCCATAGTCTGATGGTTGCTGGTTGGTTTGATTGCAGTCTGTTTCGTTGAGTTTGCTTTTTAATCGTTTTGGTATTAAATTAAAATGCGAAAAATGAATGAAGTATCGTCTCCAGCAGGCACTAGCACTGCGAATGGAATTAATCGAAGGTGTAGCAGTCTTAAAATAATAATTTACGAGATAAATTTATTTGCAAGGATGACAGGAGAGTTATTGCGTTTAATTTCGAGACTCGATGGAGGCTTTCTACGCCGGAAAATCAGCGAGTGAGAGTGGCTGATGGAACTAGGCAGTGTACAACATTTTCGAATCGTTATTAATTGGTCCTGCAGAGAGTAACATCTGATCACTTCATTTTACACCATGTCTGTAAGGTGCTTTGTGACACAGTGGCAACGGTAGAAGTAGGAATAGAAAATGATCTGAAGTGGTGGCGGAGACAAAGACTAAACTCAGTCAAAGCCTCACTTTTTCTATGACATATACATTTTTGCCCACTATCTGGCCCCCCATGCGCTCTATGACAATTTATCAGCTCATCAAACCGCTAAATCTCGAATGAAGACAAAAAAAAAAATCAAATGTAATTACTTTCCATTCAATTACATGGTTAAACATCTGCTGGGTAGATTGCAATTAACGGTCATCCCAGCCATCCTTTTAAATATAATATCACACGCAAAGTATTCCAATAAACAAAAGGACACCATCAGAGTCACCTGCACCGTGTAATCACTCAACCTCCCCAAAATCTGATTTGAACAGAAAAATGCGCGCCAACAAAAATCACACGCAGTAAAACCATTTGACCAACAATGCTCAAGGTTCACTGCTGCTTCTATCCTGGGGGATGGATGCATCAAAACCCCCAAGGCCGTCCGTGCGTCGTCGTTGACACCCTCATCCCCATGTTGCGTAGGTTTTTATTGTCGTCCATGGTCGACATGGCGCCCCACTCCGTTCAAATTCCGGGGCAACCAACCACCCGAACTAATTGTAAGCGGAGATTTATTTGTGTGTGACAAAAGCATAAATAATTTTAATTAAATACCCTTGGGTCATTACTTGGTGAGTTAAGTTCTGTTTTGCTTTCTTTCTTTCTACATACCTATCCTACATCAACAAGGGACAAGGGGTGGGGGCCGATGAGAGTTGAAAAGAAATGAACACTTACTCTTCTATGACCAACATGGCATTATGTAAGTATTGGTCATCGCATAGGGGGTGCGCTACCATGTCGGTCGTCTTTTGTTCTTCTTCAATTTTCGCACACACACCCTTCCATCCGTCAAGGCAAGCCACTGAAAGTTAAAATTTTTGCATTGGGTTCGGTTTTTGTGGGTGTCGTGTCGCAGTTAAAGGATTAAAGGATTTCGCACAAAGAGACAGAGTGTGTCCATGACACACACACCGCCCGATGTGGCTTGACAACGAAACAACAACAGTCGCCACAGGTGTGAACAACAAAGTGGGGTCGGTCGATTTTGTTCTTTATTCCAAATCAATGTCCTTGTCATATTTCGTTTTGAAAGCATTTTCACAAAAAAAAAAATTAAAAAAATAACGAAAATGAGAATCGAGGAGGTGTTTAAAAAACTCACCTTCCAGAGATTTGTCTGTTTGAAATTTGGACACTCGAAAGTGACATTTGAATGGGAGAATGGTGGTTGCAACGGTATTTAAAAGGATTTTTTTTTCAAAGTCAAGGAAAGTGTCGAGAAGTCTGTCGGAAACAGCAAAAGAGGTAATTTTTTTGTTCTAAAGGAAAGGCAATAAAGACGACGTTCCCTATGTGAGCTAGAAAAGAGTTAAAAGACTTAAAAGTATGTATTCAGATGGAGGAGGGGGAGAAAGCAAGGTTAAACAGCACAGACACATTGTGTACACATGAGAAGAAAGTTCCGTTTGATGGTAGATTGTTTGTAATTGCATTTCGGATTGGTACTTAAGCAGAAATAGGGTAGAATGACACAAAGTTGATGATGTTGCCTTTGATGTTTAGAGTTTTCAAAATTTTGTACTAAGAAAATTGTCGACTTTTTCATGCCAGTAAAAATATATGGAAATTGCCCTTACTTCAAGGTTTGCACTAGCGGAACCGGAAGGCATTGCTCTGCGCTTTTTTCGAAGGTTTGAAATTTGAATTTAATCCACGAAATTCTAAAGTTGAACGTGAAGTATCATCAAAATCAGTTCAGTCGTTTAAAAGAAGTTGAGTTGTTTACGCACGTAAAGAAGATGTGTATACAGGTAGGTACTAGGGGACCCATCACACATTGATTTATTCGAGTAAAAGAGAAATTGAGGCAAAGATTTCGACGGAATAAAAAACTCCTTTTTCCGTTTTTAAGTGTTTTCTTGACCGATTTTCGGGACAATTTGGTTATATTTAGAACGAAATATCCATTTGGCGACCTCGATTTGTAGCTTATCTTTCTGTTGAGCCATTAACTGTCACATTTCATCAGCGGATGGTAAAGATTTTGATGGATTAAAAAAAAAACAAATTTTTCAGTTTTTAAATGTTTTTAAATGATTTTCTGGGGAACAAGAGTTGACAAACCGACTTGCGACCCAGGTTACATAAAAACCAACACGAGTTAACTCGATGGCGGACATTAAAGCACATCTCACGAGTTTTGAGTCCCACAGTTATTTCTGTTTCATATTTTATGGGTTAGGATTGCTTCTTGTGAAGATCTGTCATCGCTGCAAACAGTGCTTCTCCATATAAATGTTGTTCGGAATCAGTGGCTGATTTCAAGTGGAAGAGAGTAAGTCATTTGGGCCTTGGCTTCTCGGAGCTGTCGTCCCTCGCCTATTAGAAGGGCTCTGAGTTTAGTTATTTAGGAATTCGAGTAAGAATCAAACCAAAATTTCCAAATTGCTCATCAATTCCGAAACAAAAGGAAAAAACAGTTTCGCTTGCAGCAGAACCAGCCATAATGCCTCTTGGGAACATTGTACCTCACGATCGTCAATTCCCGCCTCAATCAAATCAAATTGCATCGATTTCGTTGTTTCATTTCATTTTTGCTTTTTGCATTTTCGAAGCCACCCAAAAATAATCCACAAATCAAAACTCCGGATTGGCAGTTCGAGTCTGTCCTCACTACACCTCAAAGCCGAAATGCAATGCCACGTCTTGCCACATCCGAGACGTTCCATCAGAAAACGTTTATTGCTGAGAAGATTCACCAATAATTCGGTTCCATCAAAATTATGATTATGCGTGATTATTGCCAATTCCATGGGGACGCGAAAACCTCTCGAACCACGGAGAGGCAAAGGCACCACCTCCATTTTATCCGCAATATGGCCAACAGTCAGAGAAGATTCAAACAGACAAACAGAGGAAATATAATAATTTCCAATTACAAATTCACAAAACGTTTCGTTTTTCGTGTTCACATTCAGTGCAGAGGGGAAGAAGAGAGGCACCCTACAGATCATGACAACGAAAATGAAAATGATGATGATGGATGCGAATGGCAAGGCCTCTCTGGAACCGGTTACACGGATCCGATGTACAACAGCCAACAAAATCGTCATCGCATCGACATTGCGCTCTCGGTCGTCCTCATCATCATCGACAGCAGCCAACATCTCAACATCGATATTGCGGGAATCACCCAAGTCAATCAAAAGGAGCGATGGGTTATCGCGCCATCACAAATCATTTTCCAGCGATTTACTAATTTTGATCTTGTCCAATGGTCGTCTGCCCGCTCTGCTCTTATGTGAACCTTCATGATGGTGGAATTGCAGATTCCAATGTATACGCACCACCATTGATTTTTTGGGGTCGGACGGGAGGCCAGCGATTCGATTATTATTTTAGCTGGCATTGCTGTTGCGCTTGCGCGCGGAGGTTTGATCCTCATGCCATGCATCAATCCATTCATTTTAATACATATTTTTCGAGGCGTTTCTGGGGAATATATTTTTCCAATCTGGTTTTGCATTGAGCGGTGGCAGATGCACGGGCGGGCGGGCGGAATGGGGCTTCAATATTAATCGTCAAACCTGCGGCTTTGATTGCTTGTGATGTGCGGACCAAAAAAACAGAACATGAGGAAGCAACTTCAATAAAAATTAGTTGTCGAGGATGTTGTGATTTAAGTGCACGGATGTTGTTCGATGGCTGGGGCCAGACAGCACGTACATTGATACTGTCTTGCTGCCATTTTAGTTTGAACAGCAAGATGGCACTGGAATTTGAGAATTGTGAAGAAAGGGAAAAACTATCGAAAAAAGGACATTTGCTGGTTTTTATTGCGGATTTATCTCTTCAATGTTAAATGTCAATGTGTGATGATATATCTCCCAGATAAGACCACATCCGTACATCATCAATATGTTATCCGACACGCGATTCTAATAACAATGACTCCTTCGAAATCGACAGTCGACAGCCATCAACACTTCGCACACTCATTTCTGGTTTACGACATCAGTTCTTCAACTGATAATGATGATGCGACAAGGACGACCCTGTGAGAAGAGATTCCAAATTCCAAAAATGTTTTTATCATCATCGCAAAAATATCTCTTAACAGTCAACACACATCATTGTCATTCAGAACGGTTGCTCTAATACGGTTGTGTCGGCCCCCTTACCCCTCTCATAATTTTTTGAACATTTACCAATTTCAATAATTCAATATTCCCAAACGTATGTCGACGTTCAATATTTTCTGTTTTTTTTTTTCGACAAACAAAAATCAAGATAACATGAGAAATGGCACTGAAAGTTCACACATTGTCACCGATGCGGTGCGGTTGAGTCGGAGTCGAGTGCTTCACCATAAATACTTCTCTTTCTCTATAAGTGCCAAGGGTTGTTCTGATCGAAATTGTAACGCACGTATAACCTAAGGGTTGATAACATCTATCCCATCATCAGGCGAACATGAAAAATCATATTTTTGGAAAAACAAACTCAAACCGCAGTAAACAATGCAAAAAAAAGTTAAAAAAGTAAGAAAAATAACCTCAACAGGGGTGACATTTTGGATTTGTCACCCCCAACCCCGGTGTTTTTCTGTAGCCTTCCACACGTTTAGCTTGTTTAATGGATTGACACTGAATGACTTTGGCTTTTTTGTTTGTTGTCTTTCAATCGAAAGAAACAACATTCTATACAGTGGGGTTGGGGTTAAAAAAAAATATTTTAATTAAAATCTGCTTTGGAAGCCATTTATCATGCTCGACTCATCCCCGGAGCAATTAAACAATAAAATAAATTTTAAACGTTCCACCGAAAATAACAACCAAAAAAAAACACACACACACACCTTCAAATGAATAATTAAAAGTTATTGCTCAATTGCAGAGCACAAGAAGATAAAAAGATGCAATTAAAAAAAATAAATAAGAAACGAAAAAAAAACACTATAAGAAACAATTCGCGTAAATCAACCTTATGAGACTTTTTCGTTGCATAAGCGAAAGGAGCGGAATTTCTTCTCTCATTTTTTCTTAGACACATATAACCCCTCCTTAATAACGGAACCAGCCACAGAGCCTGCCAAGAGCATGTAATAACAATAATTCTCACCTCTTAAGTCGGCCGTATCGTCTTCGTCATTAGAGTGGGATGGGTGTGTGTGGGGGAGTTTTGGAGAGAGAGAGAGAAAAAAAAAATGGAGGTAACTAGAAACTTTTGTGCGGCATGTTATTGTTTGTCAGTTTTCATTTTTGTTGCTTCGCGGTGGGTTGTCAGAAGAGAACAAGCGGGACATCGGGGTTCGAGGTTATATTACTTAAATATTCTTTTTCCAAGGGGGGTTGGTTGATGTAAACCAACAAAACATTACATCTTCAATGTTTAACAAAAGTAATTAAATTCAGCAATAGCTCGGTTTTGTGTATGAAAAATTTCAAATTCCATAATAATTATACAGAGCGAGAGAGGGCTGGATTTGAAAGGGGAAGCTTGATAGAAGAGTTAAATTTTGGCTCCATTGATATATTATTCTTCCAGGTTCCAAGTTTTGCTAAGCTTTGAATTTTTTCTTTAAATCGAGGCCTATTGAGACGATTTTGCTATCATTCATAAGGAGGTCTTATGCAAGCTATCAAGCTGTTTAAGATTTTTGCGATATAGGATGTTTTTCATGACTTGCATTAGGAAATCTCTAAAATTTTAGACAAGTAATGCTCTATGAGGTAATTTTCACAACTTGTATAAGAAAGTCTTGTGGAAGCTATCAAATTTAACAAACTTAACGCTAACATTTGTCAAGCTTTTTGATATCTGACCCAATCGAGGCTCTATGAAATGTTTTTTGTAACTTTCATAAAGAAGTCTTATGCAAGAAATGAAATTTCATGTTATTTTAAGACAATCATCGTCAGATCTTATGATGCTTTCTCAATTGACTGGTATAGGGGATGTTTTTCGTGACTTGCACTAGGACACTTGTACATTTTTGTTTACAAGTGTCAAACTAATGCTCTCTTAGATGTTTTTCATAACTTGTATGAGGAAGTCTTAAGGAAGCTATCAAATTTAACAACTTTAAAACTACTTTTTCAGACCTTATGATATCTGAAAAAATTGGCACTCGATGAAATTTTTTGTTCGTAACTTTCATTAAGAAGCCATATGCAAGCAATAAAAGTTTTGGTTCTGTTGATGAGTATAAGTAACTATGGCCGTGGGTTTGAGGAGATTTCGTGCCAACCTATTATAAATACTCTTGTCAGACGTTATGCCTAAATCAAAGCTATTTGAAAGGTTTTTGTTCTTGTAACTATAAAGATGATACATGATCATCAGATCTTATGATACTTTTTCATTTTAGTGATATAAAGGATGTTTTTCGTTGCTTTCAGTAGGAAGTCTTATAAGTAAGCTCTTCAATTTTTCAAGCAACTCTTATAAGCCTTATAGGAAACTTGTGTAATTCAACGCTTCTTAACTCTAATGAATGGTTTTTGTACAGAAAATGCTATTTCTCCCGGGCGCCATCCAAACCAAATCCGATTCCCCATAGAATAACACTCAATTCATGAGTACAAATTCAAATAAGAAAGGGTTGGCAAAGCACGAAACAACATCTCCATCGTTCTTCTTCTTCTTCTTTGGTAACTTAATGTCGGCGACTAAATCCTTTTTCCATTATTATTTCTTCATATTTTTCTCGAATACCGTCGCGACTTGCGACTACTTCCTCTGCAGTGAGCGTGAATCACTTTTATACTTCTTAATAATAATTTTTCTCAGATTACGTTTACAATTTCTTTTAAGCTATAGACAAAGTCGCTTGTGGGTTGATGTTATTGAAAGGCTTTTTACATATTTTTCAGGACATTGCAGACGGCAGCGCGGTGGTGGCGTGGGAGGCTGAGAAGTAACCCTTTTATTCAAAAATTATTAAGACATTGTAGGAGGGCAAAAGAATATGAGCAACGATGACGATGGCATTAAAAGGCTCATTTATATGTGAATCTCTGCATTTCGAGTTTGAAAATAATTTTCAAGTTCTTGAGGGGAAAGGGGGGCGATAAGAGAGAAAATATTTTGGAAATGTTGAATCTTTTTTTTTTAATAAAATTATAAGGACTCAAAAAAATAGAAAAAAGGACATCATTTCGAATTATTGATGACTGATTAATTTCGTAGCGGAAAACACACACATTAAGAGGACAAAGGAAAAATAACGCCACACCCACACAGAAAACAACAGGACATACAATTTGCTTAAAAATAAACCCATCGATGCGCCCCGCTCGCTGGCTAAAAAAGCAAATAAAGGACACGCAGTGAATTATATTGTTTTTTCCTGTTGTCATATTTATTTTTGGTTCAACCGCTCCCACGCGTGGTTTCCTTAAATTATGGAAACAGTTTTTTTTCACTTCTCAGCTATATCCTTTGTTTTTTATTTGAGGAGACACTTTGGCCGGAAAAAAGTGCTGTTTTTTGCTTAATGTTGTTTGTGTAATTTTTTCAGTTAATTTTACGAAATGAATTTTTCATTTGACGTGTGCTCACCCGTGTAAACATTTAACGCTTGGATGTAACCATTGGGCACACAATGGTAACAACAACAAAATAAATATAAGAATAATAAAAAGGACGAATATACAATTAAAAGGGATTTTTCATTCCACTCGAGGAAATATTCATATTTTTTTTCTCTCTCACAGCAATAAGCTTTGTGTCGATATGACCAAAAGGACACTCTTCTAAGGATTTGCAAAAAAAAAAAAAGAAATGCGCATACACATGTAAGACCGCCAACGCCGCAATCCGTGAGTGTCCATGTGCTGAATTATTTATAGAGTGGCAATGAGGATGTAACAGATGATGATGATGGTGATGTTGATGCGAGATGGTGACGAGAGGATGATAATGATAATGGACATGGACTTCCGCGGAAGCTTTATCGAGGGTCAACCGTTTTGTGTGTATATATTGGAGCCTGACAATTATTCAAGAGCCAGACGTGGTCGAATGCTGCTTGGGAGATATTTTAACCTGCAGTATATTAATTAATTGGAGGGAAATATTTTGCTTTTGTGCGTATGTTTAAATGAACTTATGAAAACAAAGTGGACAGTGATTTTCCTATTTTGTCGAAAGGGGGATAGACCGGACAGGATGTGTGGACATTTAAAGGTGAGTTGGTGGAAATAATATTTAAAGCTCGATTCAGTGAAGAGGAAATAATCGAGCTCATCCTTGAATTATGTTGAAAGGTCAAAACTAGTGAAAACATGCATGAAATAGATGTATAAGCTGGGTAGGGACATGGGTGTAAAAATAGGACATAACTAAATAAAATTTTGTCTGATAGAAGCAGCATTCTTTTAAATCAAAATTGTTTCCAATTACTTTGATACTAATACAAGAACCCATCCAATACTAGTAAAGGGTTTTTCAATAGCGACGCTACAAAAGTAGACCGCTAGGGACAGCAAACGACGCCATATTTTTTCCCGTTTTCTTGAAATTTCTCTGCAGTAAGATATGCCATTTCATCATGGAAAGGTATACGATCCAACAACGAGTCGAAATTATTAAAATTTACTACCGAAATTCGGAGTCAGTGGTCAACACTTTAAGAGCGCTACTTACAATTTATGGTCGTCATAATCGTCCTGCCAGATCAACAATTGAGCGTCTAGTAGAAAAATTTGAATCCACAGGCTCGGTGCAAAATGTTCCCGTGCCAGTGAGACAAAGAAGTGCCCGTAGTATCCAGACTATTGCTGCCGCTAGCGCATCAATTGCGGAAGACCCAAATCAGTCTCTCACACGTCGTTCTCAAACGTTGGGCATCTCTGTGACGTCGTGGCGAATTTCGCGAAAAGATCTTGGCTTACATCCTTACAAGATCAAATTGACGCAAGAACTGAAGCCGCTTGATCACCAGAAGCGTCGTATGTTCGTGAATTGGGCTAAGCAACAACTTCAAAATGATCCGGATTTTCATCGAAAAATCATTTTCAGCGAAGAGGCTCATTTCTGGCTGGATGGCTTCGTCAATAAGCAAAATATGCGTTATTGGTCAGGCAGCAATCTACATGTGCTTCACGAGGCACCATTACATCCCAAAAAAATCACTGTTTTGTGCAGTTTACATGCTGGTGGTGTCATTGGGCCGTACTTCTTCCGTGATGATCAAGACCGGCACGTTACTGTGAATGGGAATCGCTACCGCTCAATGCTAACCGATTATTTTTGGAATGAATTGGATGATATGGACTTGGACGATATGTGGTTTCAACAGGACGATGCCACATGTCCCACAGCGGGCCAAACAATCGAACGAAGTTCGATGAGCGCATGTGAATTGGCCGCCTCCTTCATGCGATTTAACGCCGTTAGACTATTTCCTGTGGGGCTACGTCAAATCTTTGGTTTATGCCAACAAGCCAGCGACGATTGATGAACTTCGTACGAATATCGAACGTGAAATTGCAGCAGTATCAGCCGATTTTTGCTTGAAAACCGTCGAAAATTGGGTTCAGCGTCTGGTCTTCTGCAAGCGTGCCCGTGGTGGCCATGCAAAAGAAATCGAGTTCCATACAAAAAAATGTACTTCCACAGGAATAAAGAATTTCATTGATATTCAAAACCGTTTTAGTTTTATTTGAGAATTTATTTGTAGCGTCCCTATTGAAAAACCCTTTACCTACTCACAAGTACTTTCAAGTATTTTAACTAAAAGTTCCAGTTTTTAGCCGACTATGACGACGTTAAAGTGCAAGCTATAAGCATGCTTCAAGTAGTTAGCAGCGACCGAACAACCGTATTTGGTTTCTAAACTGCATCG
>CAKKXW010000002.1:95071925-95367742 GCA_920937365.1 Sphaerophoria rueppellii | reverse complement strand
GATTATTTTTGGAATGAATTGGATGATATGGACTTGGACGATATGTGGCTTCAACAGGACGGTGCCACATGTCACACAGCGGGCCAAACAATCGAATTATTGAGAACGAAGTTCGATGAGCGCATTATCTCCAGAAATGGACCTGTGAATTGGCCGCCTCGTTCATGCGATTTAACGTCGTTAAACTATTTCCTGTGGAGCTACGTTAAATCTATGGTTTATGCCAATAAGCCAGCGACGATTGGTGAACTTCGTACGAACTTGAAATTGCAGCAGTATCGGCCGATGTATGCTTGAAAACCGTCGAATATTGGGTTCAGCGTTTGGACTTCTGCAAGCGTGCCCGTGGTGGCCATGCAAAAGAAATCGACTTCCGTACATAATGGCATCAAATGTACTTCCACAGAAATAATTTCAGAATTTCATTGATATCCAAAACCGTTTTAGTTTTATTTGAGAATTTATTTGTAGCGTCCCTATTGAAAAACCCTTTATTAGCCGTTGAAAAAGATTTTGTTTTCAGCCCTTGGTTATAGAGTTTTAATCGATTTCCGCCTTCAGAAAATTTCCAGCAATTTCAAACCGCCAGATGTCTCAATTTTCCCAAGAAGCCTATTTCACATGATCCACGAAAACAGAGGTTTGTTCGCAGTTAATGAAAACCAATCAATCTAGCTTCCTTCTCCAAAAAATTTATTAGGCTCAAGCCATCAGATCATACCAATCCACAAGCCCTACGTTGACGTCTTTAGCAACAAAATATTCGAAGGACTAAAATAAAAATGTCAACTTATGCACGTTTCCTAGTTGACACACAATGGCGGCTCATCTTATGCAGAGAAAAAATCGAATGAGTACAAAAATTCAGTACGGAGTACCAACACACACTCAAACTAAATTTCTAGTGTTGCATTCTTCCGTAATTAAATTTCCGTTTATGCGGTTGCTCCCTTATCCTACGTTTCCATACAAATTCCATGGTGCCACAATCTTCCCCGCGAAAAGCATCCCAAATATCCATTCCCAGTTTCTTTTTCTTGTTTCTTAGATGAACTCATACTATCATAAAATCCCATTCAAAGTGGCATCGCATATCTCTGAACTCTGAAATATTATTACGCAAAATCATCAGGAATTAATTTCACACAGGATCTGAAGTGGACTTCCTGCTACGACGACGACCGACGAGGTTTCGGGTCTAAGAACAAAAGAAATAACTTTATCCTTACATGCGCAGATATATCCTTTTAAGTCCATAAGTATACAAGTATCTGTATCTTTTTAAACCATCCCGGAAAGATGTGACGGAGAATAAAGAAAAACTGTCATCGTTGTCATTTCGACACACAAACACATGATACCATCATTATGATGACAGTAAAAGGATTCTGATGAAGCCCGCCATCGAAGCGATGATGTCTATCAATAATTTTCTCTGTCTCGCTTTTGTTTTTTTTTTTTCACTTTATTTGCATTTCTTCTTGGGAATTCGTATAAGATACACAGTAAGCAAAGTAACGGAATGAAAAAAAGACAATACTGTGAAGATAATGATGATGACGATGAAGATGAAGACATATGAAACTCAAAAGCAATGATGGTGGCTGGACAATGAAATTACTATGAACACTATAGCTGCTGTTGTTCCAATCCAAAGAGACACACAACGCAACAAGAACATCTCCTGTTCTCTTCTCTAATTCGAATTCATCGTCATCCATCGATATTCGATATTATTTCGTTAATTCGATACTTTCTAGTATAATTTTTTGTCTTCTGCTGCTGCAGCATGATTTATTGGAAATTTCATAAGAAAAATTCTCTCTGTCTGTCATTTTTGCTTTTTTTTTCATATTGAATGAGTATAGAGTTTTGTTTTCTCGATTTCGATTAAATTGCATTTGCAATTCGATATCGGACAATTTGTTCGATTTTTCTTTGTTGTTGTTCCTTTTTTTTCGTGAATTTTTACCAGTCTGTTATGTTTGCAGTTATGATTCGTATGGTTTTGTTTTGGGTTCTTCGGATTTATGTTCACATGTTTTTTGCTGTGTACCGTTACGTGAGAATTTAGATTAAATAGTGGACAGGCCACCCAGATTGTACGGGTACGATAACGCAAGTTGGGGGATGATATTTTGATGTTCGAAAATGACAGGTGGCTTAGTGAAGAATCAAGTGGTGAGATAAATGGATGTGAGTTATGAGGGTTTGAGATTTTGACCTTCTGGTGGATGCTGAGATGCGTGGGAGATTTCAAAAGGTTTTAAAAGTTTCATCTTTGTGACATTCTTCTAAATCCTTGACTTTTTTCTCTTTTTCTGTCAGAGAACCTTGCAAATAGAAGGAAACAATTGAGGTGTGAGGGGATAACAGAATTCCTCTGCTTAGCAAGGCGGAGCAGCTTTTTTGAAATTAATCGGTTTATTCTTTATATTTCTCTTTTATTGCATAGTTTTTGCAATATAAATTAAACTTTTCTGACTCACACCAATTTTAAACTTTTGACACAACTTATGCAAATCACCCTGTAGCGCTCTGAATTGGCTTCTTTCATTTGTTTCCGTATGCTCTTTTTGCTGTCTTAGAAGAACTTCGTCAGTTAAACTACATACTTTGAAATAAAATCAAGTTCGTTCGTCAGCTCTTTTGTTTAGTTAGTTTAATGTTTTCGTTCCAACTTTAATGATTTATTTTGCAAACGAGAGACGTAAATATTGACAAAAACGTTTATTTGAAACCATAAGTACTTGAATAAGGGATTTTTTGTCAACAGTTGACCAACTCCCGGATGACTTTTAACTTGTAATGACCTTTGCCACAGAAACAAGCAACCTACGGTTAAAACTTTTTTCCACATGAAAAACGCTTAAAACTATTTGTGTCAATACCATGTCGTGTCCTTTTTTAACATTTTTAACTCATTTACCATCATTAATCTTTGTTCTATTACGCAAGATTACCCTTTCCGCTGAATCTTGAAAACATCAGCAAGGATACTATCTATCTTCTCCACAAAAAAAAAAAAAAATAGAAAAAACAAGAAATCCTGCCCACACATGTAATTTCCAAAACAACAAACATCCAACATTGAACCCAAGAAATTGAATAAATAATTCATTTATAAAAATTAAAATTATGCCCTGTCATCGTGGAAATGGCATTCGATCAAATTTCCTCTTTTCATTTTTTAATGGAACCAAAAGAGAAAATTCGATTTAAGAAAAAGAATTGAGAACCCATATCACAGCTACATGGCAAAGGGTATAGATGATGGAAATAATTTTGTGCGTGGGCTTTTCAACAAACAAAAAAATGTACATTTACATTTTATTTTCGTCAGGATAGAGAATCCTTTAAAATAACACAGAAGTTATAAAAAACACAAAATACATACATCAAGAAAATCTAACTGTCAGCAACGGACGATTGACGTGAAGAAATCAAGACTGATTGTGGCGCCATGACGTGGCATAATTCGGCTTCTTTTCTTCTCACAGGATCTCTTTCTATTGAAGGCCTTTGTTATACAATTCCCAAATTGGTTTCTAACAGTACTTTATTTTTTGTTTGTTGGGTTGGCGAGTGATTGAGAAAAAGAAGTCATCGAAAGTGATCCATCTTAATTCGGAATAATAAAAAAAAACTTCCTTTGGCGAGTTTCTTTTTCTTTGTAAGGACTCTCGCTCAATTCGATTGTTGTGTTTTTTTCCAAGGATCGAGTTCGACATTTGTCGACAGTACGAATGTAATCAATTTTACGGGTTTTATTATTTGTTGCGAAAATCTGAAGGAGGCAACAGCCGTCGAACCCTTTCTTCTCGATTGTGTGACTTTGTGTTTTTTATGTTTAGAAAAAGAATTACCACGCGAGATGAGATTGACGGCTTGTGTAGGTTTAGATTTGTGTGTGTGTATTCAGTTGAATCCTGCTGACTGATTGCTTTATGGTAAGTGAGATAACAAAAAAGCGATACGTCATCATGAAATAACAATTTGTTTTTTATCTTTTATGCTTTTTGTATGTTTATCAAATGAGGGACTTTATGTGGCAATGCGAACCAATGTGATAGTTTTAAAATGTCAGCTGGGTAAGGGTTGGGTTTGGAACCATTTTGTGACTTCGCCTGAGACTTCTATTTAGTGGGACAGATCCATGAAGAAAGGATTGTTGTTGAAATGAAAATTCAGCTAGAATTGACTTCTGATAACACGTCAGTATTCGTGATATCACTGAGTTCATTTTCCACAAACTCTTTCCCCGAATAATACCTCCCAGAATGGGATTAATCCTTTTAAAATTCTTTTTAAACCTCATTCGTCATAAAATTTCGATGACACTGACGGCATCTGTCAGCCATTTAATAATTTGTATCTAATTTATACAAAAGAATTAATCCAGCCACAAATTCCGCAACACATCTGTCGATCGACAGTCAAAGAGATAGATAGAAACTGTGTTTCATTATTTTTATTACTTTTGATTGGCATCCTTGAATCCTTTCACGCAACCAATCATAAAAAAATAACCATCTCATCCTTGGATATTAATAAAAAATAAAAAAAATGATAATCCTCATCCAACAATATGATTCTCATTTGGCATTGATCTGTGCTCAACCCTCGGCACCACAAAACCATCAAATCTCCTGGATGGTGAATAAATATAGAAAAACCTCAAAAAATTCTTTTGTCCTTCGATGAGTGTTGCTATTGCGATATAATAAATTCGCAACACTGATTCCAGCGGTTTTTTTTTTCATTTGCTGCCATTGTTCCTCCTTAAGTACCCGGCAATCGTTTGAGTTCGTTTATTATTGTCAAACCCAAAATAATCTTTTTCGGCCGTTGCACAAATTCCATGTTGCTTTTGTTGGTGCTACTTAAAATCGAGAGACTGAGAAAAACGTATGTCAGTGGATTGATGATTGTGCCACGCCATATGGTGCAACTTATACACGCATTTGAAGTGGATAACATGCTTTCGATCTTGAATTGAAACTCGGTATTGATTGCAACAACAGAAAGGAAACCCATTGTAACCTCCTTCCTTCCTACAACTTGTGGGTCTATACTGGTACTTGCTGGCTCATAAAATGTTGCACAATTGTACTCAAAGGAAACAAAAACGATCACTGAGAGATATTGAAAAACTATCAGATTGGCAATTGCGGGAATCGTATAATTCACAAAACTCAATTAAAAGTTTCGATTTGTTATTCGCTTGCAATTATTCAGAGGCACGCACGCACCTAAGCCCAACTATCACACACATATTTTCTTCCGTTCCGACGTTCGTCTCTGGAGTCTTTGTGTATGGCTGATGGAAGACCTTTGCGCTTGCGCCACAACAACCTGGAATCTAGTACATTAAACTATCAATTAAACGAACCGAGAGTTGTCTATGAACCTAGCTATGAGAGGGTGTGGTCGAAATCATCGACTGCAAATTAATTCCCAGAGTTGGCAAAAGAGTCCATCGTGGTCAGTTCCAGCTTGAGTGGCACCCTCCGAAACGGATAGAGTAATGAATTTCGTTTGCCCAGCAAGTTGGCAAACAATTATTGTGAGCAATATATTAGGCTTTCACGAAAAATACACTATGCCAGAGCAGTACCCTGAACAAATGCGTTGCCAATCTTGTGCCGTAAACATTCAATTGATCGGGAACATTGTCTTAGGCAAGCCTACTTACTTTACCATTGACCATCAGAGTGTCTTGGAAACAAAGAAAGGCTTTGCAGTGGGATTAATTTCAGGGCAACGCCACATGGAATTAGGTTTTTCCATCTGTGAAAGAACAACACACAAAAATATATCAGAATCTCGAATGGGAATTCGGGACGCTGGAGTTGTAGTAATTATTTGTGTTTGCAAGATACATCGATGGAGATGGTCGATAACTCCAAGTTGGGTGGCTGGTTGGGAAAAACAAAGAAGCAATTGATGATGGCATCAGGAAGATTGCTCTTCGATTTGATATGGATGCTGGTATAGTGAAGTGCGGAAGTGGTTTTTCTTGGAAAGATTAATTAATTATATAAGGAAAATTCGCGGTCTAAGACCGTACAGGGTTAACGAAATGGAAGCGGTCTGTATCCCCAATCGAAATAACTATCGGTTCTTCAATATCTTTTTCATTCGGAGTTATCGTTATCGGAATAGATAAAAAAGTAATCATTTTCGAAATTGATGTTTGATCTTGATATAAACCCAATTTTATATCCCATTGTATTTGAAGAGTTTAGGTCTTCATTTTCTTTGATTATAACTTGCAAATCGGAATAAGAGGGCAATTAAAATCTTGAGTATTGTACTTAAAATCGCATAGCATGATAGTATGGACTAGAAACTTCATTCCCTTATTGAGAAACAAATAAAATATGTTATGACTTAATTCAAGTTCGAACGTCAGCTCTTTCGTTTGTCTGTTCTCTTGCAAATTAGATAACTAGAACTTGTTGTAAGACAGATTAGGGGGAAACAAAAGTTTGACTCGTAATAATGTGGGCTATCTTCGATGACTTTGTTATGAAGACCAGCTCAAATATTTTGGTCTCAGAACCCTGTTATCCCATAGCATGTGTCCAGAAAACTCGCCACCAATTAACTATCCAAAAATCCTACAGTATCACAGAATCAAAGAAACCCAAAACAACAGTTATTTCGCCAATTCACAATCGAACGACACCCCATGATTAAATATGATTCGAAAACTATTAGATGACCCCATAATCAACTAAACGTTTCGCTCCAATTTACCGGACCAAATAATTTAATCCGCTCGAGAAAAAAGGAACCAATATAATAAAAAGCTTGGACGTGAGTGATTATAATCACAGGCGGCATCGATAACTGAGCCGAAGAAGAAAAAAAATGTATAGAATTTCTAAAGAAAGAACGAAAAAAAGTCGAAATTCGAAAAATTCAAAGTCACTCTTTGGCCTGGTGATGATTGCAATTCTTTGATTTCGTTTGTGCGCCATGCCAACCGATAATTGCCTCCACCAACACCACAATCGTCGTCGTCGTGAAATCTCTCATCGTTTGGGCGAATGTCTTTCGGACGATTTAAATCAAAACGATTGATGAAATTATAGACTTGGCACGGCCGGCGCTGGCTGGTTTTTTGGATCTTGTTTTGTTTGATTTGGTTTTTTGTTGTCAAAGATTTGTTTATACTTTGTTTGGGGAGTTTTTCAGAATGTAAGCAAATACCGAAAAATATCGAAATTCTTTTGTTATCGAAATTCACATCAGTTCGATTGAAATTAATTCTTAACTTTGCTTTTCACTATTTGATTTCGCGAAGAAAATGAAATCGATGACAACACCTTCGTTTATCGATTGTTTTCACGAAACCACAAGGTACCCTTAAAACGCTTCACGACAGAGCAACGCATGCCGCCTGGATTAATAAAAAAAATAATATGAATATGAATTTCTACAGGCGAGTAGGCGCACATTAAGAATTTAACTCAAAACCAATAATAAAGTTAAATCGATAATTGAGGTCATTTTTGGAAACGAGATTTCTTTTAACAATCACTCTCTGGGAACCTTGTGATTCTCAAGGCGACGACGCTTCGTATAGTCGTCGATCGGTCGAAGTTGGTGCAGCAAATCATATAATTCGAGAATCGGATCATCTCGATGGTTTTTCGAATTAAAAACGACAGGAAGAAAACAAAAGAAAAAACTCGATTAAAGAGGTTTGCGTACGTGATTCGCAATATCGAGCCCTATGGCCTGCGATTGGAAAGACCCATATTGGGCCTTGCAAAAAAAAAACACAAAAAAAGCTTAATAATCATAATCATATCCAAATCAGTAATGGGCGCCCATTTCATTTGCGGAATTTCGATTTTCGATTCGTTTGATGGCTTTCACGCCAGACACATCCATCAATTTTATGGGGTCTAGATCCAAGATGAGAGTGAAACCCTTTAAGTTCTTTGTTTTGATGGATTCGATTTGTCTAAATTGATGTTCATTAGATCACGTTTGGGATTACTACGAGAATATTAGACACGTCGATCGCGTGATTTATGACGTTTTCAAGATTAGAGATGAGACCGCGAGCTTTGCATCAGGTGCATGATTGATTCGGATTTCTCTTAGACTTTTCGGAAATCAAAAGGGATATAAAATTAACATGAAGATTTGTGTAAATTTGGCATTCATCACGAAAATGAACAGAAAAAGGTTTCAAGTCTGCGGAGAAAACAAAAAACAAACCCAGAGCCAGACATGCCATGTGGCGTTTTATTGTTTAGTTTGGCAATTCATATGTAAGTCGCCATTGTTCGTTGATATTATATTATCGTCTTTAAGTCGTCACAATCGTTGTTGTCGTCATTTTCGTCATCGTCTCTTGACCAAATGTACAAGGGTTTGGCGCTGCAATAAATCACAATTTCATTTCATAATAATAATGAATGTGGGTAATAACTAAGCCAAGGGAAAGGCAGCAAGAACACATAAGAATAAAATCTTAAGTTGCATGTGGCGATGTTCCAAGTGCGGCACAGTTCATGCTCCTCCAGTCGTTGTATAGCATTTTGTTCGAGTGCATGTTGAAAAGAACCATGCGAGTATACTAAATGCTGAATTGGCTGCTGCACTGTTTAATCGTTTTTCTGTTTTTTTTTTTTTGTTTTTAAGCGGGGAATGTTCGAGTGTATGTTGCCAGTTGTTATTATCGTCGGTCGGTCTGTCGGTCGGAGCTCATAATCGTCATCGTCATGGGATTGCTTTGATTTCGCACTGGTTCTTGTAGTTCTAGTTGAATGAACAACATAAAAAACAATGAACACTTGTAATCATATTTTACGAGCCGAGTGCGATAGTGTTCTTGTTTGGTTTTTTTTATTGTCAGTTAAACAAAACTCACAAAAGCTAGAGCCCGAAGCTAGCACATGACATGTTCGAATTTGTTGAAGAATATCCGTAAACAGTCTTATATTAGCATTAAAAAAACATGGGTAAATGCACGAACCTGGATTTCATGTCTTTGTGGGTCAGAATTTAGAGAATTCCCAGCGTTATGTAAGAGAACCAGAACCCAGAATAAGCAGCGTTTTTGCCGTTTTCTCGGCTACCAGGGGGTCAGGAAACTTGTTACCCATTTTAATGAATAGAGTTCGAATAGACCCTTCTATTTATGTATGATTCGATGATTTGTACATATTTGATAGATTTGATAAGTCTGACCTTATTACAGAAAGCCAAACTCAATTCCGAGCTCTGGCTGACGAGATATCTGCATAGAAAGAACTTCTTCATAGGATATTATGTGGAGATGGGGAAAAAAGCCAAGAAAAATGCCTCAGAGATGATATCACGGGAACCAGAATGAAAGAAGGTAGTCTTTAGTTTCAATTTTCATAGGATGCCTGGGAAAATTGAGAGTGATGAGTGATGACCATTTCAAATTGCAAGAAAAGGAACGTCCGTCAGATACGTTTTTGTCAATATTTCGGCTATCAGTTCTCAAAAAAAAATAAAATTCTGTTTTATCTTGTCGAATAGAACTCGTTCAGACCTTTCTTTCGATGTATCACTCGACTGATTTTGGAAGTTCGCCCATGATTTTTGCATCAGAAGATATTGTTTTTTGATCATAATTCGGTAACCCGATCTCGCAGATTATTTTGGTTTTCAGTGGCTGATAGAAGGCAAACAGACTTTTGTTTAGGTGCGTCACTTGATAAATGGTACCTGAGAAAATTAAGAGATCTGGCTATTCGAAATTGCAGGAAAATGTTTGCGAATACATTTTAACATTTTTGCCAATATCTTGGCTACAAGACCTTCAAGAAATTTCTAACCCATTTTGATGAGTAGAGTTCGAACAGACCTTTCTATCGATGTGTCATTCGATGGGTTTTGTTTTCAATAAAGTTCAGCATCAAACTATTGAATATTCAATTGAACGAAGAATTATTTTCCTTCGTTCGTTCGAAAAGTAATGGACTTAGGAATAATGGAGGTCAATTAAAGGGAAGATATCTTGCTGCCAATGCTAATAAAAATAAAAACTAATTTTTGTTACCAATTTCTGACATAATTTCCGTCATAAGCCTTTCCGTAATTTGAATCTTCTTAACTCAGAAAGAATTCTTGACAGTGTCATCATGCTGCTTTCTTTTAATTTTTTGACATCTGTAGAAATGATCTTCTGGTCTTAAATTTGCTTGCAAAAAATTATCTGCAGCTTCAAAAACATTAAAATTCTGTTATATTTTAAATGGGTAACTTAATCGGAGTAACTTACGCTGTCAGCACTAGGAACCAGTGGCGGATTAAGCGTTGAGAGCGCCCGTAGTCATGCATCTCATCGGCGCCCCTATATTAGAAATAACTCGTACTATTTTTGACTGAAACTGCTATACCGCGTGGTTTTAAGAGTTGGCGAACCGAGTTGTCAAGTCGAATTACCGAGCAGAGTTTACAAACCGAGTTGAATCTGCAAGTGGAATTGCTCAGAACCGATTTTTATCCCAACATAAGTGCTACGTGCGATGCGGGGTCATAAGCTTTCTTTCTTAGCAATCACGTATGAACGAGCATTATGTGCCACTTCATCAAATCACTGCGCACTTTGTACCCTCGCACCCATAGGCAAAGTTGGCATGTGCCTTAAGTATAATATGCCACTGCTAGGAACCATTCAATCAGCAGAAAAAAACAAACAGTGCTGCCAATTATTATTTTTTAACAGGGACACAAATTGTGATAAAATTATTCAAAATTGTTTTGTCCACATAATGTATTAAACAAAACCTCATCCATTTTCTATTCTCTTATTTTCACTTTTCACTTCGGCCAAATCAAAACTTACCCATTGCCGTCGGTAGTCTGAAAATCTGAAAAGCAATTTTTTTTGTTTAAATAAAACACAAAACTTGTTTTAAAATTAATCAATAATTTAATTCAGTATCATTTTATTTATTCCTTACAGTAATTGTATTTTATTCATTCTGCTTATATCATAATTACTATAATATTTTTTTCTTATTTTTTTCAGCATTTTATTTCAAAATTATTTAAATTAAAATTGTTATTATTATTTTCTTTTATTGTTTGCTCATAAAGTGTTTATTGTTCTTAATTTTTTAAATTAATAATTTGATTATTATATTGTTTATATTATTTAATTATGGATATAACTTACACTATTCTTGCATAATAATAGCCAAAATGCTTAAAATTTAATATTTTGTTTAATGATTAATAATTTTTTTTAATTTTTACTCCTCTTTATGCTTGGTAGGTAAGTAAAATTGCTTTTTATTTTTATTTCTTTCTATTTTGTAAGCAATTTCTTTTAAGCCTGTATGTCATTTTTCAATGACTGGACCAAAGGGGGCTGGGACGCATAATAAAACATTAATCCTAACACTAATCAAGCGATTAAATAATATTGTTTTTGTTTATATATATTTTTGTTTGGGTATTTTTTTGTTTTTAATATTTTATTTTGTCTTAGAAGATATGTATTTACACAGTATAGGAAAAAATAACCAAGTTTTTATTACTTTTATTATTTTTTGTTAAAGAATTTACACCTAACAACATTAACAAAACAGAAAATTTTAATTTTCATAGTTACACTTACTTAAGAAAACCTACACAAAAAAATGAAATAATAATTTAACTAAAAAATAATATTTTTTTCGCAATATTTTACTTTTTGTTTACTTTAAAATTAAATAAATATTTAATATTCATTTTAAGTTATTATTTTAAGACTATTTACATTTTTTTCAAATAAAACTGGTTTTATATAATTTTTTGTTTTGCAACTATTTTATGTGAAACAAATTCTCTGTGGCCTCACTTTTGTTTCCTACTTTATGAACTCGTATACTACAAGATAGTACTGGATAAAGACGCATTTTCATACTTTTTATGTAAATAGGTAGGTAGGTACCCTTAAGTCCTAGAATATATAGATACAACTTATGACAATATAGAGAGGGGGCAGATGTTGCAAGCGTGAAACAATTAGTTTTGTTTTTCCTTTTATTTTGTGAATAATAAGAGAAATCAAGCCAAGCAGCTTAAATATTTAGGCACCGGGCCGAAGGCCTTTATCGGGGATTGCACTTGAGATCAATGGTAGCAGTTTTATGTGATGGTTTTTTTCCTTATTCAGTCATTAGACCCACGCCAGATTAAGTAGCACTACCGAAGAGAACGGAATTCTTGTAATAGGATTGCTGACGCTCCTGCAGGGGACTCTTAACATCACGATCGGAGTTTGCAACTCGGGATTTGCGCTCCATTTCGATTTCTTGAGCTAGGGTTTCTATTAAAATTAAAATTAAAGGAAACAGATGGTAAGATTGATGACATCGACGATGGAAAATCCTGAAACAGTCAAAAAGAAAACAGAAAAATTGAGACTTACCAGAATAATTCTGCCAGAAAGCGCCAGTGGCCATCAAATCAATCCCTGGATAATTCCATGGAGCCTTTCCACCACCTGGTGCAATCAGTCCACTATCGGCCTGCGATGTTGGTGGCAGCAAGGGTGATACATGGTTTACGGAACCTTCACGTTCACTGCTGCGTTCATGTTCACGGTCACGTTCGCGTTCACGTTCGCGTTCTCGTTCGCGTTCTCGTTCACGTTCACGTTCGCGTTCACGATCCAATCGTTCGGTGCTGCTGCGTGTTTCACGATCTACCGGCTCGCGTTTAAATGTTGGACTCTCCGAACGTCGATGGCGGTCGGTTGGGGATGATTTGTCAGACTTTTCACTGGATTTACAATCGATATCTGTTGATAGAAAAAAAAACACACACACATTTTTAAGATTGTTATGATGATAGAATAGAAATTGAGGATTTCGCGCAGTTTCGCGCACTTTCATGCAGTTGTTATTTTCACTCAAATAATTTAAAAAACTTACCTTGACCATTTTTATTTGAATCTAATAGCCCCTTAGCCGCTTCACGATCATCCACATGACCCGATTGTCCTTTTCGCTTACCATCAAGTTGCTGTTGGTAGCGTATACGCATTTTTCTTTCACGTCGGTAGCGTTTTTGATACAAAACTAAAAACAAACAAAGCAAATAAGAATTGTGATTTGATATAATCTCAAGGAGAAGGCAATTTGCTTTTTTTTCTTATAATTTTCTATTCGAATGAGCCTCCAAACTAACTTCTGATGTGAAATTCGATATCAACAAGTCAAATCAATTGCTCAATGCGACAACAACGTACACATTGCCTACAGATTTGTTGTGTGTTTTTTTTTTAAAGCAAAGCCAGCACACATAAAGGAAGAACTCATTCAACTGCGAATCCGTTTTGCGGGTGGGCCCACTAATTCAATTATTAATCCTGACTTAAAGAGGCCCAATATACTTAGGCCTCTGAGCCCCCCTCTTTTCTTATTTGTGATGGTCTTTTGATTTCTTTCACTGAATCACAAATCGCTGCTTTTCGGTTCGAATCGAGTTCAGTGAAGTGAATTAGATGCAATGAGTGTTCTTGTTGGCCTGATGCTGGAGATGGCGACTGCCGTTGGGGCCTTTTGTCTGTTTGTCATTTGGGAGTTTGTATATTCCTTTGCAAATGCAAAATCTTGAATCTTTTCTGATTACATTGTTTTATAATTTTTTTGCTTCTGCTTTGCATATGACACCTGATATCTATCAGCTGAGAATCTTCTCTGAAGTTAAACAGATAAATTCGATATCTCTCGAAAGATATAGGGAGTCTGGAAGTTGGTATTGCTACAGGTAAGAAGAACGCATGATGGTGACTTTTGCGCCGACCGACGAGGAATAGGAATTTCAAGAGAAACAGAATCTGATTTGTGTTGTTTGCTTATTTTTGTTCTGATATCCTTAATGAGATTAAAGGAAGGCCTGCTAGTCAAGTGAACAAGGAGGCCACAAGGAGAAAAGAAGATAGAATTTTATTCTGGATGAATTACTTTTGAATGCGCTAATACTTGGAATCTTGGTTTCTGTTTACTTTTGCTTTTTTTCAATTTTTTTTTCGATTTGTGTTTATTCAATTTAAATGATTTATCCAATTCGTTGAATCTGTAATTGGAATCGTTTCAGTTTCGTTAGTTTTTACTTTTGTTTAAAAGACATTTTGTATTTGGTCCGGGGCCGGATTTGAAAAAAATGTTATCGTTTTCGATATTTAGTACTGTTTGAAGGTATAAAAACCAGAGTCACCCTGTATTTGATTCAAAAATCATTTTTAATCCATTCCTTCACTTGTTTCAACTCTAACTTCACATGCAATAACGAAATTCTATCGATTCTAGCAGTCAGTGTTGCAAGATATCGAAGCTAGGACACTTATGAGTTATCGTAATCGATTTGTCATTCAAACGATAACAGTAACAATTTGACATTAAACAGAAACAGCAAAGAGGCAGGAACGCAATTTAAACAAACAGCGCAATGAATCTATGCAATGAATGAAAGAATATTAGGTAATTTCATGGATTCTTCATTGCGAGAACGCCGATGATTTTGTCCGTCGGTAGAGGCCAGCGCCAGGGGTCCGTCGTCGAGCCGAGTGAGCCGACAAAGAAATGGTATTTAAGGTTGTCTATTTTCATCCTTAGGAAGTTCATATATTGCTGCTGCACGGAAGACACTAGGACTGGATACCCAGCGATAAAAATGGATATCAAAAATATCGATTAAGTGTTGGATGGACAAGAGAAATGATGTTGAAAAGTGGGAAAGTAAGAAGATTTCAATTGATAACTTTGAAATCTTCGAACCTGAAAAGTAACGCTCAAGGTTGTTGAATTATATAATTATCAAACGAGTAGGCTTATTTAATCGTTACTTAAGCCAATACCACAGTTAGAACAATAGAGAAGTCGCTTGAGGTAAAAGAATATACCCTGGCTTCTTTTTTTGATATCGAAGGAGCATTAACAATGTCCACTACGTGTCATAGAAAAAGCACTCACTGCTTAAAATAGAACCTACACTTATAAATGGATCACGTGTATGTGAAAAAGCAGAAAAACATTGTGAACTAGGGTAACTCTGATATTAAGATGTAACCATTTCGTAGAGGGACTCCACAAGGCGGAATCCTCTCCACCTTTTCTGGCTTTGGTTTTGAATGAAATTCTCACACTCGAGAACAGTGGTGTCAGAGTTATAGTAATGTGACGACTTAGCGCTTCTGGCAAGGGTAAATACCTGACCACTGAAAGCGAAACAATTAGAAGGCGCATTAATATAGGTCAGTAACCACTCGTCTATCCATTTTCATAATCTCGCACTGTGCTTTGGCATAAAAAAAGAATAAAAAACCTTTGCGTGCGTGCTTATTATTAAAAAAAGTAAAACTGGACCAAGAAAATGCGGTCTCAGGTTAATCCCCTGAAACGGAATGGTACTTTTCACCAACAGAAGGAAATTACCTTCTTTGAAATTACCAAAATGATAACACCCCAATTTTAATTCCAGAAAAGCAAGATACTGGAGTTATTTGGACAAGAAACTCAATGGGGTCTAACACACACAGAAAGATATAAAGCAAGCATTGATTGCACTCTTCTCATGTAATGGATTTCTGGGAAGAAATTGGGGCCAAATCTAAGATAATCTTGTGGATGTACAAAGCCACTGTTAGACATACCAAAGTACAAAGAATGGCATGCTTAGCACTACGGGGTATGATTAAGGACACCCAACTGAGGGCTCGAAAGCAATCCTAAATTCAACCCCCTTAGATTATTCGTACAAGAATCAACAGCGCTCTTCGACTAAGTCAGAAAAATATTTGGAGTCTAATCAACACGCCATACCATATATGTTGTACGGATCACATGACCCCTTATTTTGGACTGCAATAAAAATTTACTACGCATCCCCAAAAAGAGACAATTGGGAAAACAGTGTACCACTACACTAATGAATCGAACTTTACCTCTTTATTGATGGTTCGAAAATATTTACTGGAGTCGGGGCAGGTTTCCTCTCAGAAAATCTTAGCCTTGCCAGTTCATTCAGACTTCCCGACCATAGCAGAGTCTTCCAAGCTGTGATCTTGGCAGTGAAAAGCTCTGCTAATCAAAAAACCATGATGGCGATATCACACGCTGATATCACCTTTTTCATTGATAGCCAAATAGCAAAAAAGCTATCTCTGCTACGCGAAGAGCTAATATGCTGTTTCCACTGACGCTAATCACGTCATTTAGAGAAGTAGATTAAGAACAAATCTCTACTTTTATGGGATTTAGGGTACATATTCGTCGACCAAAAAGTAGCATAATAGTCGTTTAGTATAATACTACGTTTTAACTACGCTAAATTCCAGAAAAGTCGAGATTTGCTCTTAATCTACTTCGCTAAATCTAGTGATTAGCGTCAGTGGAATCAGCATATAAGGGTTCTTGGTATGCAGCACAACGTAAGACTCTGCTGGGTTCCCGGTTACAGTGGTGTGCCAGGAAACGTAAAAGCAAATGAGCTTGTAACAGAAGGCTCGGTACTAGACCATAACATCAGAATCCCTCAATGCGCATTTAAAAAGAAATATCAGTAAAAAAATTATCATTCCAAAAGCAAACGATAGTTGGAACCTACTAGAAATCATTGCAGTAACACAGAAACTCGGGCCTTATTATGGACAAGAAAAAATCCGATAAGATTTTACTTCTCAAAAACCGTCCTAAGATCCCTCATAAGTGTGATAACGGGGAATATTACTCGGTACCAAAAAGGAAGAAGGGGGAGATGTAGAGGCTGCGGCGATAGAAGGAGCTCGAAAAACCCACAGCTCACTTCCTTATTCACTGTCCAGAACTGCCGTATAGATTAAAATATTAGGCAACTATTTCTTTAATCGAACTAAAAGAATATATCTGAAACTCCCAGATAATCACCTTACTGAACTTTTGTCAGACACCGAATGGCTCGACCACATAGAATTCATAGGTTAAAATCACTCTTTCGGAGTTTACATACTTCAGGTATCACAAAGGATCTATAGTGATCTAAGTGTGATGGTTACAAAATCAACGTCAGCATCATATACCTAACCTAACTACACCTAAGAATGGCTATTTAAGACTTATCGTTACTAGTTACATATTTTTTTTTAACACGTTACTTTCGTTACTTGTTTTAGTAACTAAAAACGGAATGTTAGTCTTACGACCTTAAATTTGTGTACTATTTGGTTTTTTGGCAGAATTCATTTCGAAGTTGGAAGAATACGTCACGTAACGAACGTTACTAAAAACGTTACCAAAACACGAAGAGATGTTCAATTAAGTAACAAATAATAAGAAGGGATTCAGTAATCAGTAACATATACGTACAACAAACTCAATGACAACATATACAAATCGTATTTAAGTTACGACTATGTACCGTTCGTTACGGGAAAAGTAACGCTTTAGATAATGTATTTTTCGTTTATCTTGGTAACAAAGTGACTTGACATGTTTAGGAAGAACGGTAATGGATAAAGACGCGTTTGTTTTCTAACAATAAATGTTGTATATTTTAGTGAGTCAAAGAAACGTTTTTCAAATTCCAAATTTCGAAATTAAAGAGTATTAAATCAAAAACTCACCTCTTAATTTCCGCTCATCGACCAATTGCCTTTCCAAAGAGTCTTTGACTTCTCGTTCGCGCATCACATCCATTTTTAATTCAGCTATTGAAATAAATAAGAAAAAAATAGGAAAAAAACAATTTTAAGAAATATACTTATACACGATATTTTAATTTATTAGTTTATTTATCAGTCTTGCAGTTTCACAAGCACAAAAGCCTTGCTGTCAAATGAAAATAATTTTACCGACGGTAGTTTTACCAAAGGACTTTTTTGAACTCCAAAACTTTAATTAAATAAAGAAAAATGATCGATTTTCCATAAAACAGTATCGGATTAGTCCTATAACGATCAATGACCTTTGCATTTTTTATTTAAAAAACAATATTGGCAGTGGACAAAAACAGCTTTAAAATTTAAGCCACTTTAATTGGTAAACGCTTAATAACAATTTTTGGGAACAATTTCCATCAAATTTAAATGTCAAGCGTTTAATTAGAAGAAAAAAAACAAAATTCCATCAAGCGAAAGTGAAACTTTGTTTACCAACAACAGCGCACGACAAAAATGAATGCCCTCGAGGGGAATTTGTTTTTTTGGTTGTCTACCTCTTTTGTGAGTCGCTGTGAATGTTGTTGTCTGAGTCGTAAATTCACAGAAATTAGAAAAAATGCAGACTTTAAACAGGTTTCCACCTAAATTGCATGAAACAAAATATTTTTGTCTGTCGTGTTTTGTGCTAAATGTCGTTCATGCTTTGCTATAAAACCCCTCCGATAAAAATAAGCATAAAAATAAACAAACTCACCTTTCTCATAGCTGATCTGTCGTTCTTGCTGTCGGGCATTGTCGGCGGCCACTTTTAGCAGACTCTGAATGTTCCGCAACAAAGTCTCTGTAGACGAAGTCGACTGTTGCTCAAGCCCAGCCAACGTATCATTCGGAGTCAGTCCACCATCAGTGTGTGCAATTCCACCAGCACCGCTGCCGATGCCGACTCCACCAACTCCACCACCATTGCCCATGCTGGCAGTACTACCAGTCGCACTGCCCGCACCACTACTCACGGCTCCACTGCCAACACCACCGACACCCACTCCGACGCCACCGACACCTGCACCCGCAACAGCACCAGCGCCACCACTTGCCGCAACTGCAGCAGCTGCTGCCGTTGCAGCCAGTGTCGAATAATTCAGCGCCCGCTGGTGATGATGCGAATGATGATGCGGCGTTGACGCTTGCTGATGATGCGGCTGGTGATGCGAATGATGCGATGACGAATGCGAATGCGAGTGATGCAGATCACGATCACCGGAATTCGAAGTTACCGATATCGCTTGATGTTGCGCCGATGAAATGTCACGCTCGCTATCGCTCAAATCTAAAAGTGGTTATATACACAAAGTAGAGTGAATGAAATGTGATGGTTGATTGAGAAGAAGCTTTTGGACATGATTAGTAGAAAAGATCACTTACCTTCATCCTTGGCTATGTGATCGTCAACTTCCGAGCCATTATCATCGCTCAGATTGTCGTCATCGCCCCGAACCGAAGGCGGTGGCGAGTGCACTTCATCGCTACGATCGCTGCGATCATCACAATTGCTACCATGATCAGTGGCGCCTCCAGATTTGGACAAATTCAACACAGGACTCTGTCGACTAGGCGAACCTACACAAGAAGAAAAAAAACAATGTTATTCCATACCCTGGGGACACCGACGTTTCTGTATACGGCGGAGAACTTACAATTTCTAGAACTCAAGTCCCGCGGCTTCTGATCGCTGATCTGCTGCCGATCGTCAGTGCGCTCTTCCCGGAGTCTGAAATTAATTTTGCTTCTTTATAGATTTCAAATGTTTTTCTTTCGTCTCGAAGTAAGTCGCCCCCTTACCTCTCCAAATGCTTGACAATGTCTTCATACGCAGCCCGGCAATTCTCCCAGATGCCCGATCGTGCGATCGCATCCATACTTGCCGCCGACATGCCACTTTGTGCGGCCGCCTTCAACATTTGACTATCGGGCCGGCCATGCAGGCCGTGCGGTGGCATTCCGGGGCTCATCAGCGCCGAACCGGGATGATGGTTCATCTGCATGAATGCCATGTGATTGATTGGTGGTGGATTGTATCCGTTTGCCAAAAGTGGCGATTTCTCCAATCGCGAAATGTCTGTCGACAAAAAAAAATATGTGTGATTAGGTTGGTTCGACTTTGATTGCTTGCAGCGAGACTCTGAATTGAGAAACACACTAACTTTGTATTGAATCGATTTCAATTGCCGATTCGTGCACGATTCAATCGAAATGTCTGCAATTAGGCAATCATACAATCAGACAATAAAGATAGAGAGAGAGTTGGGATTTGATTTCATTTCGAATGCGAAAAGGGATTGTACTGTTCGATTTGCGCAGTGAATGCAGAGAGGGGCGTATACCATCGATTTGTTGTTTTTGCTTTTGTGGTTATCGATGATGGATTTCCAAGGACAATGGAATTCAATGATTTTACCATTTAAATGGTCGATAGACATGGAAGGTACTCCTCATTGAAGGTAGATTCCACCTTTTTTTCTTGTGCGTGTTCAAAGTACACTAAAACAAATTTTTTGTTTCAATTTGGGAAACTTAAAATTAATAAATAAAATGGGGGCTTTGACCGCCCCAAATGTGTTTGAACGTCATTAATTCGAAAACAGTACTCTTTCAAAACAAATTTCTAATGGTGATTTGTGGCAAATTGAGTTAGCTTCAAATTTGATCTAGACGATTTTTCCTCTAAAGTGAATCGTTCTCGAGATACTTTCAAAACAGTTTGCTTACTTTGGTTAAATTTTCTCTGAGTGTACGCCAGTACTTAAAATAACAAAATGCACTTTCGTGCGATGATGTAAAAAAAAGAAGATTTTGAATTTGAAGACATGAGACGCCCCCAAGCGAAGTCATTGCGGCTGGGCTCT
Source organism: Sphaerophoria rueppellii (assembly GCA_920937365.1). Taxonomy (NCBI): domain Eukaryota; kingdom Metazoa; phylum Arthropoda; class Insecta; order Diptera; family Syrphidae; genus Sphaerophoria; species Sphaerophoria rueppellii. Next base: position 95,347,213 of record CAKKXW010000002.1, on the reverse strand, counting down.
GGCGTCTTACAAGATAATGTCTAGAGCGAGTATAGTTACTTGTGATGTTGATGTTTTCTGTTGTGTTTATCGCTTCATTCAATTAGAATTCAGAGCTTTTTTTTGTGTTTTCCATGTCGAATGAACCAACAAGCGGTACAATTCATGTTTGATGTTTTGTTTTATTCCAAATGGTGCATGATGCATTCGAGAGTGTTGTGTTGGCGTTTATGAGAGAGAACAGAGAACACTCGTTCTGGATAATGGAAGATTTAACAATCTCAACATTGAATGGTGATGAGAGATGACTGATGATTAAGTTTGAATCTGAATTAAACTTCTTGTAAGCGGATAGAGAGACTTTTAACCTTCAAATGAATTTGTAATGGCTGTTTCGATGTCAAACAGTGGTGTTTTAAGTATGGGAATGGAAACGTCAACTTTCGTCGCATTTTATGACGTTTGAAAGTCTGCCCTGACTGCAGTCAATTTTTTAACGTCGTTCAACAAAATTTGAAAACACCAACACTTGTTTTTTAATCTCAATTAAATATTTAATAGTCTCCTTGATTTGTTTCCACCTACACAAACCACTTGACTTTTTCTTCTGTCTGCTAAAGCAATTTTGTGGTGACATTTTATTTTTCAATAACCAATAATTATTTTAAAATCGAACGTTCTACCGGAAAAAAAAATAAATATAAAAAAAATCGATTTCGATACATAAATGGTGGTGGTAGATATTATAGAAAAGTGACTTGTAGGACTCACTCATTTGTCAAAGTGAACGCAGGGTAGGTTAGGTTCCATAACTTATAATTTCACTCTACCAGTCGAAGGCTATACATTATACAATGTAGATTGCCTAGCTTGAGTATTCCAAGACAGTCAGTTGTTTTTTTTTTTTCTTTTTTCTTCCTTTTTTTATTCAAATGCATTTGTATAGGCTTGGAAGGCTGATTTGCAGGCAAAGTTTCATTCAACTAGGAATCAAATAGTAAAGGGTTTTCCAATAAGAGGTATTGATTAATAGCCCGCTATTTTGGTAGCTGTCACTTTTGAAGCTGTCATTTTTTGACATTTGACAAGTAGAAACTACGCCATCAATAAAAATGGAACGAAACACGCTTCAACAACGCATTGAAATTATTAAAATTCACTATAAAAATGGTGAAAATTTGGCAGAGACGGTTCGTAAAACTAAAATATTTTTGGGTCGTCGTGAAGCACCTTGTCGGACCGCAATACAGAAATTGGTGGACAAATTCAAGCTGTAGGGACAAGTTAGTGATGTGAAGAATAAAACCCGTGCACGTCGCTCAAGAACAACTGAGAATATTGCTGTTGTAGCCCAAAGTGTTGAAGAAAACCCAGGTTTGTTCATTCCTCGTCATTCTTTGGAATTGGCATTCCACAAACGTTATTACACTGTATTTTGTATAAAGACTTGGGTCTTAAGGCTTATATAGTTCAGTTAACACAAGAACTCAAGCCGCCTGATCACCAACAACGTCGTGTCTGTGTTGTTTGGGTCCTTGAAATCCATGAAAATGATCCGGAATTTCATCGAAAAATCATCTTGACTGATGAGGCACATTTCCACCTCGGAGGCTACGACAACAAGCAAAACTGTTATATCTGGGGCTCGGAAAACCCAGAAGTTATTGTTTGCACCCGATTTCTGTAGGATTTGTCAGGATGAGGAGGAAATAGAAACCATTAAACACCTGCTCTGTGGCTGTCCGAACCTCCAAACTAACCGACTCCGTCATTTTAGGAACAGGTTTGTTGGGGAACTGGATGATCTAGCACAGGTCTCAATGTCAAACATGAAGAAATTTATAGATAGCACAGGCTGGTTCGTTAACGAGCCGGTCTACGTTAATCGACAACTTTGAATAGCATCGATGCTAACTTTCATTTTTATAGAGGATCACAATGGACCAGTAGGCCCCCGTGTATGCAACAGTTCACGCTGTGCATACCCCTCATAACCTAACCTAACCTAACCTAACCTATTGTTGAAAAGCCTCTCCATCCTCAACGCGTGACTGTTTGGTGCGGTTTATGGTCCGGCGGGGTCATTGGACCTTACTTTTTCGAAAATGAGGCTGGAGCAACCGTCACGGTCAATGGATTGCGCTATCGAGAGATGATTAATGATTTTTTATGGCCGGAATTGGATGGACAACGTTTACTTTCAACAAGACTGCGCTACGTACCACACAAGCAATGAAACCATCGATCTTTTACAAGAAAAGTTTCCGGACCGTGTTATCTCTCGAAGAGGTGATCACAATTGGCCACCGAGAACTTGGGATTAAACACCTTGCGACTTCTTCCTTTGGGGCCACGTGAAAGATAAGGTTTACGCCAACAGCCCAGCGATCGATCAAAATAACACTACTTATTGGAAAACCATTTATTGACACATATTTGCAAATTCTTACACTGTGTTACAAAAAAGTGACACAGTTTTGCTTTCAACATCTTTCTGTCATTTTGGGTTCTTGGCAACATGTTTCGAGTTCTTTCGTTTTTGAAAAAGTTGAATGTTTTGTTTGTTTCATCGTTTTTATGGCTATTTTGTGAATCTTTTCCCAGAAATTTCATCCCTTTTCGTGGTAAAAAGATAGAACAGTCTATTTGCCGCATTAAAGTTTTTAACTTTACACAGCGAAATGTTTTTGGAAGACAACTTGAAATTAATTCATTACAATTTGAAAGTTTTAGGGACTTTTCTTCCGTTATGACACTTGTATACGAATATGCAAATTACAATGTTTTAAAAGACTCTTACGAATCTCCCGACTTTGTAGCAAAATGATGAAAGGTTAAATATCGAAAACTATTTTTTTTTTATGATTTTGATATTTGAAAATCGATATTTCACTAAAATGGGTTACTGTGTGAAAGAACTTGTGCCTTGCACTGTTTTTAGATATTAACAAGAACTAAATTTCTATAACATTTACAAGCATAACAGGCTCATGACTGTTTTCCCTGTTTTTTCATGTGAACATTCATTACAAGTTTCAAAGAAGTTAGGTAAAAGGTAAAAGGTGAAAAATTCAAGGAGTCAGTTTTCTGTAACTCAGTGTATGTGTTTTTGTTCATTTTTTGTTATTACGTTTAAAGACACTGCACTTGACATCATACCAGCCTTTGACTATAACATATCCACTGAACGCCATTTATAGTGCATAAAAGAACACCTCAATTTGTCTAATGTCATTAATTGATAAATTGTCCAATGGCCACCCCTAGAGGGAGCCAACATGCATACACCTTCATGTAAGTTTAAAATTGACAATTATTTGATGGTGATGGTGATGGGAATGTGCGGTTTCTAGAACAGCTCTTAGCAACAATAACAACAACAATGATTATACTTATACTCCTATAGGTACAAACAAAAATATAGTGTTGACAGCAATTTGTTAAATTACCATTTTGTTTACAAAAAAAAAATTAATTTTAATGTCGGAAGAAAAAAAATATTTCGAAAATTGTTTTAATTTTTATTGTTTTCATTGACGTTTTCTATCGATAACATTGATTTTATTAAGTTTATCGAAATATACAAGCAAAATAATAATAGGTGTGGGAACACTTAACGTTTACTGCTGTGATTACATTTTGAGGTTAAGTGGGTATAAAACATGTTTATGATTTTGATCAAGACATTAAGAAAATTAAATAATATTTATCCTAAACTTAAAAAAAAAACGCGACGTCGCGAAGGGATACCTCCCACAAGATTTGAGATTTAGGTTTTGTCTATCAACATTGTTGCAAGTGCTAAATTTTCCAATTTAACGTACCATAATTTTTCTCAAGCTCAGAGTCGAGTAGTCTTTGCAAAAAAAAAAGAAGAAAAACTCCAATGTGACTCACCATTAATATGCCCATTTTCATATGCATAGTCTCCATTGTCCAAACGATGTTTCTTCAATTGCGGATGTTGTGATAAGTGTGTTGGCGGCAATGACAATCCAACTGGTCCCCTTTTCGGTGGTCTACCCGGCCTAGAGCTGCGGAATGGCAGAGAGTTACTGTCGTACAAAACAAATCAAGCTAATACTGTTCAAAAGGGGCCACTGCACAAAGCATTCCATTTTCTTTTTTTTAGAAATAATAATACGGCACTTGCTTTATTGCCATGCACGCACCCTTTGTTCAGCATTGAGCATAAACAAACATTTAGCATTGGAACATAAATCTATGATAAGAATCTCTTAAAAAAAACGAACGCTAGCTGCACAAAAGCAATGAATTTCATACTATTTGTTGGAGTTTCTTTTCGAACAATAACCAGAAGGGTTCTTGCTTCTACAAGGAATAAAAAAAACTCCAAGAGAAAATAAAAATAAAAATAATTTTTGTTCATTTTGTTTAAAGTCAAATATTTAAATGGCTACCGTTTGTGGTTATCATCCCAGGGTCTAGTGTGGTTTTAGTTATATTTTGACATATAAGTTTTTTTTTTGGTCAAGAAGTGATGGTTGTGGTTGAAGTTATCGTGATGGTATGCAGAGAATGAGAAGAAACAAATTTTTATTTCATTATTTCACAAGAATATTCAAAGATGATAAGAAAAAAAACAACAGTGGCATCACTTGTTTGTTGTGTGCTGTTAATAAATATTTAGTCAATTTAACAAATAAACATTTTTGTTTTTATTTGTTAGTAAATTTTTCATTATCAAAGATATGTAAATTTGAAAGAAAAATTAAAGGCAGTAAATTAAAGATGAGGGAGAAGAACAAAAAAAAAATACGATTAAAAATTTGAGTAAATATTAAAAACGCTTACCAAAGATAAGAAGGTTTCTTTTGATTTTTGGGGGTCTAAGACCCAAAAAGTAAATGTCTGTGTTAAAAAAAAAGTATCCGAAGTAAGAAAATCTTATTCGACTTAGCCTAATTATTATTGTGTTCATAGACTGAATTCCAGAAGCTGAGACAAAGGGTAAATAGTAGAATGCTCATGAAAATCTTATTTGGCGCCTTATTTGAGGACCGGATGTGTCAGTTTATTTACTTCCCAAACCAATTCTATCTTCTTGTTTGTAAGATAAGTTTGAGGAGTTACCTATTTAAATTTGTACGGTAACTTTTAAAGAATTACGTTGTTAAATTGAAGTCAAGACTTGAAATAAGGAATAGAATATATAAGCAAGCAAAAATTTGAGACAGTTTGGCGGCAAGAACGAACGATGAACTCTTGATGGAAGTATTTTTTGTTGGTTTGGAAGGAAAACTGTTGATAGTTCTGATAGATCGTTTTAAGAAATAAATAAAATTGATAAATTTAAGATTTTTAATAAGCATAAACTATGTAGTTTCCAATAGATTATACCTAGCCTTAAAGCCTTTTTCCTCTTCCTTCAAACTCTCGCTCTACACTCTCTAAAAGTCTTAGGTGACATAATAGCAGGTCTGACTATATCTACTCGTGGGGGCATTTCTATAACAAAGTCACATGTTTTTTATTATAATATTTTAGGAATAATATATTCGGAAGTGTACTTGATTTTATACAATTAACACTCACTCCTTTCAGAAAATATTATTATTACTTGTAAATTTTTCAATAGCGACGCTACAAAAGATTTCTTAATAAAACATAACGTTTTAGATACAATGAAATTCTTCATTCCTAGGTGAAAGTAAATTTGATGCCATATGTTTGGAACTCGATTTCTATGCATGGCCGGACGCTTGCAAAGTCCAACCTGAACCCAATTTTTCGACGGTTTCAAACTAAATCTCGATACTTGCTGCAATTCACGTTCGAAATTATTCGTACAAGTTCATCAATTGTCGCGCTTTGTTGGCATAAACCATAATTTACGGACCCCACAAAATAGTCCTAACGGCGTTAAAATTTTAAAATCGCAGAACGACCGCAATTCACAGTTCCTCAATAATTCATTGTTTGGCCCGCTGAGTGACATTCACCGTCCCTGTTTGAAACCACATTCGTCCAAGTTCCATACATCCAATTCATTCCAAAAATAACGGTTAGCCTTGACGTACGATTCCCATTACAATAACGCCGTCTTGATCATCACGGAAAGTACGGCCCAATGACACCACCAGCATGAAACCACATCCAAACATTGATGTTTTTGATATAATGTGCCCTCTGAACACATGTAGATTGCTGCCTACCTATAACGCATATTTGCTTATTGACAGCCATCCACCAAAAGAGCCTCATCGCTAAGATAAGTTATCGATGAAAACCGATCATTTCAAGTTGTTGCTCAGACCTAATTCACGAACATACGACGCTTCGGTGATCAAGCGGCTTCAGTCTTTCGCTCAATTTGATCTTGTATGATGTAGGACCAGGATCTTTTTTTCGGATATTCACCACATTAACGACGTTCACAGAGATGCCCAACGCTTGAGAGACGACGTGTGAGAACGATTGGGTCTCCGCAATTGATGCGCTAGCGCAGCAATATTCTTCGACACTACGCACTTTTTGTCTCACAGCACGGAAACATTTTGTAACTGAGCCTTGATTAAATTTTTCCACTAACGCACCCCTCAACTGTTATCTGCAGACGATTATACGACCATAAAATTGTACTACCTCTAATGTGTTACCACTGACTCCGAAATCGGTAGTAAATTTTAATAATTCGACTTCGTTTTGGATCGTAAATACCTTTCCATGTTGAAATGGCAAACCTTACTGAAGAGAATATGTCAGGAGAACGAAAAAATAGGCTCTTTGCTGTCCCCTATTGTCTACTTTTTTAGCGTCCCTATTGAAAAACCTTGATTAAGAACGAACATCGAATCTACTACTACTACCGAATGATACAATAGCAATATTCCGACCATATCATTATTGGAACTTCCCGTCACCAGCGGCGTAATGGGTTTTGATACTGAAGTTATTTCTTGTGTTTTTGATTGCCACCAGGGGATTTGGTGCCTCTGATCCATGGTTAGTGCTACAACCGTCAGTATTTATTGCCACTAGGGGCATTATCCGACTGATTCGTGCCACCAGCAGGGGCATTGTACTTGCTTGTACATGCCGATCTGCAGGCGCTAGGGCATTGTCCCCGATCACCGCATCATACCCGTTTGGTTCATGGCTTGAACTATTCAAAACACATGTCGTACTTCTATGAAAGAAGTAGTGAGCTGTTTTTGACATGAAGAGAAAATGCATCTTCTGCTTCTAACAATAGATGGCGTAGGTATAGCTTCTTCAAACAAATATCCAAAAGCCTGATCTGGAGCAAACTCACTCATTCTTAATACATTCATGTCTATGCCTTAAATAATTCATCTGTTAAACTGGCGCTCATTTGTTAACTCGAACCCAATTTCGTTTGTTACTGTTAAGAACAGAGATCCGTTTTTTAACCGTGCTACGCTAATGTGGCATACTACCAACTGTCTTCAATAGTCATTGCAACCATTTATAAAATCAAGTACGCAAGTCAACCTAATGAATATTTATTTTTTGACTAGCTGACCCTCGGGACGTTTTACCCGCATTCCATTTTTGTTTGTTCTCAGGACTGAGAAATGATAAATGGGAATAGAAGCAGGATGTAACGTAACTGACAAGGGGTTACACCTATGATTTTGTTTCGATCTTTAATCGTGACAAACTGATTTTGCTAGATTCATACGTATATGATAGTTCTCACTAATCCGAGCCTACCACTCCAAACTCAATTCCAAGCCCTGGTTGCCGAGATATTTGGTTAAGAAGATATTCCTTTGAGAGATTAGAAAAAATAAAAACCAAAGCAAATAGTTTTTTGATCATATCTCGGTAAACAGGCCCCGTAGATAGTTTTGGTTTTCAATGACTGATAGTGGACGAACAGACTTTTCTCATGCATCATTTGATATAGACTACCTAGAGAAATTGAGAGATCAATCGTTTTGAAATCTCGAGAAATTTTCTGAAGACAGAAAACGAAAAAAATTATTGTTTGATTGAAACTTTATAACCAAGTAAAATAGAGTGGCGGGATAGCTCTTGAAGAGCCAAGGCGTAAGTGGCTTACTCTCATCAACAATTCTCTGGGTGCGTGTCGTGCGTGTGAGGAGACCTACAATTTAACGCCGATTGCGAACGGCAAAGTTGAGAAGCACTTTTTCATGTAAGATTGATACTCTTGGCAGTTCTGTCGTTCTACGCAAGAGATAGTGCCCTCGAAAGATGAAATAAAAACTATGGCAGGAGTAGGGCTCGAACCCTCGACGTTCTGCTTGTAGCAGCCAACGCACCTTTAGTGGCTACGGACACTACAAGTAACCAAGTGCTCAAACAAACTATATTTGCTTTCAATGGCTGAGAGCACTTGTTTTGATGAACAATTCCTTAACGGTTGTCGAGGAAAATTGTGATAAATATCGATTTGACATTGCGCAAAAATGCTTGCGAATAATTAACATTCTTTCGAATTTCTCGGCTATCAGGCGTCAGCAACTTGTAACCCATTTTGATGAGTAGAGTTCGAGAAGACCTTTCTTTTTCTGTATCATTTGAAAGGATTTGGAAGATTTCAAATCCAAACTCAATTACGAGCTTCCGGTGTCCGAGAGTTTTTCAGCAGAAGATATACTGTAGTAGGTATAAGAACGTGACTAATTTATACCCACGATAAACGGGAAAAAAAGTAGACATTGTCATTTTCTGACCCCTCAACAACAATTATTCAAAATTTAATATATCCCACGGGAACCGTATATTTTATCGGGATAAAAATCTAAAAAATCTGTTTAATCTACTCTTGTGCTAAATTTCATCCAGATCCGTTCCAGCTGTTCTGCAGTTATTGAGCAGCAAACTACCCCATCCAAACTTTCACATTTATAATATTAGTGTGATGGCAACCTTTAACAACATCAATAATTGAAACACAAGTGGAATGCAAGCTCATACAAAAATATATTATGTGTTATCCTTGGTTACATAAAAAAACACTACAAATTCCATCATTTGGAACAAAAACTCAATCATCATTAAACAGCGAGTGCAAAAAGCAACAAACAAACCAAAAAAAAAAAAACAAGTAAAACTAATTTTATCATTTCTCATTGCATTGCAACTGCCGCGCTATTGTGAAAAATTATTTGCACACCGCCACTTAGCCATCATTTGCATGTTTAGCGAATTTATTATTGCTCCTCTATAACTAAAGGTACACAAGTCGGAGTCGGAGCCTATAATTATCCCACTTGGATCATAACGAAGAGAGCAATAACTACAACACCTTGATTTGCTTAACAATTATTTAAAGTTTTTTTTCTGTCTGTTTCTTTTGTAATAGTTCTCTTTTTTTCCATTTGCATTTTCATCGTTTTCACGAAAGCAAATGAGACAAGTAAAGAAAAACTGACTCCAATAATTCCAATTGAATGCGCAACTTTTTTCTTGCTATGCAACATCAAGTCCATTACTTTGTTTATTGCAACAGCACGAAGGGGAATAATGCAGGGTGTTTTTTTCTAAAGTAAGATTTTCTTTGAAAATATGGAAACACAACAACTTTGTAAAATTATTATGATTTTATACATTTTTTGAAGTCAAATTCTGAGTCGGTCTCTAGCAATTCTAAAAGCCAAACACAAAAGACCCTGTAAGTCAATTTCCATTGGAATGAAGAGCACTCAAAAGGAATGTGAGTATAATGGATTTCATCATTCATCTTTTCTGCAAAAGTGTTGAGTTCTCAATTAAAATTTCTTTGTCTTAATAGTTTGGCGTGATAAGCGCCCATCATCATCATCGTCGACAAGCCACCCAAGACCCAACATGAGTTGTTGCACATCTGCAATGGGAAAACCTCTTTGCCCCTCATTGCCATTGCACTGCCACCCTAATAATAATAATTGCTCCCCCTTTTCGCATATTTTTTACCGCTAACTGCAAGTGCAACACTTTAAATCTGTCCGTACGTGTAAAACAGAGCAACTGAAATGGCTCAATGAATAATAATTACAGAAACAAATAACACTCTCCACTCTCATTACACTCACACATGGCAAGATGCAAAAACACTGAATTCGCAAAATATTTACGAGCAAGTCGCTCGGTGCGGTTTTCGAAAAAAATAAAATAAAAATGCAAGAATATAAAAATTGGCATGCTTATAATAAACAGAGTGTAAATCAGATAAAAATTATTTAAAAACAATAATCCGCCACTTTGCGTATCTATGTCTAAAGATCTCTCTCCGCTCCATACCAGAAACACATCAAGGGGCCATGATACAGCTCTAACAGCTCACATATGATGGTCATAAAGTTTGATCGTGTGTTTGTTTGTTGTTGTAGTTTTTATGAGATAGAATGCGCTGCTACCGCGAACTACAAGCGTTACAAATCGCTATTAACTGCTTAGATGCACATGCACCACAGCAAATGAAAGATAATGCCAAAAAGATAGATATACGAACGTCAATACTTGCTCGTAAAATTCATAACAAACTTCCATGTGAGATTAAAAATCTAACAACAACAAAAATACTTAATTGTGGAATTAAATTATTAACTGCTGTTGATATAAACATTTTGCTCTGTAAGATTTATAATAAATGTTATGTGCGTAGGATGGAATTACAGCGGTCTGTATAGCTGTAGGTGAGATTAGGTTCTATAAATACGAGGAGCGAATGACGAAGCGGTGTGCGCTGAGGACATTTATTACCTTGTTTAGAGGCAGGGATGGATTTATTAAAAAAAAAAGTGGGGATCTGCATCGTGACTTAATGGGCCCATGTTAGTCACTTCGAAACATAAGGACTGAGTAAACGAGCACGACTTTTGACTTTATAAAGGCTTTCCTAATAGGTTGATTTTGACAGCTCGTGGCGGCCATATTGTTTCTTTTACTTTCTGTCAAAACACCGTCTTTTAATCAGTCACTTAAAACAAATCACCATCAGTTACATCAGTTACATCAGCAACACCAGTAACACCAGTTACACAAGTTACATAAGATACATCAGTTACAACTTCTTTACGCTTCGAGCAACGAGTATGGGGTACACGGTAGTCCTTCCAAAGTTTTGTGGCCAAATTCGAGTCCACTGAGCTCAGTGAACAATCAGCCAATACGTGAACGAAACACAAGATCTGTCAAAAACATCGCCGCTGATTCGTGAAAGCGTACAGCAGAATCCGAGGCAGTCAATTCTCCGTCGATCACAAGAACTTGGCCTGTCGCAGATCCCAACATGGCGAATTTTGCGTAGAGATTTGGGCCAAGGCCTAAGTGGCTTACTATCATCAACAATTCTCTAGGTGCGTGTGAAGAATTGAGGGGACCTACAGTTTAACGCCGATTCCGAACGGCAAAGTTGGGAAGCACTTTTTCATGACAGATGATACTCTTGGCAGTTTTGTCAGTTCTTCGCAAGAGGTAGTGCCCGTGAAAGATGAAATAAAACCTAACCACTGAGCTACGGACACTACAGAATTGGGTCTGTACCGATACAAAATCCAACTGACCAAGGAGCTGAAACTAAACGACCATACGCAGCGACGTGTGTTCCAAATTCATTTAAATCAACCCGGCCTTAGTGCAAAAACCCTTTAGTTAACGAGACTGATCCGCCCCTGTCCATATACAAATTTGAAAGATTGTAAATTTTCCACTTGTTCCTCGGTGACTTAGCTGGCGTGTTGCGCCCATTCAACTATTTCTCGAATCTCGAATTGACTGACCAACGACGACGACGAACACGAATGCGACGAAATATCGTTTTCTTTCACATTGCAATTTTTCAATAAGACGGCCGGCTGGTTTGCTGGTGGTAGGTGTATAGAAGGTAGGTAAGCATTTAATTTTTCAATTGGCAATTAGTCGGGTGCAATCACTTGAATGTTAAGATTTTATGGTCTTGCGAAATTGAAAATATTGGCATGGAAAAAATATCTCGTGTCCGTTTCTTTTGCGTGCCAAAAGAGTTATGATATGAATAATTGGTTTAATTTGCAATCTCACTTTCATGAGCTCAACCATGCCACTTAATCACTTTTGCTGATTCATTTCTTCGAATTGCATTCCTCATCCATCAAACGAATTTCTTTGAATTCTTTGAATTGTCCAATCGATAAAAGACAGAAATAGTGAGAAGGTGATTCAAATCCGATTAAGATATCTTTTCATTTCCAAGCAATTGTCAGTTTTTGAATTACTTACAGGGCAGGTGTTTAAAAAAGAAGAAAAAGAGAAAAACAAATTGCAAAAAAGCTGCATGAATAAAATTAGCATAAAGCAGATTCGATTACACGATAGATATCGGACGCCCGCTTTTGCTTTTGGCTTTGTGGTATGGTCATAAACGGTTGACAGGTTGTCTGTTTGTTTAGGATATGGAAAGACAAAACTATTTTACTTTGAAGTCGACTGGGCTTTCAGACGAGAGGTGACAGTTCAAGAGAAAAATTGATTAGAGTTAGAGTGTCGCATTAGCAATCAAATGCAGTTTTTTTTTCTAACAGTCAAGTTCTACGAGCGCCATCAAGAAGGAAACATTGATTTTTTCGGACGGAAGTAACGCTGATTTCAGTAGGAGAATCCGAAAGAAGAACACAGAACATTCGAACTAAATAATTGGGTAATCGATACCCGAAAATCGATAGCAATAAACCGAAAATTGGTGAAATAAGCAATGAAAGTAGTGAACAATTCGAGAAGTCTTAAATTTTCCAAAATGAAAATTCAAGTTTTCCGCAAACTTTTCATTCATTTTCTTGGGAAACACTAAACTAGCCATTTAATCGATAAACTCTTTGTCTACCTTCGGATATTGTTGGTGCAAAAAAAAACTCTTTTTCAGCTAACCACCATCAAATCGCAACCGATTAATGTCCTACTCCGATAACCAATCAGCGGAAAAACGTTGAAAATTGATCGAACGATTGATTAAAATCGATTGCCGCCACTGCCGCCGCCGCCGCCGCACCGCGCCGCTGTCATCGATGATCTCGCCCGCTGGATCAGCCGTCTCCGATTTAAAGTGAGATCACAGTTCAGCCCGATTGCTGCTACCACCCGTCACTTAAGCGTGTGCTGCTGCTGTTGCTGATCTTTGGTTTGTGCGGTTAGCAGACCAACTAACCGACCGACACGACGCGACGATGACGATGACGACGCAACTCTTTGTGCACTCTGTGCGCACTCGATCGAAATTATATTATCCCCAGTGATCATTCTACTTGTGGTGGGTTCAAAAATACATCTATCCACTCTGGATCGATCTTTGTACTCTCTGTTATGGAGTTCGAACACTGGTTTTCGCTTAGCATCGAAGTCTTGAGCGCGTGAGCGGCACACACCAAAGCCAAATCTTTCTATTTTGTGGTCAAGGAAATTAATAAAAATCCATCAATATATCAGTCTATCCCAATGAAATTCCCACTTCAATTCATTGTTGTTGTTTTTTGCGCACTTAATTGATCAGCGACGCAAGAATGGACGTTGGAAAACGCGCGTTAAATTACCACGAACAATAAGAACATACACAAATGGAAAATTCTTTGATGTTAAACTGTCCACACAAATCCGAAGCTTATAAGGGTTTTCCTTCTCCTGCCTTTTGGCCACCCCAAAATGAAAATGAAAAAAAAAAAATGTTGAGGATGAGTGCACATTATCACACTTGGGTAATTAAGAAAAGGAGTTTTTTCCTATGATGATCCGGTGGTGGATTAAAAAAATATTTATAAAATCATTTTTTGGGATATGAGAAAATAATAATTTTCGGGTTGGTAATAATCCCGAAAGGGAATTTTTTGAAGGGTCGTTTAACGGCTAACAATAATAAAAAGGATATAATTTTTTGTTACTGTAGCTGTTGTACAGGGTATTCAAACCTACTAGTGGAATTTTTAGCTATTTTGTGTGGCTTAAGCCCTTTTTGGAAAGGACATAGTTGAAGTTCAAAGAATTATGAGTGTAAATGGGGATTTCATTTCTGGTCGATTAGAGATTTATCATTATCGGTGGACCGGAAATTTTGTGATGATGATAATTTCTAATAATTAACACTTTTTATTTTGTAAGGGTTGGGCAAAGGGCTAAGGTCTTAGGTGGATAGGTCTTAGCCGTCAAAAGGAGGTGCGTTGTTTTAAGCAAATGAATTGATGATGAGAAGTGCTTACTTGTAGAAACAAATAATTTCATTATTAAAATTTAAAAAAAATGTCAAAACTAGTCTTGTAAAAGCCTAAGAATTCGACACTGGAACTATTTGAGGCCCTTTTTTGACATATCATTTGATATTTACTTATATGGTTTAACCTTGTCCTTACCAGTCCAGCCTGATCTTCAGTATTGCAAAGAGGACTGGCTAAAATGATGTCGTATCAGTCAATAGACCTTAAGCTAATATTTTTTCTTGATCAGATTCGACAGAAAAGATGCTTTTATGAGTAAGAAGAATGTATAAAGACTGGTTTTCATAAAAAAAACGTCACTTTGCAGAGGACTGGCTAGCAGCCGACCCGCGGGATGTTGTACCCGCATTCCACTTCTGTTTGTTCGAAGAACTCAGAAATGATAAATGAGTAACTAGTTTTGTTTTTAGTATAAACTTCTTCAGGAGTCGCGCACGGTTCGAAAATAGATGAGTAATAAAATGAAACGTACTGATAGAGGGCAAACAGAACTTTGTTCTCTTGAAACACTTACAATAGGCTTCTTGGGAAAATTGAGAGATCAGTCGATTTGAAATCGCGGGAAATTTTCTGAAGGAAGAAAAAAATGTCGAGGAAAATTGTGATAAATATCGATTTGAAATTGCGGGAAAATGTTTGCGAATAATTTACGTTCTTGAAAATATCCGGCTACCAGGGCTCCAAAAGACTTGCTACCCATTTTGATGAATAGAGTTCGAGAATACCTTTCTTTTGATGCATCATTCGATAGGATTTGGAAGAGTTTTTTTTTCTGTCTTAAATGTTGTTTTTGTCGAAAATCTCGGTAAAATCGAATTCGATGAGTTCATATATTTGATAGATTTGACTGGGATGAGCTTATTGCTAAAAGACAAATTCAATTCCAAGCTCTGGTTGCCGAGATATTTGCATCGAAAGAAATTCTTCATAGGGGATTATGGCAAGATGGGACAAAAACCAAGAAAATGCTTTAGGGGTCATTACTCGGGATCCAGAATTTGTAAAGACTTTTGGTTTTGAGAAATTAAAAGCAGGTGAATAGCCTTTTGTTCATTTCCAGGCTTCTGGAAAATGGATGTGACCATTTAAAATTGAGCAATGTTTGTTGTGTCGTCATATTTCGGCACAGGTCTTAAAAATATTGTGACATATCTTTTCGAAATAGAGCTCGCTTAAACCTTGCTTTGTTGTGTCACTCGATGTGTTTCGGGAGAATTTTTATTTTCACCGCAAAAATACAAATCATGAGAAAATTAATTTCGCTAAATTCTACATATTTAATAGATCTCAGTTTCCTGAGCCTGACACTAAAAGCCAAACTCAATTCCGAGCCCTGGTTGCGCGAGATATTTTCATCAGACGATAATCTGTATATGGGAATAATTTATCCCCGAGGATAAACGGGAAAAAAGTAGCTTTCCTGACTCTAACTATCACCACCTTTGCCCTATGCAAAATTAAATCTGTCCCCCTTGAACCGTCCATTTTACCGGGATAAAAATTAGCCTTTGTGCTATTCCAGACTATAATCTCTGGTGTGTGTTAATTTCATCCAGATCGTCGTTCTGCAAACTTTCACATTTATAATATTACTGTGATTGATTGTGATATAGATATAGAGAAGTTGTATTTCTTTCTATCTAAAATTTGCTGTACAAATGTCTTAACCATTTTTTAGTATTTTTTCAGAGAAAGAAAGGATTTTAGGCTTGTCGCTAACTTTACATATTACTACTATTGTTATAATGGAGACCGCTTTTTCGGTGCCACATTATCCCCTCTGTTAGAGTTAGAGTTATCTCTGAGTTTACTTTACAATCCAGTTTTCCAGATGATTTCAGTTTGAAATTAACCCGAAATTAACTCACATCAGTATCGGCAGCGTGAACTCAAGGACTGTACATTTAAATTGTAAGCAATTCTTTAAGAAAGATGTAGCAGAGGTACTAGAAGTCCAATTTTCCGCATTGCCACTTGAACAAAAAAATCGAAATGATCTACATAAGTTGGGAAAATCTATTTAAGTCTTGGCTTACTTTGTTAAGGCAATACACACTTTACTTATGACAGACTTCAATGGTTCAATCGTTTACAACACAGAGCACTGATAGCAGACAAATGTCAAATTCTTACATATTTCTATGTCATTGATGAAAGGTAGAAACATGTCGAAAAGAAGTATAAGTGCGCATCATATGGGTGAACGAGTTAGGAAACAGGATTATATGACCAAAGCACCCAAGGATTACTTAAGAGTTAAATAATTTTTTGAAAAACATGGCATTAAAAGAACTAAACATTTAAATCCACTAAAAAACACAGAAACCATATTTATTGCTTTAAAGACACTCCTTAAGGATTAATGGGTATTCAACCTTCAACTATAGAAATTATTCCCTTTTTCATACATCAGCGGAGTTTTGAACCGACATTAATTTAAACTTTTAGAAATAAATAAAGAATATGAGACAAAATATTAAGACAAGCTTATATCTGCAGTTAATTTTTTGTAAAACGATTTCACTGTTGTATTCTGTAATTCATACCCTAATGCTTGCTTAAGGCTTTAAAACTGAGGTAATTTATCTACAATTTCTATAAACCAAATTTGTCTAATGAAAACTTTAACATAAAGACGAATTCAGAGAGATTAGTTTGCAACAAAAAAAAAGTTATAGAAATCTTATAGTCATTTTAAAGAAAATAGTGATAAAATTTAAACCCATATCATTTGCGTTTTTTAAGCTATTTGGGGATTCTAATGTTAAAATAAAAAATGAAAATCAAATAAATCAACCTTCAGACATGATAGGCCCTTTAGGAACAATGTTTGGAAATGAATAACTCTTTATGATATTTGAAAATTGAAAAGGTGACTAATAAACATATTAAATATCTACTTAGAAAGTGATAAAATGCAAAAGAAAAACAAATGTTAAACAACAGATAAACAAAAATCTATCTCACGATCGTCCGTAGGAAACCAAACACCTCAGCTCACAGGGATGTAGTTAAGTCTCCTCGCGAGCATGAGTTACAAATTCATCCCCTTTTAACTGTACATATTTTTTCACAACGACAAAAAATGTTTCAAATAGAAATAAAATTTAAGAAACAATTTACCTTCATCCATTCTGCTCAAAAAAAAAATGTAGTATTCAAAATTTCAAAAAAAAAAAAAACACCATTCAAACAACTCTACATTCACCATTGATGTTTTTTTGTTAGGTTAGGATTCAAAAATAATGTATAAAATGTATTTGAAGTGTTTCTATCTCTTTCTCTCTCTGCATTCCATTTTTAAATTCTTGTTTCTTTTTTTTATAGTCTACATACCAACCACACCCCTGGTCTGATTGTTCACCCCTTCCGGCGGACGATCCTCACACGTTTAATGGCGGAATACATTTTTTTTT
This sequence comes from Sphaerophoria rueppellii, assembly GCA_920937365.1. Taxonomy (NCBI): domain Eukaryota; kingdom Metazoa; phylum Arthropoda; class Insecta; order Diptera; family Syrphidae; genus Sphaerophoria; species Sphaerophoria rueppellii. The sequence goes on along the minus strand of CAKKXW010000002.1, from coordinate 95,329,644 downwards.
TTTTTGAGAACTCTTAAGGAGTTTTTATTTTTGAAAATTTTGGTATTTTATTTTTGCAAGTTAGAATTTTGTTTACCTCTCAGGTGGCTTGATTGATAAGCATCTGTAATTAAAAAAAAGAAAAAAATCGGCTGTTCGGTTGAATGAATTATTTAGGTTATAAGCTAAAAAAACAAAAAATTAAACAAAAAGAAAATTTTAAGCAGAAAAAGCAAATAAACAAAAAACCAATCTGAAGCAAATTAATGAAAAACAAATTAGTATGCGATACTGATGGATTGACTCTTCGCCTTCGAGGTGAGGTTGAATTCTGATGCGTGTTCAACAAATTGACGCATTTTCATTGCGGCTCGAGGTATGCCTTTTGGGGCCATCTCACGCATGCAGTTTCGCTTGCAGAAGTTATATTTGTACAGAAACAGAAACGGAAGGATAAGGGTAATAAAAACAAGAGTGCAGACTGTGTATTAGACGATGTAGTTAGGCGTATAGCTTCAAGCAATTGGAGTACGATCCTTTACCTTAATATTATTGAGAGATTGTTGGTGTTTTTTCAAGGTGGAAAATGTCTGGAGGCACAGTAACGAAAGCGGCAATTTCTTCGGAGGAAAATGAGTGTTTTTAAATGAGAGGCTCAACTATGGATCGATTCATATCATTGCAAATTTGGTGTCCTAAATTGACGAGAGAAGAGTGGTATGCTGAAAAAATGGCATAAAGTCGACTGAATCAGGCAATAAGTCAGTGCACTGCCTTAAAGCATATAGGTAACCTGTTTTATTATTTTATTTTCGTTCGAGCTCTTCATAAAGTTCCCATTTAAGAACTTCAAAGTAGAACCTTGCTGTGTGCCTTCAAAGCTTTTTTTCATTCATACGAAAATAACAAATCGAACATACCTTTCTAACATTTTCAATGCTATACCAACACTTTATTCATTCGAGTATCGAAACCCAAATTAATGTTAAAAATTACTATTGCGGTTAATTTTGCCGAAACTTTTATCGGGAGCAGAGTGTTTGTTTTTTAACAGGAACAATTTTTTACTGTCGATACCGCTTTGGAAGGGTTTTTGGATTGAAAGCGCATTGAGAGGCGTCTTTGTCAATATTCTTTTCGTAGAAAGGACTGACCAACTTTATACAAAAGTCGGGGATTTATCATTCAAAAAGCCCCAAAGTGGTTCATCTCTCGACCCTAATAAGATCATAAACAATCATTTCAACGACATAAAAACTAATGTGCTCTTATTACACACCTGTTGTGCTTGCTCTCTGAGCAAAAGCCCAACAAAAAACAAGGAGGAAAAACAATAATTACAAAGCAACAAAAAAATGTATTTATTCGTCGAAACTACTGACTTCATAAATTTGTTTCGTTTTTAGCTCTCATCCCCCATATCGAGTATAACTCTTTGCTGGAAGTTGTATTTTGCAGACACCAAAGTGTAGGGTACCTATCAACAACTGGTTACTTCTTCCAAATAATAACATACCTCTTCCTTTTCTAAAGAAGAAGAAACGTCTACGTGAGTAGTCTTCGTCGTCGTCGTCGTCGCCACCGTAATCGTTGTTGGTCTAAGTAGACCCAGGCCTAGGCAGCATATAAGACTACGTGTGTGGGGCTTTGGCCGCAGCAACGTTTGCAATCGACTTTTGTGTCTATAGTTGGGCTTATATTGCATTTTGTTTAACATTTTCGCAGGAAACACTTTTGACTTGCCATTTAAAGCTTTTTCAAAGAAGAACAACAAAAAATCAAAAAACAGAACAACGGTAGCTCTTGCTTTGATATTGCATTTGAAGTTTTGAAGGAGTTTGCATTCGATTGCATTGCGTACTTCCGGTGATTTAAATTTAAACATAAACAAACACACACTCGAAGTGCATATAGAATCTAAGCTTAGTTGCAAGGAGAATAAATTCTAGACCTAGAGTCTCGGCAAAAGAGTTTACCTGTTTGTAGAAGGTATAATTTTAAGCTTAGACCGGAAAAAGGAAATGAGAATTTCAAATGCAATTCAGTTTTGTGAAATGTTTATTTTTAGAATGAAAATTATTTAATATTTTCATTTGACGCATTTCAATTGCGTGTACCTATGGCGAGAACGACTGAGAATATTATTGAAGTTTGTTATTTATGGATTGAGGAAGGTAGAGGAACTATTTTTTAACTAATTGTCAATAGGTATGTATTTTCAAGAACTTTGGAGTATGAAGTGAAAGGCATTTACGAAGGGTAAATTGGAAAAAAACTGTGAGGCGAATAGCTTTAAGGATATTGTTCATTTGAAAGGCAAAGAGGGGACTTGAAACACAATTATTAAAATGTACCATTTTGTTTGACATTAAGTTTGAAGCTTTTCAGACAGTCAAATATGATTATGATTGTCAACAAGAGGTAGCGGTGCAGTTGATATGATCACTCAAACCTTGGAGACCGGGAATTTCTTTTAAAAAAAACATTAACAATATAGTGATGGCTTAACTCCGTTCGCTAACTTGAATTAGCCCTAACTCGAGTTCCCTCAGATTATTTCTTTTTCCAACTCGAATAAGCTAACTCGGTCTGCCCACTCGAGTTGAACGAATCAAAATGCTAAGGTATGCTTCTAATTTTTTAAATATTTTTTTTAAGGCAATTTTATCTAATTTTCAAATATCAGAAGTGTTTTCTAAAACGATTTCGTAACGAGGCAATTTCGTAACATTTAGAACGAAATACCTCTCTGTGAGCTAGATTCCTATGTGTTGAGCCATTAGCTGTCAGATGTCATCAATAATAATGTAGTGCCCGTGGAGTAGTGGTATGTACGTTGGCTGCTACGCAGAACGCATGGGTTCGAATCTTGCTCGTGCCCATAAAGTTTTAACTATCTTTCACGGGTACTGCCTCTTGCGAAGAACTGCCAACACTTGCAAGAGTATCAATCTGTCATGAAAAAGTGCTCCTCAACTTTGACGTTCGGAATCGACGTTAAATTTTAGCTCCTCTCTATTTTTCAAACGCACTCAGAGATTTGTTGATGATGGCATAAGCCACTTAGGCCTTGGCTCTTCAAGAGCTGTCACGCCACTATAGTTTTTTATTTATCATCAATAGATGGCAAAGATTTTGACGGATTCACATCCTCATTTATTCCAGTTTTAAAGTGCTCGTTTTTCAGGAAAATCCGAGTTGGTTAATCGAATTGACAAACCGAGTTCCAGTTAACCAACTCAAGTTAACTCGGTTTATAAAATTTAAGGTTCGACACATCACCAATTAATTAACATTTTGAGACTGTTAAACATTTAATTTTAAATCATAAAAGAACACTTCAACGTTGTAAGTAAAATAAATAATAAATTTACACATCATCTAGTTTTTTTTATATTGAAAACTATCTATTATTAGGTGTATTACCTTAGACTTTTTCAAGTCACTTCAAGCTGTTGAAAGGTACTTAATTGCTTAATCTTGTTCCTTAACACAACAATTTCGGAGCAGAAGCAGTTTTTAGTAACATTCGGCAGCTTGAATTGAATTAATAAGGGAACCAATTATAATTTCAAAGAATATATCTTCTTAAAAGATCTATTGGGTTACTTTACTGGGCTTTTTGGGTAAAGCTGTCAAATTTCAAAAAGTGGGGATAAAAACTATTTAATCTTCTAAAAGAACACTGTCACAGCAATATTGTTGTTTTTATGCAAGAACGCTTAAATTTAATTTAGGTAAGTTATTAGAAAAGTTTGACCATGATGTTTTTTAAAACGTTGAAATATAATAACAATAATTTTTCAAACCGAAATTAGACATTTGAATTGAAAGCAAAACCTTGAATCAATCAACCAAAAAAGCAAAACGTCAAATTTTCGAATTTTCATAGAACTCTCGTATTTATCTCTCACAAGAAAGTGGTTGTGGGTCACCAATGTCACAACTGACAGAAACTTCAAAAAACTTGAGAATATCGAGTTTTAGGGACTTTTGAGTAGAAAACGAATTCACCTACAAAATATGGCTGGCATTTTTGTCGGATTTAAGCCATGAAAAAGAACAAAACAAAAATGTAGTGTCATACGGACTTAAGACTTCTTGCCATATTTTTTGGGGAATGAACTAGGCGAAAAAAGTGAGACAAAGAGCTTAAATTACCAAAAGTCGGAATTAAAAAAGAAGTTACAATTAGATTGTGAGATGAGTTGGATTTGAAAAGATAAGTGACGTTAACATTTAAAGTTAGTATTCGGGTAAAGTAAGAACTATCATGAACAATTTTGATGGTAAATTGAAAAATAATGTTGGTATATGAATTTATCTACATCTATACTCTATACTAATATATAAAGCTGAAGAGTTTGTTCGTTTGAACGCGGTAATCTCTGGAACTACTAGTTCAAATGGTATAATTCTTTTGTGTAATAGTCCATTAATCGAGGAAGGCTTTAGGCTTTAGGAATCAGTGGAAAATGTGGAAAAAACTGCAAAAAATGTTAGTTTTTCTGTATTTTAACGCGCTTACCTCAATAACTGCCTATTCAAATTAAACAATTCTTCAATTTAGTGTTGAATGGACCATTTATAGAAGAAGACTTGAAGCTATATAATATTATACGCTGCAACCATTAGGAGCGAAGTGTCAGTGAAAAATGTGGAAAAAATGGCAAAAAATATTCATTTTTGAAGGCTTCTGTTGTCTGCTTGAACGTGCTGATCTCAGGAACTACTAAATCAAATCGAACAATTCTTTTTGTGTTGAATAGTTCATTAATTATGGAATTACTTAGGTAGGCTATATAAAAATATAAATCAGTGGAAAATGTTTAAAAAATGGTGGATGAGGTAGAGGCGTACGAAGTCGCGGTCAACTGCTAGTATAATATATTTCAGTGCGCTCTGACAAGTTATCTACCAACTGTACATGTTTTTTTTTTTCAAGTAGTTAAACAAAATGAATATTGAACTTAAGTGCAAATGTCTCTAAGCCATTATCTAAAACCTAAGTTTGAGACTGCCGTAATCTCAAATGTGGATAAATCGATATTGCTTGGCTAGTCTTTGTTTGTGGAGTTTTGAACAATATTGTTTTGAAAGAATTCGATAACAACTTCGATAACTTTTATAGGTATAGGAACATTTGTATATTTTCTTACAAACATAAAACATTCTTCGAAAAGAATGCCTTTTTTTAAGGGTTATATAATTGGTTATCGATAATTTTCCCGAATTCGTATAAGTTGACCCATTAACGAGGTAGGTATTTCGATTGTTAACCATCAACATTTTCAAACAAAATCAGTTTTTGACGTTTAATTCTTGAACTACAAACAACGATAGGTAAGAAAGAAATTAAGTACGTTTATTTTGTCAATGACTTTGTTTGTAATTCCCACAACCTTTTTTTCTAATACAAATGTTCATTATTTTCACAAAAATTATAGGAAGACAGTGCGTCATTTTCTATGTTATGCTGAAGTGAAATAAAACTCATTCATTTTTCTGCGATTTTCGTAAACAGTTAAAAGGTTTTTTTGCAGCATTATTTCTATACAGAAATGAGTTAAAAAAAAAAAACAAGCATAGGAATTCCAGAGACCTAAGGTAGGCACACCTTTTTAAGAAATTGTCATAATAATAAATATTCCAAATTATGTTAAATATAACTATATATAATTTATGACCCGAAAAGAGTTAATAAGTCAATTTTTCTGGAAATGTTGTATGCATATATTCAATAGACGTGATTTTGTGATTTTTAATTTTGACAGTTTTGAAGGGTTCGGACTGTCACTTGAAATATGAAGCTATGTTCGTATTAAAATTTAATTTTAACTTAACGCAAACCTTCATTCACTTGCGGAATAAAAATAAACATTCACTTCACGGAAATTTTTGTTTTTTTTTTTTCGTTTTTGCAAGCTTAATTTTTTAAGGACATATTAAGTATAAAAATACAAAAGAAAAATGGATGGAAACATTGATTTTTTTTGTTTTAAATTTCTTGCTATTTTACCTAATTTAAGTTCCTGTAGGTTTGTATTTTTAATAAAGAAATCTGCAAGCGGTATAAGCTTACCTAACTTGACTTCCGAATGTTTGCATTTTTTTAATTTTCTGGCGAACAGCGAAAATCTCATGTTTTTTGTTCGAAATTTTAGGTAAGGATCAATGTAATGAGAGTCTTGCAAATAAGGATCTCACAATATCTCTAGGCCTAGCGTCAATTATAATTGGAAGTTAAACTTTGTCAAACTAGGAATTCGATTATTGCGATGAAAATGATGACAGTGATGAAATTATGAAATAAAAATAAACCACAACCAAAAGATTTTAGGAGAAAAAAAGGATAACGGCAAAATAATAAAAATAAAAAATAAAATAATTAAGAATAAAAATTAAATAAAATCTTACGCACACGTACCTCGCCGTCGTGCAGTCCCTATAGAGAACATCGAAATCCTTGCAGCACAACAGCTTACATCGATTGACGCCCGGCTGTATCGCCCCCAGACCGCGCAATATTCGCACCTGTTCGACATTACACACCAACGGCACAATATCCAGGCGCTTTAATTTCGTATAAACCGTATGCAAACCGCCGACCAAATGTTTAAGGAACAATTCGAATGCTTGCGGCAGACACAGCATTGTCTCGCCCGATATGATAAACGCGGCCACCTTCTGGCCGCGATACTCGACCAATTTGCACTCGTTCGCGCTCGGATCGGACGTCGAGATGGGCGGCGGACTGTTGTAGGATCGTGGCGGTACGTGATGATGTGCCGCAGCCATCAGTTCCAGCGGCGATGCATGGTGCATCATTTGCAGTGAATTGAGCAGCCCCAGGCTATGTGGCGGCAGACCGTGAGGCATTCGCGGCGGCATACCCGCTGGCAAACCGCCGCCGCCATTCGGCGGTGGACTGTGCTGTTGTTGGTGATGCTGCTGCATTTGTTGCATCATCGAATGATTTAAGGCAGCGGCTGCAGCGGCCGCTGATGGACTTGGCGGCTGGTGTGGATGCCGTGATGGGGAAATTGAAGGCGGGGAACAACTTGAGGCGCGATTACGATTCGTCATCGGTCCGCCGCCACCGTTCGACGGAGGACCACCACCGCCGCCGCCAACAGAACCGCTATTCGGTGGCGTTTGTTGTTGCATAAGCATTTGATTCATTGCCGCAGCGGTATTATTGTTAAGCGAGTAATGCGGACTCGAACGCTTATCGTTCGGATTGTTCATTATGTTGTTATTGTTGTTAATTGAAAGCGATAACGAGTGAGACGATGAGGATTCTAACTCACGCGGCGAGGCACAATTAATAGCTTGGACCGAGTCAATTGAGGACGCGACACTGTGTTCACTTGTAGTCGATATTGTGTCAATTGCAGAATCCATTCTATTCAAGGGGTTTTATTTTTTAATTCAATTTTTTTTTTTTTCAATTCAATTCAATTCAATTTTTGTATTTTATTTTATTCATCACATATTTTATTTTATTTTATTTTATTTTTTTTTAATTCGCGATCCGACAAAAAATCACAAACACATCCGTCTGGCATCACAAGTGCAATGCAAATAACAGCCAGTGCCAGCAGCAAAAGCAAATCCCATTTCATTCAAAATCAAAATACAGAAAATTGTCACTATCATCAGTGACAAACATTATTTCCACAAACACACTCGACAACTGTCGCCCGAATACGAATACGAATAGCAATCGCATCAATTAAATCCACCACTGCTTTTGCCTTTGCCTTCGCCTGTTCTCCATCACCATCGACAAATGACATTAAGCACACGATACGTTGAAAAAAAAAAAATGAACTTAATGTGTACAAACGAGAGAGTATGTAAATAAACAAGGGACAGAACGAGTGAGCTATATGACAACACAATAATATCAGAAAAACAGACAATATTATTATTGTCAACCAACACACGGCAGCAGTTGTGTGGCAATCGGAACGGAACTCGAACTCGAACTGCTACTGACTGTTCCACAAAAAGACACACGATGCCAAATAATAGGTAATTGGAAGGCCCGTCCTCGCAACTCGCAGTCGCACAATCGGACACGAATTCACAGATCCAGAGAAACAATTGAAATGGCAATTCACATTCACAGGACCTCCTCGGTAAATGCAAAAACCACACAAATACACTGACGACACACGGTGAGGACAACTGCCACAAACACCGACAACGACCCCGGGTGGCAGTAGCAAATTAAATTGTACACAACAAAACTCCTCAGAAACAGAATTCAAATCCAACCCGTGTCGTCGTTCGTCCGTCGTCGTTGTCGTCCTCGTCAAGTCAACAAAACGAAACGGTAAAACAAAATATTAATACACCAGCACTGAGCACAGGCACTAGCACTAGGTGGTTGGTGTTTGGTACACTGTGAGCAACGGAGAATGACGCGCGCGCTTGCTATTGCTATACTCTCGCTCGCAATCGGAATGATATCTGATTACTGTTGGATCAAATGAGTGCTCTGCCGTCTGCCCTGTTCGTTCTGTTTTCTGTTTCCTTGCCCTTCCGCCTCCGCCCACTTCTTTCAGCAACAGCAATCATCATTTCTCGAATTGTTCCTTCTCGTTCTCACTCTTCACTCACGACAATCACACACAACCAACCTCCGTCCACCTCATTCATTCGTACATTCGGATGTCTCTAGCGCCATCCCTGTTCGACATTTTGGCTTGGCCTCCGGTACTGTTTCATTTCATTTTGATTTCGTACTGAGAATTGTTATTTTTTTTTTTCGTTTTGGGTTCTGTTTGTTTTATATGTTTTTTTTTTGCTCCTGCAAATGTCTATTTGTGTATGAGTGGAAGAACTGTAAAATGCCATTTGTGTCTCTCATTGCTGCCGCGCCAATCCAAATTGGAATGCAAACGTTGTCTCTTTTTCTCTTATTCGATTTGCTAGCCTTGTCTCAATTCTTACCCATTTATATATGTACAAATAAAAATTATATTCAAAAGGAAGATGAAACTAACAGAAAAAAAACTCACATACTCCCCGCCAAGACTGGGAACAGTGCCAGAGAAGACGAAAAGCAGAATGATAATTTTTGGAGAGGCTAGAAAAAGAACCTTAAACTAATAAAAGAAGGAGGAAAACAAATTCAACATTCAACTCCCTCTTGTACTCGTTTTTTCTCGTTTTTGGAATTTGGAAGGAGCAAGGATTTCTAGTTTGGGTAGATGGAATGAAATGGGATAAATATATAAATGTATGAGCGAGCGCGCCGGGGAAGATTTTTCATTACGAAAACGAATTGTAATTTAGAAAGAGACAGCAAATGTGTTATTTCGTATTGGCTGAGTGTGTGTGGATAGATTTTCTTTGGAGCTTGGAGTTTTTTTTTTCTTTTTCTTGGTTTGTGGATTTCTCTTATTTCTGTTGTACGATTGTTCTTGGTTGTGTTTTTTTTTTTTTGGAACTGCTCTGTTTGAGTTTGTGCTATTTTTACCCTGGGGGGTAGGTGGCACAGGCATTGGCTATAATTTAATGCACACACATGCTTTTTTTTCTTATTTCGTTTTTAGATCTGGTGGTGGTGAGTGTTTATGTAGGTAGACGACCGATATACGACGACGACGATGATGAGGACTTTAGGTAGGTACCTAGCGATCTGAGAGTAGTTTTTGGGCTTTTTGGGGTGGAGTAAAAAGAGACAAACCAATCGCAGTTAGCGAAACATATAAACACTAATATAATATGAAAATGGTTTTAAGTCAATTGTAGGTGAATATAAATGCGATGAAGTTGTTGTTTTGGTTGCTTTTTGTTGGGTAAGTCGAAGTTGGGTTGCAAGGTGCTTGCCTAGGTAAATAGATTAGGGAAGATAATGGATTTTATTTCTATCAAAAACATGTTGGGAGCCTCGAAGGTACCTTCCTTTTTTCAAGATTAGTTCTTACTTATTTTTTTGGGAACCAAAGAAACATGGTCCTTTTCATGTTGAGAAGGGAATTGCCAATGTGTTTGAACTCTCTGGAACAATGTGAGAAGTGACTTAATTATGCTTGCGAAGGTGGCCTGATAAATACTTAGTCAACCTCACCGCCGAATGGAGCTAGTATCGCAAGAGCAAGACGAGACGTCTTCTTTGCAAAATAGACGGTCTCGGTGGTTTGCATAATAAAATAAAAATCACGAATTGTGAACTCTGGAGAGCATTTTGATGCTTTGTAATTTTCTTTTTCGATTGAACCGACAACAAGCGGAATCGTGAGACCACTTCAGAGCAGTGTTCGATGCAGCTGCTTCACACCACTGACTAAGCAACATCGGAAGAAAGTGCGCTTCACCATGATAATGTATCGATCCACAGCTCCGTCTTTGCCACGGCTAAATCATTCGACTTGGTTTATGAACTACTACTGGACTGCGTTTTCTCCAAATTTGGCCCCGTGCGACTTCTTTTTATTTCCAAAGTATTAAAAACGTCACCCGTCCGGCGAAAATTCAGTCGAATAAGAGATCAACGCCGCAACGGAGACCTACCCCAAGTCTTTCTTATCGGACTAACCTCATATCAAAGGTTGGAAACAGCCGAGTAGTTAGGCATAGGTACATGTGTTCCTTAAATTAGACACTTTCCTTAGTTGAACTAAGAATTTTGTGCAATGGGGAAAACCGGGAAAATCCAACGTCTAATCAATTATGGTTGCAACACAGACATGTTAAGCTTTGGCTTCGCCTGGCGTTAACGAGCTCAGCCATAGGAATTCAAAGCTTCGACTTCACGTTTCATTTGACAATCGTTAATAAAAGAACGTAATGTAGCGTAATGTGACTCCAAATAGAAGCTGTATAGTGCAAATGTGCTGAACATTTGCTTTGTCTGACAGCTAAACAGCTGTAGATATAAAATAAAAATATATTATGATGCTTATGATGGAGGGAGAAATGTCATCCAACTTAAGCGAGTGCATCGTACAGTGGCATATTATCCTTAAGGCAAAGTAGGCATGTGCCTAGGGGCGCGAGGGTACAAAGGGCGCAGTGATTTGATGAAATGTCACATAATGCTAGGTCATACGTGGTTGTTAAGGAAGAAAGCTTATGACCTCGCACCGCACTTACCACTTAGGTAATTCGACTTGACAACTCGGTTCGCCAACTCTTAAAACCACGTGGTACAGCAGTTTCGGTTAAAAATAGTACGAGTTATTTCTAATATAGGGGCGCCGATGAGATGCATGCCTACGGCGCTCTCAACGTTTAATCCGCCACTGGCATCGTAACGTAGAGGAAGACGAAGCCAAAGCGTGTTTGTGTTTTAGCCATTACGCCTTGGAGCTGCCAGACTTACTTAGATATATTGAACTTGTTTGTCTTAGAGTTTCTCATAGTCGGTAGACCGGTTTTTGTTCCTTCATGAATGATCATTTTTCTCCTATCTAATTAGTTTCTTGTTTTCCTTTCATCCCGAATCAACAAATTACCCTGATTCCGACGGATATCTAACAACATGATCTCTCCAATCCTATTCTAAACTTTTTAAAAATTACCTATTCAGCTCCGTTGCATAAGAATCCGTCCGAAAAAGCTCAAGCAATCATTTATTATTCATAAATAATTCTGCTATATGCGCAATACCTTCTTGTTGGCAACACCATTTTGTGTTTGCAATTCCTATTTTCATTCATCAGCAGTCTTTTCCATTTCCTTTGGTTTTAAGTCAAGAAAGACTCCCTCCACCTCCAGCACATTGCAGATCCTACTTGATACGAATATACTGCACACTCCTTGCGCACATTAAATTCAAAACACAAACACATTCATACACCTATAAAAGGAAACTTTTTAAATAGGTACCTACAATTTTTTTACTTTGTGTCTTTCATTTTGCTTTCGATTTGCTAACTTTCTTATTTTTCCTATCTTTTGTTTTTGTAATTTCTATCTCCTCCTTCCAATAGTCCTTTTGTCAAATCATTCAGTTAGACTATCTTTCTCCCTCGCAGTTGTTTTTTTTATCTTCTTCTTCTTTTAGAAACGATTTTCAATTCCTTTACATTATATACCCACATTCGTAAAAACGTACAAGTGTCACCAGCATTTCGAATCTCACAGAAGAAATAACAGTAATATACCTGAGCGCAGTCTCTGGCTCACCCACACTCCACCAAGAAGCAAGCACAATAAGAAGAAGAGCACACAACTTAAGAAAAGTTCACAAAAAAAAAACAACTAAACCCCATTTTAAGTGCTCAATCCCAAATCCAATCCACAATCGTGAAATAGAAAAAAAATGAAGAAGTTCACACAATGAAATGAAAGAATGAGAGCGAGAATAAAATTGGAAATAAATAAACAAAAGGTGGAATCTTAGGTTACCGCCTTTGGGCGAGTATGTTAAAATGAGATAGAGCGATCAAACAAAATCGAGGGTGCAACAAGGAGAAAAGAGAAAATGATCAAATGTAAAACGAGAACGACACAAGAAATGGAAATGCCAAATGGCCTTTGAATGTGTGGATGGGTATGGAATTCAACTGAGAGTGAGATGGCGCTAGAGACAAAAGAATGACATACGTGTGAGTGCCGGTGGATGGGAATGGAAATGGAATCGTTTGGCAAATAGGAATTGTCCAAATGTGTTTGGGTTTGGGGTAAGACAAATCATCCCTGGGCCAAAAAATGACACTGGAGTGGGAAATCAATGACATATCATTTATTTTGACAGTTGTAAATACATTTCAATTGAATCAAAGATTTTCAATTGCTATTTGCTTGGCATTGCGCAGTTGTTCTCTAAATTCACACACTATATCCAATTTATAACAAATTTAATTCGTGAAGGGGAATATGAATACAATTGAAGGTAGGACCCTTGCATTTCCGTGTCTTTGCTTCTCCTCGTTCTTGGGGTTTTCGTCTTTCCTGCAGTTCATCTTGAAAGTAAGAATAAATCGAATTAACGAATCATATTCATTTTGTTTTGAATGTGAAATTCGTATATTTTATTTATCCACCTTCCTTCTCTCTTTCACTTTATGATTGTGTGCTGTCATTGTAGTGCAATTTTCTCATTTGAGGTGGATTTCATTTTGAAAAAATGTTTTGTTTGTGTTTATATTTCGTTTTCTTGAGAAATTAGGATCCATCCAAAAAAAAAAGAATTGTTTTTTGAGTGGTGTTGGGGATGGGGGAGGGGGAACTGAGCAAAAACATACACTGTATTTTGCTCGGAGAAACTTTGAAACGCCTGTGCAACGCCATAAAAAATTATCTTCAATATGATTGGATGTGGACCGTTTGGAATAGAACAACGAGAATAGGGGAATTGGAGTAAACTCAACGAAAATTTGTTCTCTTTAAATCTCGAAACTTGAAAGAGAAACAAAAGAAATTATTTCTCTCTTAGATGGCACTACATTTTTATAACAAAAGGAAAAACAATTTGCTTTGTAAATTTACCTGAGAAGCGTTCTATTTCAAGCATTTAATTTTGTTTTCGCGTCCACTATTGTTATGAGTTTATGATTTGACATTTGGAAGCAATAACAGCATAGTCTGTCATCCTTAAATTATTTTTAAACTGTCGAAAAGTAGCAATTGGTAACAATCTACGACTCATCTCTGACTTCTCACATTTGAATTGAGGTTCTTGATCTGTCAATTCGAAAGGCTTCATTTTAAACCAGCAATCATTATCATTTAGGAGAATAACAATGAAATAAAATAGATACAATCTTCTGTAACGACGAGCTGATGTCGCATTGCTAAGTTTTGAGCAATGACACTTCGCTTCGAATTTAAGAATTTTATGAGAAGGTACAGCAACAATACGCTCCATCAAAGTGCCAGTATTAGGCCAGTTCCACCTAACAACATCTCACTGAGATCTCAATGTCACTTTGACTGAGGCAAAATCATTTGGTGGAACAAAATTCTCAGTTCTCATTGAGATAAAATGGTTACCTTACAAATTGTTGTTGTGCATATGTCAGTCACGTCAAAATAGCTGAGTGAGAAATCGAATCCAAAAAATTTTCATCTCAGAAATCTCAGAAAAAAATCTCAATTCTCAGCTGAGATTTTTTGTTCCATCTAAAAAATCTCAGAGATCTCTGAGATCTCAGTAAGATGTTGTTAGGTGAAACTGGCCTATTATTTCATTGAATTTCTATTTTACACAATTTAATATGAAGATTTGAATCCAAACGGACAATATACGTTTCAAATACGTTAGATGACATTACGTTCACGTTACGATAATCAGCAAATGCAACAACCATGTTATATGTAAGTTTAGACAAACGCCAGACGTCAAAATATAAAAGTCAGTACTCGAACCAATGTCTTATGACTCAGATTGTTACGTGTAACATTAATATAGATGTCGCTTATTATTTCACTGCGTTTACAGTGTGCAGTCATTTCTTAATTCTTAAATTTTTATTGAAATTAGCAGTAGCGATACATAGCTATTGAGTTTTCTAGTCGGCAATACTTTCGACGTTTAAAATTTTAACCAGTTTTCGGTGTAGCCGGATCTTGTCAAATCTAGTTTTTCAGTATCGATTCTCCTCTAATGTGAGCAAACCATTGCAGTGTCCTAATAAGCCGAAATGAACTCAAACAATGAAGACAAGACACTAATTTTTTATAAAAATTTATTTACAATTTAAAAATTATAGGATACAATCGGTGATAAATAAAACAAAGCACAAAAATTGTACGACAAAATACATATACAAACATTTTTATTAATAACCTCTAATCCTTCTGATTCTGATAATAGAAGCTGTCACTCAACGCGCCATGTCCGAAGTGAAGTGCGTCCGGACCCGACGAACTCGTACGACTTCTGAGATCTTGAACATCTTGTGAGTGCTGCAAACTACTGATATACCCCAATGACCCGAACCCAAATAAATGTTGCCATTGGGAAGCTTCACAAAGCCCAGTCCACCAGAGCCCAACGCAACTGTGTTGGGAGCTTGTTGTTGTTGAACAAGTTGGCTACGTTGTTGTTGGAAGCCCGATGCTCTGTTTTGAACCTGAAGATCTTCGCCTAGAGGATGGGTGTCTCCAATCATCGAATGATAGCTGTTGAGGAAGAAGTTGGCTGGCAGGAAATTATGGACTTCTTGATCGATATCATTGTCGATGTGCTCGTAGACCTTGTATTGCTTCAATTGACGGCCATCTACGACATAGATGTCAGGAGAAGAAAGTAGGTCGGCGGTGGTCTGTGAAGGATTAGAATGGAATTAATAACTGGGACAGTTGGAATGTCAGCAAAGGAGGTTGTGACAGCTTGTTGGGGGACTACTTGTTGTGGAACTCCTTTTTGGGGAGCTGATTGCTGGGGTACAATTTGTCGTGGAAATGTTTGTTGTGGAACTGTTTGTTGTGGAAATACTTGCTGTGGGAATGCTTGGGCAAAGGACTGTTGTGAAACTTGTCTTTGGGTAGTTTGCAATAAAGGTGGGGAACTAGCTTGATAAAACTGTGTAGTTGGACGTTGTGTGGATTGTGGAATGTTGTTTCTTTGTTGAATTGATGTTGTGTAAGAATTTTGTTGCTTGTTTGTTAATTGAACAGTTGGTTTTGGATAAGAGTATGGTTGTGGAACTTGTTGCTGTTGAGGTTTCTGGTACAGTGTGGGTGTCTGTTGTGGTTGTTGGTAAGGCTGAATTTGTTGTGGAACTAGCGTTCGACTTGGTGCCGGTGTGGGAACTCTCCATATGTCGCTGGAGGTGTTGGTGGTGATTGATACTTTCGTGCTAGTGGTGGTATGTATGTTGTTAATGGGGGTAATGTGGGTATTGGTGGAACCTTCAAACGTGTTGTGGATTCTACCTTTTGTCCAAATGGAATGTTAGAATATTGTCCGCCTGTGGAACGTAATGGAGTAAACGTCGTCGGATTAAAGGGTCTGATCGGGTTGTCATAGAAATAACCTTGTGTCAAAGATGAGTTAACTTGTAAAACGAGTATCGAAAATATTGTTATGAATGACAGCAAGTGACGTTTAGCCATTTTGTTTGCGTTTTTATCTGTAAAGAAAAATGAGAAGACAAAAATTGTTATTATAAAGTGTTTTCTTCTTGTGAAGGTTTGTCTTCACTGGTTGCCTTTTATAACACCAGGAAGAGATATTTTACTGTCATTATGCTTTCTTCACTCCCACAGTCATTATCAGTTTCACGCTCATATAAGCTCCCATTTGCAACTTTAAATTTAATGATTCAATTAGCACCTTGACACACAGCAACATTGATAGTATCTAACACCTTATAAATTTCCTCACATTTTGCATACTGTCCACATAAAGAAACAGAAGCCGATGAGGCAAACAAAAAACTGACCCAAAGATCATCGAAAATCGCCAGTGAAAAATTAACTTAGCAAAATCCGTTCAGGCGGAAAATTAATCATTAGCGCACACACAACAGTCTTGCATGGTCATTTGTTTGTTGATTTGATTTGCCGAGGACGTGTAGGCGTTTTTGGTTTGTCAGTTTTGTTGTGAGGTCTGAGGCGAACCTAAACAAGATTATAAAAGCGAAAAGTGAAAAAGTCAGTCAAAATGAGTTTTATCTACTGTTGTGGCAGTGGCAGACAGAGAGACGCTTGACAGTCTCGAATGAGCAATGTAGTTACCACAATCAGATAACTTCAAAGATCACTGCAAAATTGGTAGCAGCTACTGAATAGCAAAAGAAACAATTGCATGACTGTTGCCCCATAAAGATTGTGTTTGGGCAGTGGGCAGACTCTGTTGGAAACAAAGTGAGATTACGTGATCTAGATCGAGTCTCTAATGCAATTTATTACAACAGCACAGTCCACAATGACACTCATTTACAGTTTATTTAAAAAGTGTTCACTGTTAACTGAAAATGTCACGATTGTCACAAAATGTCATTGCGTTCAGCAATTGGAAAACAAAAAACTTAACAAATTTAGAAAATACGTCAAAGATCACTAGTGTCATATTTTTTTGTAGACAGTCAAAACCAAATCTGTCAATTAATCAAATCAATGCAATTATTGCCAAAAATTAATTAAGTTGAGACACCAATCTTTATGATTTGTTTCTTTCATTCGCCGATTGTTGGCGACAGCTTCTGTCCTACATTAGATTTATTCAAACCAAAAATCGTGTATTATTAAGGCAACCACACACCAATCGATTTCATTGCCAATGACACAAGATAAATCATTCCTGCCTGAGTTCGAATGTGGCATGAGAAAAATCATGACACTCGCAATGCTTTCAAAGGTGCAAGGGGCAACACTGAGTGTGTGTGTTGAATGCACCTGCTAAAACGTGCACTCATGTTGTCAGTGCTGAGTGCATTGTTTTGGTGTTAAATAGAAAAACGTGTTGCATGTGCGCTTTGAGTATGTTGCATGCTGTATATTAGACCTTAACAAAGTGATTTTTGGGTTTGGTTACAAAGCGCGATCGAGTCGAGATACGTAAATCGATAGAGAACTTTCAATATGTTAATTAACACAATTTTCGGTGCCATACTCAGCACGGTGCCACATGGGTTAGGTCTCAGTTTGAGCCTTTTATTTATTTTGTTTTGGTGAAGGTATTGACCTCCGAAGTTGTCAACATAGAAAGGTCTAATCGATACAAGAGTGATAATCAATATTTTTTGTTTGATATTGTTTTGGTTCGATTTCGGGGCAATTATAGGAACATCGATACTTTGACCTTTTGAAACTAAGTCAATCGGTTTCAAGGCTATTCTCTTTGAATACTTAATTAATAGTTGAATCTTTAATTTTTGCATGGGAAGAAGTAAAGATCTCAGACGGAGTGATAAATGGAAGCAAATTTATCAGAGCTGTCTGCATTTTATGGTTTTGTTTTGATTCCCTGTTTGTTTTTGTTGGTGTGAAACACGTTAAGTCGCATATAAATCAATCTTTATTCGATTTGCTGTGTTTGAATCTATAGAAAAGGAATAACACGTCTAAACGTATTATAGAAGTTTTATGGAAGTTTAATTAATTTTATAACTCAAAAGCTGTGGTAGTTTACTAGTTCTGGTTAAAATAAAGTGAAACAACTAATCGACAAATAATCTTCCACCACTGAAAATGCAATATACACTGATTGAAACTGTATAAGACTTGCATAAGGCTTCTTTTGAAGTTTGAAATATGTATGTATAAATTGCTTCCTAATAATCTTACTATATCGGTTCGAAATAGATTTCATGTTATTTCTTTCTACTTACCTACTTGAAGTAAGAAGCATTAACAATTTATAAAGCCTTAAGGAAGTTAGACATTAAAAACAAACATATCCTTATATTACATGTAACTTGGGAGAATACTAAAAAAAAACGATGGAAAAAGACGTTTGAAAATTAGTCGTCCAAAGCTAAAATGTATATAAATGCTTTTCTTTGCAGGATTTATAGCAGCAATAGCTTGCGTTATTACAATTTAATAGAAGGCACTTCTAAGTGGTATCAATTTTGTTTTCTTTTTTTCAATTCATGCCAAAAGTATAGCTACTGTCAAACATGAAAACCACAAGCATTCAAATATTTAGTGAGTGAAAGAAAACATGCCGTGTCACATTGAACCTATTACCGTATCAATCATTTTTGTTTGTAACATTTCCAGCAGCCTAATTTACAATCACAATTGCAACAGACACACAAAACTAAATTACATAATCAAATCATGCTCCAAAGGAAGCCAATATGCACACCTCAGTTATTTTTTTTTTTTTTTTAAACCCAAAACAAAAACTTGAAATCGATGAGTTTGTAATTTTCATTTAACCAAAACACCTCATCCAATATGCCCCCAGAAGTTGCATTGCTTACTGACAATTTATTTGTATACAGTGCGTATCCCACAAAACCACCAAACGTAATTTAAATTGCCTTCGCACGCTTGCGGTCCAGATCAATGTAGGTTATCGGATTTACTCTCGATCTCGACTAAGAACCGGGTTTTCTTGCAAGCTGTCATTTAGTTCCCATAAGACTATAAATCTGTTACAAGTTCCAAATTACATAAATGCACATGGAGTGACTTTCTTCAAAATCCACAAGTATAGACGCGCCAAGGCAATTACAGAATTCTCACACACCGACACTTCAGCCAGTTTGCAGCTCGAGTAGACACTAAGAATTATACCAGTTTGAGTCCTTGCATATGCGTGTCGGACAGATCTACGCAGGTCATCGGCTGTAGACTAGTTACATTGCATGTTTTTGGTAGACAGAGCTATTTGCGGAGTATGGTAATCGGAAAATGCACGTAATAGTCCGCCAACGCTCAAGAGACATGAGTAGTTTTAGCCACGCACCTAGCTGCAACTAGCATGCGTTCGTCGTGTTAGTTCAGCGGTCTGATAAAATAACTATAGGTTTGGCTTGAAAGTGAGTACTGGGATAAAATTACAGTGGGACACCAAAGTCTCGACACAACGGTAGAATAGAGAAAATTGAAATCTCATACAGGATTGAATTTTTACCATTTTTTAAGGATACCAACCTCACTGTCACACAAGTCGCATGTATCAAAGAACGATAATTGATCGATGCTAGTGAGTAATCTCGATGAGATATCAAAGTCGAATAGCAACACAACGCAATATTGTTTCCCTCCGGCCAACTCGACAGAGACATGTTGCGGCATTTGAGCTTAGACGCACAAATTTAGCAGGCCATAAATTTAGCTCCTATTTTGGATAGACAGTTTCAAGTTTCGATTTCGAGCGACTTGTGAGTGCTAAGCTTCAAGCAGCAAAAGTATATGGCAACTAGTATGCGCAAACGCACTTTATGGCATTTGATCCTTCATTTCAATGCAACCGATTGGTGTGTCCAAAAATTGCCTGCAGTCGGATTTTAATTATTTTGCTCCAAATGTTAAATTTGTGCGTCAGACATTTCATAGTGGACGGCAATCTCTGCTGCAACAAGCAAATGTAAATTTTCAGCCTATAGGAAGGCGATAGTACCTAGTTGTCATTAATTTGAAACCCAATTTCTTATGGCATCTTGAGGCACACAACCTACTTAAAGCTCTATTTTTATTCCGATGCAAAAAAAAATAGCTAAATTGACTTCAAAGATTGATTCGACTATTCGGTCTTTAGTGTCTTAAATTGTGGTATAAAGAAATAGTTGCTTACGCATTGATTGCGTTTCGTTTTCTGTGTGCACTCTGTCCGCCGTTCCACCCTGCCGACAGGAAAAATGCAGTATCAGTTTTTTTTTTTTGCTGACTTACCTCTTTTAAATTGACGTGAATTCTTTGATTTTGTGTGCAGTTGGTACGCAAATTTTTAATGTTGCGTTAGTAAATGTGTTGTACTGCGTTTTGATTGATGTTTTCAATTAAAATGTTAAGAGGCGTGCACTGTAATGGCTGTTGTGTTGTGACAATATAATTTTAACGGTTTAGCTAAGGCTTAAGTCTAGTCGTGGGAATATTTTTAAGCGTTATGTAAGTTGACAGCTGCTCAAAGTAAATTGATCTTACAGAAGAGCGAAAAAATCACCTTGCGTTATTTGCCTGCCAGCTTAATGTTACGTTACTTTACGTTAAGTTGTCAGTTCTGGCCTAATGGGAGCAATTTTATTTTGTTTTCTGACACCGCTCATCGAAATACTGGCATGTTAAATACAACCAAGAGAAAAAACTGTTCATCCTTAACATAATTTCAAACGACGCCAATGTCAGCCTGACCTTTTCAATTCCTGACATCAATTAATGAAACTGCTGAAATGCATGTAAACTTCACACCCAATTTAAACGCACAATTACCACAGCAAACATGGAACTTAAAAACAATTTAAAAGCGAGACAGAACTATCAAAAAAAACCTCAAAACGTGATATGTCAGCCGAACAGTCCTCTATCAACTCATTTGCAGATATCAAGCGCGACACATTGGTCGTTAAAATTAAATTAAATCACACTCAAAGCTTATCCCCATGCGATTAAATAGAAAAAAAAACTTGCAAGATTTAAGTTTTTAGTCCAACAATATTTTACAGTCAACCCAAGGGGCCAACCGAACACAGATCACTCTTTTGTTGTTGATGATGGAAGCAAGATAAGATTTTTAAATTGCATTACACTTAAACAACGAGTTTAGCTACACTCAGTCAGACCAGACTGGATCTGAAAGATTAAGATCAAATCGATGGCGAATTACGTTTAGTTAAAGCATTCATCAGATTCAGATTCGGAGTATTCCGATTGGGAACATTAACATTTGAAAGGATTCTTGGAACAGCTTCTTGCGCCGCGCTGCTGCTGTGCCGATCGTTTATGTTGTGATATCTTTGGGAAATACAATTTTAATGGTGGCATTGTTCTTGAGTTTTTTTTTCCTGTGTTTTTAATGTTAGGAAAAGTTACAAATTTCGTAATAGCAATGTTTATGTGAAGAACAATAATTCTGTTTGTTCACCTAATCTGTGATCGACATCATTTGTTGAATGAAATTTAATTGCTTGTTCTTTGGTTGTTTCATCATTCGATACGAATAAAATTGTATTCAAATCGACAGACAAATAAAATAATATGTTCAGTTCTAATGGCAATGGTCTGGAGTACCTCAGGGGTCCATTTTGTCACCGGTATTTTTAACTTTTAAACAAAAAGCGGGTCTTAACTCTTTTTCATTGAAAGGCCTTAGAAATTTTGTTATGCAGTGTTGATTACTAACCAATTTTTGACACCACAAAATGTCAAACTCCTCCATCCACAAACTAAAAGATCTGACATCGATATGAATAATGTCACGAAATTTAATTGAAAACAAAAATACAAAACAAAGCAGAGCCTACAAATAAATTGCCTCAAGCCTCCAAGCACCCAAACAACCAACGTCCAACAAGCTCTTAACAAACTTGACAAGATCAATCAGGAATAATTGGGCCAATCTTCACACAATCTATTCGTGTTTGAAATATTACCAAACGAACTATGACTCGATGGTGGTCTCTGGTCTAGTCTCCTCGTCGGGGACTTGTCCTGGCCGATTTCATATTGCAGAGTCAAAGTGTTACGAATGTCGCTTCGAATTAGCATATTATTCCAATCAATCAAGGACTTTCAGGTGGCATACAGAGTCGGACAGTGGTTTCTTGTTGGATATAGAGGTGGACAAAAGCCGAAAGCAAAAATCAAATTGAAAAAGAAAAAAATTGACATTTATGCAAAAAGAGTTTTGGCAAATAGGTGTGATTGCGATTGGTCTTTGGTATTTCAATACAAAAGATGCTGATTGAATGATTCGATTTTATTATAGAAGACTGCAGGGTGTATTTTTAGCTTAAGGTTGAGTGTTGTTGCAATTTGAAATTAGAATTGCGTCATACTTATATTGCTTACAATGTTGAGGAAAATTTCATTTACTACCAACAGCTCGTTCTTTATAGTCATTTTTAGTGGGTTGTTGAATGCCGTTTATCAAAAATTAAAAACCCAGTTAGACATTAATCCTAGGCAATTAAAAAATTTATATGAAAATGATCTTTATTTTTTTTTATCGGATTGCTGTTATGAGCAATTAAGATGGAATCATAAATATTTTCTGGCGTAAAAATTTTGTCGTTGATTTAAATTGTATAAATATTTCGGTCGGTGAAAAAAAAATTGTAGACATTTTGTTGGGTGACATAAAGCTCTAATTCAATCTTGGGTTTAATTAAAAAATTGTGAAGTGGTAATTGGATTTCGTTAATTTACAAGAAAAAGAAAAAAACGAGCAATTTATTCTGTGTCTTATGAATTGCATGATTGGTTGATATTATCAGTGCTAAAATTAAAGTTATGATCTAGTTAACGAGCGAATTGGAATAATCTTTACGCTGTTGAGTGGCTATGGTTGTACATAAGCTCTTTATCTTAAAACGAGATTTTAGTAATTTTGATTTCTGAACTTAAAATTAGAGCAAATTTTGTCTAGGTACTGAAAAACTCAGACTGCTTTGTGAGACGACAAAAATTAACATTGCTACAAAAAAAACTCTGGTAATAAGGAAAAAAAAACAGGAAATGTGATTTGTATGCTTTTTCATTGCTATATGTCAGCGTTTTCGCCATTCCTAAGATTTATGAGCTGTCAAATTAATTCAACTGTTCATACACAATAACATTCCTCAACGTTTGTTTTTTTCTCACATTTTTAGTATTCAACAAAGTTTTTGTAATTAAATCCAATCATTGACTCAAGAAGTGTCAGTGGGCAAAAGTAAACCGTTTTATTGAAAGTAAAAGTGAATTTCATTAAGAACTTTCCTCAGAACTTGCAAGAAAAGACCTTGCAAGGTATTTATCAATTAACATTTTGGGCTTAAGACAACGGCGCAAGCAAATCTATTACGCTGCAAACGACAAACCCCTTACTGAAAAGGGGGCCTAATGGAAAATAAAGAATTAAAAGGTTTTGAAAACATTTCCGTTCTTTTATCTAACAAACAGCTGTCTTGCATACTAATTAGACTTGGACATGTTTTAATTTAATCCACATTTTGTATGTTAATGAATTGCTTTCTGGTGTAAGTTGAATTGACTCAGCAATTGTTTTCAATCGAACCGCTATGCTACCTTATGAGGCTTCTAATAGTCAGTATTGTTTACAGTTTTGTTTTCGCCTTTTGTTTGAGATTTATTAATAACTTTGTCTTAATGCAAGTGTTTTACAAGGTCTCAAATGATGGAACAAAAAATAAAATAAAATATTGAACTTGTATTTCATCCAAACATAGCCATGGTCACGATTGAATGAGTATACAACATTTTTATTAATTTGTTTTGTTGTCTATCAGATGTCAAAATTAAATGTTTTTTCCATTTTATCGAAAGAAAGTTTAATTTTTATTTATGCCATTATCTTTGACAGTTGACACAACATCTTATATCCAAATTTATTTAAAATTGAATTCCATGCACTTTTGTGAGCAAATGTTCTTAAATGAAGTTCGTGCATCAGCTCTTTTGTTTACTCACAAATAACAAACATTTTTATTTTTGAAGTTTTGAGTCTTATTCAGTAGGAAGATATGTTTATTGTTTGAATTCAGTGCTAACCGAACAAAAATTGAGTCAAAATTTGAAATGAGTTTTTGAGACGTCAATCAAATGGTTTTTTGTTTCAAGAAGATCCAAGAAATTTGATTTTGATTGTGCACAATTTCACAATTTTTTCATGTCAATAATTAAAACAAAAACGAACACTTATCTTTGTTCTTGAAAAAAAAGAAGAAAACTGCTGAATGATTTAATTTAATTGGCAAAAACGACCACAAACCGTTTCTATTGAAATTAGCACTGATCGGATGAGCTGCCAAACACTTTCTTATAAGTCTTTACGAATTAAAAGGGGATTCTCCTGGGTTTTTTTTACATATTTATTTTTTTTATTTTTGTTTTATTTAAACTCAATAAAATAAAATAATCTGTGACAAGGAATCTAAACCCGATTAACTGGATCTAATTAAAAACAAATTAAGACAGTTCACAACACTTCTTCTCTTAATTTACCTTTTTTAATTGAATTCGATCTATGGCACAAGTTATATTCAAAATCTCTGATATTCTTAGCTTGTAATTGGTATTATTAATTGTCTTGTAATTATTTTTCACCGTTCACTTGTCTTTTCTTTCAGTTTGTTTATTAATTTCTAACACACAGTTCACACAGTCAATCAATTATATTATTGAGCTTTTATCCGTTTATGAATGAACCGTTGCACACCATCAACCACAACACCGATCGAGAATCAAAATTTGACTGAACCTAAACTAAGGCTAGACCAGTGCATTTATAAAAAATTAAATCTTTAAACTGCACAGACAACAATAAAAAAAACAGCAACAAAATTCAATCTAAACTTATGTTGGGCTAAAACTGTTTAGGTCCCAGACACAGTGTGCGAGAGTAAGTCAGTTGGCCGCATCGGGCGTATATCGGCCGAGACCAGTCCGTTTCAAATAAAACTATTTAAATATCTACTATTTTGTGCTGCTGCATGCACATGAGGGATATTGTCGATCGATTTGAACTGTTTAACTGAGTCTAACCTGCCTTGGTGATGGCATAATAGGAAAGAAAACTGCAAAACCAACTCATTGATGGAACTTTGGGGAACTGGTATTTTTCATAGCATCATAATTAATCATGGCATCGTTCGTTGGCGTCGTCGTCGTCGTCGTCATCATCACAGTCATCGATCGTCGGACTTTTGATTTGGGCAAAAAAGGAAAGGGATGGCAGAAAAATGACACTTTTGCACGAGATAAACACATTCGCTTTCAAGTGTTTTTTATGTGCGTTTAAAGTCATGAATTTTGTATTAGACTCGAGAGGTGGTGTTATTTTGATGTGGAGAAGACATTTACACGACGCGACCAACGACGTTGTAGAAATCATAATTGATCAAACTCGATTGAGGTGAGTGCTTAAAATTGAGTATTTATGCTCTACGGAAACAAGACGTTCATGAGAATGTATTTTTTGTGAGCTCGATGAATGACTATTTTTAGAATGTCTCTTAGCCAAAAAAAAAGGAAAAAAAGCTATTGAAACTTGTTTGTAGCCACATCCTTAAGGGTTGTATCTTACTAAACGGGGGTAAGGCGCATATTGAGTTCAAAACAAATAAGTTAAAATAACCGATTTTACGCAATTACCTCTTCTTTTCACATACATTCAAGACACTTCCCTATAAACGAAAGAGTTTATGCTCGAACTTGTTTTCATAGCACTTGAAAAGTTCTTCATCAATTTAAAATAAAATTGAAAGTAAACACAATTTCGCTCCTGGCAAAAAATTTCCAACGACCTTCACAACGTGACTAAGTTAGTGTGTCTTTTTGTGGATTTGTTTCCCAGATGAAGATGCAAATTTTATTCAAATTTTTCGGACATCCAAAATTAAACCACAGAATCATGAAAGTCATCTATAGAGCGATCATGATAGCAAAATTTAGTTTGCTGATATTGTTAAGTCTTGGGTCGGTTTCTATGTGCATTCACTATTTCACACACGATTGCACATGTATGTTTAAAAGTGGGAATGTTATCTTAATGTCACATTAACATTAAATTGCTATTACTTTCATTATACATATACATAGATCAGTGCAGTGTTGTTGATATTTGCATAAATTTTTGTCTAACTAAAGACACTGTCTTTAAGCTAGATTCTACATATTTGATAGTGGTAGGCTCAAGATAATGATAGGATTAGAAGAACAAAAACCAAAACAAATTGTTTCTTGATCATAACTCGGTAACCAGACCTCGCAGATTGTTTTGGCTTCCACTCACTGATAGACGACGAACAGACCTTTGGTTTCGTGCATCATTTGATATAGACTACCTTAGAAAATCACATATCTGGCGATATGAAATCGCGTGAAAATGTTTGCGGATACATATTAACATTTTTGCCAATATCTTGGCTACAAGGCCTTCGAGAAACTTGTAGCCCATTTTGATGAATAGGGTTCGAACAGACCTTTCTATCGATGTATCATTCGATGAGTTTTCTTTTTAATAAAGTATTTTAACAAGCTACTGAATATTCAATTGAACGAAGGATTATTTTCCTTCGTTCTCCATGATTCTCATGTTTTCGAGTCTCTTGTATTTCGAGTTGAAATGGACTTAGAAATAATGGGAGTCAATAAAACTGAAGATTGCTTGCTGCCAATGCCAATTGTAATGAACACTAATTTCTGTCACTTAATTTCTGGCATGATTTCTGGTCGTAAATTTTTCCAGGTAAGCGGGATCACCCGCTGTCTTTTCAGGTTTTGTCATTTGCCTAAGCCGAATTCATATTAAAAATTTTTTTTTAATAAACTCCAAGATGAGTCAAGTTCCGTGTGAATTTTTAAGTTTACTTGCAAACAAAAAAATCTGCAGCAGAGCAAGGTAGAAGCAAAAGTAAAAATGATTGTTTATCGCTTTTATATGGCTATTCTTTCCATTTGAATTTTGCTAATTAGAATAATCTTGACTACCGCAATGATTTCATTAACACCTATTGAAACTATAATCCTAATGGCAATTTGCCCAATTAAAAAGCAACGACTTGACTTGAAGCAAAAAAGGAAATGAGCCATTTCATAAAAAAAAGTTTATTTACGAGACCTCCAAAAATTTCATTGCGAACATTTCGCAAACGAAAACAAAAGTCAAGTGAAATATTTTAAGAGATTTGTTCAAGGCCATTGCATTTTGATCTCGAGTTCCTTAATCGAAATGATCAAACTTACCCAAAAATGGCATTGTTATGTTTTTCTTGCATTGACTCTATTTTTTTTTTCTATTTTATAGTGTGTTGACAGTTCCCGCAATCATGCATATAATTAGCGTGGTAGCCTTGTTTGTATCGGACAATCAGACTGAATATAAAAAAAAACAACTACCGTTTTTGCAAAGTTTGGTCAATTGCAAGCCATTGAAATCGGTACACAAGAAATTAATCAATTTAATGCTAACTCGCCAACAAGCAGACTTCATTTCGTTTTCAGTAAACAAAAACAGAAAAACCTTAAGAAGCCGGCTAATAAACAATAGTCGAAAGTAATACTTTTTTGTGCGAACAAAAGACCATTGCGTTCGCCGTCAGCCGCTGAATGACCTTATTTTAATCTCGTGGTCTTTGAGGAAGTTTTAACAGAAGCGGATTTGCACTTGCTACGTCAGCAAGGGCGCTTGTTTAAATGAATTCAATGAAAGATGGATTGTAAATTT
The DNA here is from genome assembly GCA_920937365.1 of Sphaerophoria rueppellii. Lineage (NCBI taxonomy): Eukaryota > Metazoa > Arthropoda > Insecta > Diptera > Syrphidae > Sphaerophoria > Sphaerophoria rueppellii. Next base: position 95,301,917 of record CAKKXW010000002.1, on the reverse strand, counting down.
TTGGTGTGTTTGATAGTAGTTGTTTGAGGGCATATGTTCATCTTCAAAACACGGGTCCTTATAACTATTTTTCTGTTAATTGAATCAAATAACTCTAGGCCCCCTTTAAGTCCACCCTTCTCTTGATCTTCAACTGTACAAAACCTGGTAGAAAATAGGTATAACATACTAAAATGTCGTAATGTTTTGCTTTGAACATAAAACAAATCTGAGGATGGAAGCTCGTCGTTGTTGATACGAGCATCGGACGCAAACAAAATGTCTGTGAGTCATCTTGATAAAAACAGAAAGAGGAGGCCTGGTTATTTGAGTTGGCGTATCAAATTTAGTTTGATATTTATAATTTGTTGGCATTTTGAGTGAACTTGGTAGATTTAAACTTAACATTTTGGAAGGAGTGTTGCAGACAGTTCATTAAGCTTAATGGTGCGTTCTGCATAGCGAGATCAATGGCAATTGCGTGGGGTTGCTGTTCTACTTTCGTGGGCATTGTTGTTCTTGATTCATTGCGAATAATTTTTTAACTAGTTGGACAGTTAGAGATAAGATTTTGAAGTGGATTTGGTATTATTTCATAAGGTATCTCTTTCAGTCGAAGTTATAATGTTTGAGGTTTGAGCTCAACTCCTTACTGGACTGAATCATAGCTCATTCCCTATCTATACAACGAATCTAACATGTAAGGTGATGGATGAATAATCATCAAACAAACATTGCCTTAAGATTTGTATTTCACATTGAAAAAGCGATGTTCTTTGTTTAATTGTCAATTAATTAAGCAATGTCGACGTTTTCATGGGTTTAATTGACATTTTCATCTCATTAGAATATTCGTGATCTCAGCACTGATCTCAAGTCGTGAAACAAGGTCGAAGCAAGACGTTCTATTTCTACGATGATTTTTTAGACACTTTCAGTACAGGTATTGTTGTCAACATGAAGATGCAACATCACACACCGAATGATCTTGTTTGAGACTGAACACACCTTAAAACGTCAATTATGCTTGAAGTTTGGAAATCGAATCTTGAATTAGATTTTTTGAAAGTACATTCAGATCACTTATGTGTTTACATTTAGGGAAGTCTTTGTCTCTTTTCATTGACGATAACAAAAAAAAAATGGTGCAAACGTAAAGAAATTGGTTCGATATCGCGTCGCTTGTGGCTTGGTTCGAGAAAGGTCATTCAACTTGTCCTGGTATGACAGCCAGCTAAGGACCAAACTTGCCAGAACGTTTTTCGGAATGGGACGTAGAATCACTTTAACACTTAGTCAAAAGTTTGATAATCAAACTTACCGGTTTTCTTGTGATCCAAATTCAGCACCTGTCTCGGCGGAATACAGGACATGTTCATATGAGCTTATTTAATATTGAAAACAAGTCAAACAAGAGGAATTGACAGTTGTTTGACAAAATTTAAGTGACAACACCTTCAATTGAAATACAGGAATTCAAAAGCCTTTAAACAATTTATTGCCGTCCTAAACTGCTTTGATAAATTAATGATTCTCTTCTTAAATCGGGTTTTAATTTCTCTACCAGTTTTCTTCTTCTAACAAACAAATAAGTGTGCTGTTTATTACACCTGTTGCACATTGCCGTAGTTAAGATTATTTTTCAAGAATAAAATAAAAGGGTCTTAGAATGGTCTTACTTGCCTAGAAGTGGGGAAAAATTGGGATAAGCTATGTACCCAAAATGACAGCCATGGAAGTGCCGGTTTCGCTTCAAAAGAAGTTCAAGATTCTTCTGCAGTAAGAAAACGGCACTCCTATTTAACTACGCCAATGATGTTTTTGTCTGATTCATTGTTTATATGGGATGTTTAAAAGGGGGTCAATATCAAGTTTAAGACAAATCCATGTTAATGCACAATCTGGATTTTTGAGAAGTCTAAGTGCATACTGTTTTTGCCATCAGCTGGATTGGTTATAGTATGGCCTTGAACTCGTTGTATTCTTTGCTGTCTCATTGCAAGAATGAGCAGTGTGTCACCCATTATCTCTTCAAGATATCAAAAACCACAAATGATCTGGTGCTCGAAACCGATGGTACGTCTTCGGGGACCATTACGACTTTGGTTAGGAAAAAAACCCAAACGTCTTTAAGTTTGCAATTTGAACCCGAAACGTTTCAATCAGTTAAAGTTTTTCGACGTGTTTTATTTTAATTACATCGCATAAAACTACGTCTCAAGTGACAAATTAAGTAGCAAATATCTCAATATCGATCGCATTGATCGATTGTGTGTACCAGTGTGTCGTTAAACTCTCACACCGCCGAAGCTATGTCAGCTCTTTTGATTGCTTTGCCACAAGACATCCATCCAGCACTGTGTCACAAAATGCCAATCCCTTCGTGTACGCGTATGGAACATTCATTTTCAAACACTGTTTGGCAGTTTGGTTATGGTGTATTATATCTAATGACAAACGATTACATTTTTCATAACATCTGCCTCGAGCTTCTTTAATTCGGTCGGTGGTCAGCTGCTGAGACATTCACACTCCAGGTCAATTTGTCATTTGTTGCACAATTCACTGTAAAAAAAAGTTGATGTTGTGGTGTATCAATATAACAATGCCTTTTGGGGTCCTGTGTGTGGATTAAACTGTTCATCTATCTGGATTGGTCTCTCATGTGTGTGCTTTGTCAAAAATAGCTTCTGGCACATCTTGAGAATTATTTTATTTGTTTACATAATCGGTGAACACTATTTGTGTCTGTCAACTGAGCTGGATAATGACAGAGGGTAATTAATTTAACATGGTAGCGCCTGAGGCTTGAAATTGTCAAGGCACTGAAATGAAGTTTATTTAAAATGAAATCAATGAACTTGTGACGCATGTTGGCGTAAGGAAATGCAACAGTTCAAATGTTTAATATTTTTGAATTTCCTATGTAAATTGCCATTGTAGTAACGTTACTTCCGTCCGAACTAAATCTTCAAGAAAGTGTTTCACTGGAAGTTCGTATATTTTGATCGATACTCAAACAGCTGTTTATCAAGAAATCAACACTCGCACTATCATGTAACTGTTCTCATGAAAACGCTGTACATTAAAATATCTAACATTCTGCTGTCAAATTGCAATTTACCATTTATGGCAGTTGGAAGCTAAATGCTTGTAGAAACTTGTAAGCTGTCAAAAATTTAGCATTTTTCCAAGAAAATAAAAATTATCCATCAATCTTAAGTTACATGTTCGCCAATTGCAATCCATCTTGATCGAATTTTTAAAATCCAAATCCACTCGTTTATGGTCAAAGGTATGAATTATCTGTAAAGCAGATCGTATAGATTGTCAAAAAAGGCATCAAACTGGTACAATTTATATGATAAACTAAAATTTAGCAATTCGATCGGTCTGCTAAAAGTTTTTTGAAGAGATGGCATTTGTAATGCATGTATGACCGCAATCAACTTGTAATTTGTCATCCCAAATTTTGCTCCACTCAATCAGTTGCGGGTCTTCATGTCGTGGTCTCATTTTCCATGTTTAACTGTAGCTCCCTTAAAAGGTGCAGTCATTCGAAGTGAGACAGACAGCGAACGTCAAACAAAATCGACAGCATGGCACAAATGGTCAACAAGCAAGCTTAAAACAATAATTGAGTAATTTTCAAACTCTACTGTTGGAAGCTTTGGGGTTTTGGATATTTAAGAGACGGCATAGTCATGGCGGTAATGACAACAAGTTGAACTTTTCATAGACAAGTGAATGCCAAAGCATAGAAAATGGATTCAGGAGCAGAACAATGCACCCGTCCGATCGACAACGTGACAAGACTATTAATCTTACTCGCACCTATAAATCAGCTGTTGATGTATGCTTTGCTGTTCATTAACCTTTCAAATCAGTTTAGTCTTTGATATTTCGACGTAGTCAAATATGCCTCTGGGCCTCTTGGGTGTCTGTAAGGTTTGTTAGAAGATTCAAGCTTCAGTGAGAGGGCGTGAAATATGAAACAAATTATTAACAACGGTAGTGATAAAGTTGAACTTTGCTTACACCTGCTAAGGTGTAATTTTGTGGATAAATCGATTTGTGGTCTAATCACTTGGAATTTAGTGGTTGTCACAAACAAAAGAACCGCAGAGCGACATTTCACGTATAAGCCTGGAAATAGTCCTAATAGCTGTAAAGTGATTGCTAAATGTCATTGACAGTCAGAGTAACGAATGGTTTTTAAGTTACTTGTATGTCAAGCAAAGAACAATTTTCATTGATTGACTACTTAATTTATAATAACTCTTACAAGCTGATTTATTTCAATGAATTCCGAAAATTATAAGGCGTGGTAAAAGCCTTCGATTGATGCATTATGTGACAGTTTCCAATAAAAATATTAATACTAAGCTGTAAGAATAAATCAAATCAACTATCACTGTAGATGAAAAATAAAATGTAAGGAAAACTTAATTCAATTTTCCACCCCCTAATAGGAATTGCTACTTAAGGAAAAAAAGCCTTAGACAGTTGCATCATTTGCTCATGATTTCACTTTTCTGAAATACAATGTCGAAAGCAGTGTCACGTTTTCATGTAACGCTTCGTTTTTCTGTTAGAAAATGAATCATAAATTGACTTTCAATTGTTTGCTCTACAAAACAATAACGAATACCACAAGGTTCCAGTCTAGAACTTGATTTATTTCTTTTACCTCAACAAACGACGAACAACAAAAAAAAACTAAACATTTGTCTCGTGTCCGGATGACTGAGCTTAGGTGAGCATAACGTAAGACATTTGTCTTATCCGTTCGCAGGCTTTGTGTTGTGCAAGCTAATGTTGCATCTTTTAAAAATCAGATTTTTGTTTCGAGTTAAATTTGAAAAATAAAAAACAGAACAAATTTTGTATAACATTAAAGTTAATATTTATTTTTTTTGTAAATTTAATTTAGTGATTTATTGTAAATATTTTTGTTTTTTTTTTTGTAATTAATTTTTATTTTTAACAGACGACAAAGTGATCGTGTCATATTTTTCTCTCTCTTATTCTCGACTTTATTTTGAACTTTTACCAAGTACCTGTTAGCTTTTTGCGTTTGAATGCATATATTTATATTTTTTGTTATATGTTCGTTATTTTTTTTTTTATTAAAATTATTTTTAAATTAATTTTTTGTGACGACAAACAGCAGTACATAAAATTACCAAAGCTACATACATGAAAATATTTATAAATGCACATATTTGTGCTTAAGATGTTGACATTTCGCAATACAAAAAAAATATATTCTTGGATTTCGATGAAATTTTCAGGTAAATACAGCATTTTGTATTTTATTGATTTTGAAGGATTGTGTGTGGGGAAAGGCGTGTTTAAAGGTACTGTAATTGTTATTAATTCCATTAATTTTTAAGTGTTTGAACTTTTGTTTATTAATGAAGATAACATATGGACGGACTTTATTCAAGAACTTTGAGAGGGAATTCGCTTTTGTCGTCGTCGTCGCTGACATTCATGTGAGTTAGATCTGAGGTTACGGATTCAACATCATCACTGAAAGGAAAAAAAAACAACAACGTAAATAAATAATTTATAAAATTGTAGTCCTTACATATATACTGCTTCAAAGAATAAAAAATTAAAGCATGTCAGCAGATTCAAAATGCAGACAAAATTGTACTAAACTAGTAGGTAAGAAGGCACTTCAGGGTGGGAATTTTTCTGGCTTTAAGGATGGCAACAGATTTGAATCGATGATAATTTTTCCTTAGGATTGTTTCAAGCAACATAGTTTTGTAGCCATGAAAACTTAAGGAGCCTCACTACCACCGTTTTTTTCTTTCCAGGAAAAATTCCCAGGCACAAGTGCCCCCTGACTTACCAAAATGAATGCCTCAACAAAATTGAATGTAATAAGTTTCCTAAGTAAAAAAAATACATCAAACCGATATCGCATTACCACATTTTAAATGACCATTGGCCTATAATTTGTATGACTCTATTTGCTGCTACTTTTGTAGGTTTATGACTGTCATTTATCTAAGCGCAGCCAAGTGCACCCAACATTGCATTTTTGTACTGATACTAAAGCAGGGCATAAGCAATGACCGCTCCATGACAGCTAATCAATCACGATTCAAAGAACTCGGTCATCTAAAACAGTTTTTGTTGGCTATTTTTTTGGCCTAGGCATAATATGGTAGCGCCGCGGTGCTATTTATAAACGGTGGCGTTAAACATTTTGTTTTAATCGTTTTTGGTGGCAGTGGCAGTTATAAATGGACTGCAATCGACGCTTTCAGAAGTCAAGATCAAATAGAGGTAAAAAAAAAAACAAAAATAGTCAGATCGTATGAAAAAAAGACATAAAATGAACTGTTCAGTGTAAATTAGTTAGAGATAAAGGTAGACATTTTTATCGTTCTTAAAACAGCACCCCCTCCCAAAAAAAAATATATTTTCCCATTTCATAAAGTTCATAATAAACAACAAAACTCCAACTCACTTTGCGTGTTCATTCATAAAAGCCGTCGAAACCATTGCAAAGTATTCACTATCCATGTCTAAGGTTCCGCTTCCACTGCGCTGTGTATGGAAACCACTTGAAATGCTGTCATTTCGCTGAATCGACTTCATAATGCTCTCATCAATCATGGCTGAGTCGTCATCGCTGAATGAATTCATTGATGTTAATTGTGGTTGTTGTTGCTGCTTTTGTGAGACAAGTTCTTGCTCTTGAATTTGGGTGGCTTGTTGTTGTTGCTGTTGTTGTTGCTGCTGTTGTTGTTGCTGTTGTTGTTGCTGTTGTTGTAGCTGATTTTGTTGTTGTTGTTGTTGTTGTAGCTGCTGCTGCTGCTGCTGTTGTTGCTGTTGTTGTTGTTGTTGATGTTGTTGTTGGTGTTGTTGTTGTTGTTGTTGCTTGCTGCTGCTGCTGCTGCTGTTGTTGCTGTTGTTGTTGTTGTTGATGTTGTTGTTGTTGATGTTGTTGTTGTTGTTGCTGCTGCTGCTGCTGCTGCTGTGTTGTTGTGCTGTTGTTGTTGATGTTGATGTTGTTGTTGGTGTTGCTGGTGTTGGGGTTGTTGTTGCTGCTGCTGTTGGCCTTTCTTTTCATGACTTAAATTGTTTTCATCGTCTAAATTAGCACGCTTGTTGTAAGGAAATGATGGTGGCGCCATTGGTGGTGTAATTGTTAAGCTGGACACAAATACCTTGTTGGGTAAGGTGAATCCCATGTTGGACCTGTTAAATGGCAAAAACATTGGTTTGTGAGTTAGTTTTGCCACTGTTAAGGCATTTTTTCTTCGTCTTAATAAAAAAAAGTACGTATACGTCACGGTGACCCAGTTTCCCTTAAAACTTTGAAGCTTCTTTAAAGCATGCAAACTATGTAAATGTCAAAACACTGCTGTCATCATGTTATTGTTGTTAGTCACGAGTCGCTATATAGATCACCATAAATTTGAGGATACTCCAAATAAAGGTGTTAACATTTCACAACACTTTAGAGGCCTGTAATTGCATATGCACCTGAAGCGGTAAGAGAAGATTGTCGTTTGCAAACAAACCAACACACCGGTTCTTCTGTATTTAAGGTTTGGCCAATTGATGGCTTTTATCTGATCAAAGTGCCTAAACATAAATCATCGCTCATAACTATTTTAATTAAACCATAAATGCAAGCCAACGTTATGAACAAACCTACTCCAAGCCTAAGTGATTTCGGTTTTATTTTGATACAGGAACATTTTTGCAGGCCACAAACTGTTGTGTACTAGTTTTGGTTATATATAATGGGTACCGAGGCTTTGAAGCCACAACATCATCTTTTAGCAAGACATTTTGAGAATTTTTGTTTGTGTTTGATTCGAACCCGACGACTGGTCTCTGTCACGACAAACTGACCTATGGTGTGGCAGTGGACACGATTCTATTGTCTTAAGACTTGAGGCATTATCAAATTTTCTTAGGTTGGGCTGAACTTTTATGACTTAACAAGCTTGCGTGTCTAAAATAAGCCAATTTATTCGTTTATTAATTAATTTATTGGTGCACTTTATGCAGAGTGCATGTCAGTTCAATTTAATTTGAGTTCTTTTATCGTAAACCTAAGTTAACTGGATTCCAATCGAATTTTAATTGGTTGATTGGCTTTGAAAGGCGATTAACTTGCATAGGGTCTCTAGTATTTTGGGTTTGTTGTTGTCAACATTCAATTGTTCTACTTGTATTACATCCTCGTATTGTCGTATTTTCAGTTGTTGTGATTTGTCGCTGGTAATGGTAATCGGTTGCTGGTATGGTTAGTTGACAGTAAGTATAGTTCTTAGTCAGTTGTAAGTCGGTAATTGGTAGTTGAAACTCACCTGTCACTTGGCACACATTTACTCTTCATAACAAGCTGCAGCCAATTTGGCACTGAAGCCGATGGTATTGGATCAGGCGTGAACCTAGACAGACATTTTCTTAAAAATCACTCACTCAATTTCAATCTGAAATGTACCTTATAATCGAATTCGCTTGATTTGGTTTCGGGAAACTTGACATTTCTTTCAATCCAGTCCTTTCGTTTGGATTATTACAACCATCATAATCCGACATCAGTGTGTCCCGTTTACTTAAACATTCCCATGGATCTTCATGTATAACAGTGAGTGAAGTTCTCTTAAACTGTTCACTTCTCAAGGTTGGTTCTTTGATAAGACTTGCATCAAATTTCATAAACACTAAATGTCAAAACAAAACCTCACAAAGTCAAGGAACTTATTTAAGAAGCATTCAAATAACTAATAACTCACGATCATCCAACGGTCCGAGTCTCTTTGCCAATGAAAAGAGCATATCAGCTGTCCAATAATTTGGAATACGAGCGTAAACACTTCCAGCATCGGCGGGTAGTTGGAAGCCGAGCTTATGGAGTAGTAAGACAAATGGTTGGTAGAGCATGGTGCCGGTTTGTTCCGAGTTCCATTGAACAATTGGTATTGATTCGTTCTTGACTGTTGATCGATTGGACATGTTTGAAAAAAACTAACTGGGTATGACGCTTATTGACAACTTACAAATCGAATGATAGGCAACGGGTTCCATAACATGTGGCAAGTCGTTATAGTCTTTGCTGGTTTTAGGTTTTTGTAAGGTAAGTTTAATGTAGCAGCATTCAAGGAGAACTCTCTGGAGCCATGTGAGGTGATCGGCCTTTTTCTCTTTGATGATCAATTCACGAAGGAACTAATGGAATAATTTATCGTTGAAGCTCGTAACGTAAGTTTGTATTTTGAGAAAGATTTACCTGAAAATCGTCTTCAGGTTTCTCAGATGGTTCTTCCATGTCAACACCTGATTCTTGAGATGACAAGTTGGGTGTCAAAAGAAGGGACTTTTGATACTCGGCGTCTTCGAACTTCATGAGATCGTCATACTCCAGTAGCGCAATAATATCCTAAAGAGATAAAGGTTTGTCAAACAAGTCTCCTAGAATTATGTCTCTGTTTGTGATCAAACCTGTTGCAACAGCTGTTGGATAACTGAAATTCTTGACTTATGTTTCTTTCCATTATCACGGAAAAGTTGGACAATTTTGCCAACAACATCGTCGGTTTTCTTGCCTTGGACATAATACCAGTAGAGTGTATTCATTTCCTCTTGAGTCCATAAGCTGTTTTAAAAATGATGAAACAAACATTCAAACATGTTGCCGACTTGATAAAACATGTGTGAAACAAGAGAACATACCAGTGTGTATTTTCGAGATTGTGCTCTTTAGTCATTGCTGTCAGGGAAGAATTTTTAAGGATTAGGGGACTTCTTTGTGGAGTGTGGATGAATTTGTTGATGACAAATTCTATAAGGTCACCCCAGTCCTCACAAAGTTCGTAATCAGCTTCCCAAATTCTGGTGAAAGTTTTCAAAATAACAGGCTGAAACATAATGCCCACTTGGCATAGATCGCCGGCAATGTGATGCATCATTGTGAATATGCAGTCGTTGACAAATTCGCCGTTGTTTGTGAAGCCTTCGAGCAACATGCCATAATTGTACATAATTTCTGGTGTGGCAAACCTGAATGACAGACAAATTTGGGAACTTGATTATAACTGTTATAAAATGTGTGCTGCTTTTAAGAAACCAAAACTTTACACTCATGCTTACTGTGATATATGATTGATCATCTTAATATTGACATTTTCATCTGTCTTCGTAATGCTATCCAAAACCTGAAGCAACATGTGATTGGTAATAATAAGATCCTGCAGATACTGTTTGGTGTGAATGCTCGGATTAAAGCTTCTCATCAGAAGGACGAACAAGTTGCGTAGATCTTCAGCTGAGCTGATTTGAAGTTGCAACTTGTGGAGATGATTACGATCTGCCTACAAAACAGATTTGTCAATAACGAAATTCTCTCAAACACCTTCGAACTTACTTCACTCAAATGTGCTACCCTATTGTAAGTTTCGATGGCCTGTAAGAACTCCCGTATAGCTGTCACAAGCAAATGAATTCGTCTTAGATAAGACTTCAAATCGCTACCCCCATGTCGTTTGTTCAGCTCTAATTGTTCGCAGAGAATAACACCTTCGTAAGCCAAATAGCTTATCACATCGAACGTGAGAACCGAATGCAAGTGTTCCAAGTCGAGTTCGAGTTGTGCGGCGAATTTGAGGAAATATGTGAGAAGCCAAAAGAAATGCGATGTGTCCATGTAAATCTTCTGAAAGTATGAAAAACTTCAATTTATGAAACTCGAAAAGGTGTTTTTGACATACCACATCGGTAAGGAGTTGCATATGGAGGTCGTCAACAACAAAGTCATAACCTTTAAGCAAGAAGTCAACTGTGAACTCTTTGAGAAGGTTTGAGATGTCCTCGCTGGTTGGTGTGTGCAGGAATAAGCCTTTTACGTTGATTCTTAAAGAGAACAAACAATTAAGAATTTGATCACTTTTATCAAGCCAAGTTGAACTTACAAACTACTCTTGCTCCTCTTGACAAGCTTCTTTCGACGGAGGTCCTTGTCATCGAGCAACGCCAATATTGCTCGATGTTTGGTCCTAGGTTTTGAATTGCAAGGCGGCTTTTGATGAGATGGCTTGCTTTGTGGTTCATACTCTTCATTGCTAGAGATCGAGATTGATTCTTGATTTTCGACCTGCGTCCCATAGCCACAATCGGACTGATCAGATTGTGAGGAAGCACACTCTCGTTTTGTTGGCGAACTCTTGCCCCGAGTCAAATGAACCTGACCGGAATGATGAACTTTGGTCTTGGAAGTGTCCCCACTATTTGCCGGAGCAGCAGACTTCTGCGAAGGTAGCTTGAAGGTTTGTTGTTGGGACTCGTCTTCACACGCGGTGACGTCCATGGTAGTGCTTGGTGTAGGTTGGTCTGGTTGCTGTTGGTTTGCTGGTACAGCACTGGAAGTTTGTTGTTCTGATGTCGCTGAATGTTGCTGTTGGTGCATTTGTTGTTTGGTTCCAACTCGTATGAGTGCATTTTGGTATTCATGTCCGATTCGACTAACTTCTTGGAGTGTAGCATCGGTTTCCTCACGCAGTGCTTGTCGGCGATCTTCGGGGCTTTCCTTCTTGCGGCCACTTCCTGTAAAACAAAAAAACATACAAGTATGAGTTTGAGTCATACAAGCTTGAAATTTTACCATTATCAGAAGAATCAGAAGTTGGATCAGACGTAAGCATCGGACTCGAGTCACCACTATTTTGCAGCTGTGGCGTTGTATTACTCTCATTATCCTCCGAACTCTCCGACAGCGTAGCCTCAAACCACATATTCAACATCTTCTGCATGGTGCTAACATGTTGCTCCTTGTACATCAGTGCAATCAACTGAACCATGGTAACGACCCAAGACGATCGTCTCGGACAGGTCATCAGATACAACAACAACTTGTCGATACTCTGAACAAACAAGTTCCACAGTATTGTGTTTTGCATAGAAGTCTTCAAACATGATGTCTCCTGTCGCTGTGGCACAATCAAATTCGGATCCGAGTCGGGAATATGAAGGATATTTCTCAATAACACCAGACAATTGTTGATTTGTTCGCATTTTTCTTGTGATAGCTTGGGATCACTGTCCAATATGTGTTTCATGAACTCCAGAACGGATTTTGTGCTCTTCGGGTCGGTGAAAGCCTCTTTGCTCTTATAGAGAAGACTGTTCAGTTCGAAGACAGTTGTGCGGCCAACTTCGGTGCGGTACATAACTTCAACTGAAAAAAGACACTCAACCGGTACCGTTAGATTGACAAGAATTCGAATTACGGAATTGAGAACATCATCATCTTTGGCGTTTTCGAGCAGGGGTATGAGGTCGGTGCGAATGTTTTGTCCGAAACCAATAGCTCGGCGATAGGTTCTTAAGGTTTGGTCTTCATAGGTGAGCTTGCAGTTGATTTCTTCCAAGATGGCTAAAAAGGCAAAATTGTTTGATTGATTTGAAACAAAACTGAAAAGGAGAAATTTCTTACAAAGAGCATTTGGACTGACGACATAGGAGCCCCCATCAATACTACCCAAAGATGCGAATGCACTTTGGATTTTCGGTGACGCTAATAGCCACTCCATTATAATTTGAGATCGAAGTGTTTAAGTTTTTGTGTGTTGGAAGTTGTCTTCGTCTTCTGTACTCATTTGGTATGATTTTGATTTGTGCTAAAAAAAAAAAAAACAATAAATTTTGTAATAAGACCAAATGCTTAGCTGAATCTTTTTCAAATCAGAAATATCCCTCCTCGAAGTCTCGTCTGATTTTTAAATCGACCCTCGTCACAGATAAGTCTCATGTTTCTATAAACATTGTTGATAGTTTTTGAACCTTGAAAGATTGAAGAGGTTTGAGTGCAATTTTGGGACACTAATGTTTCCAAGTCGAAGGATTTACATCCACATCGCCAAGCAACGCACGTGAGCACACCCCTCGCGATGTTTATAGCTCATCCTCTGCAATTGGGTCACATTCTTGTTAAGAGATACTTTAGAATTGTTCACCCCTTTTCTTTCAAATAATTGTTGTGTCGCAAAATTGACAAACAAGTTCAATGCGTCATTGAAAAGTTATGCTTTCCGAAGTTTAAAAATAACCACCTGATTACTTTGTCTCTAACCCCTGTTGCATCATGAGGCACATGTTTTGAACGCATATCCTGCACAAAGGGCATCCATAACTGAGAACCGTCCCACACTTCATCAAAATCTATGACAAAATGTGTGTAGGTGGTGGTATGGTACAGAAGACATGAGTTTCGAACAAGTGAAACCCGATGGGGCAGCATTTCAGTTCGATGGGGTACACAGGATTTGATTTGGTTTGTCACGTTGAAAAGCATAATTTTTTTGACAGAACCTTTGAACAGAGGACGAAAAGATGATTATGTAAAAAACAAGTCGTAACGATCATTACCCTAATCACATCAAACGTAGTTTCAGAAAAAAGAAAATTTTCAACGAAAGAACGCCATTCAAAATCGTTTCACATTTATTTTGAAACCTTTGTGGTTAACAAAATGACGTACCTCATGCAGAAGGCAGACAAACAAAACAAATAGCGCCTGGCAGCCAATAATGCAATATACTAGGTCACGTGGAAACTGAAAAAGGATATTTTATTTAAAATGGCAAAGGGGACTCTATGCACGTTTTCTTGGAAAGAATAGTTTGTTCAAACACACGGTTTGTCGGTTTTGATGTGCGTAGGATAGAACAATGAATGGTGGATGTTTTTAAGAACAAACATGACGCAGTGAATCAGAAGACCACTTTAGAAGTTTCTTTGTCTGCGGTTTAAGTATAGAGGTGCACCAAATAAATTTTGAATCAGAATGTGCTGGAGGAAAAATTGAAGTTGAGCGGCCTGGGTACTTGCAGTTTCCAGACGCAATAATTAATGTAGGGTACAATTTTCAATGTTTCCAGTGAAATATTCATGAAATTTATTTGTATCGCATTAAGAAAAACACATCCTATTGAAGCTCATATCATGGGGTACAATTGATTGAGGACAAAAACCAAGAAAAATGATTTTGTGTTCATTACTCGGTAACCGGACCTCGTAGACATTTTTGGTTTTCAGTGACTGATAAAAGACGAATAGACCTTTGTTCTTATGCATCATTTGATTTAGACTGCCTAGGGAAATTAAGAGATCAGTCAATTTGAAAGCAGAAATCGAAAAAAAATTGTGAACAATTTACGTTCTTGAAAATATCTCGGCTAACACGCGTCCAAAAAACTTGTAACCCATTTTTCTGTCCAAAATTTTGCCAAGGGGTCATGATTTTTTTTCGAAAATCGTGACAAAATCATTATCCTGAGCCTGTTGTGTCCGTGGCTTAGTGGTTAGGTGCGTTGGCTGCTAAGCAGAACGTCGTGAGTTCGAGTCCTACTTGTGCCAATAAAGTTTTTATTTCATCTTTCACGGGCACTGCCTCTTGCGAAGAACTGACAAAACTTCCAAGAGTATCAATCTGTCATTAAAAAGTGTTCTCAATTTTGCCATTCGGAATCGGCGTTAAATTGTAATAGGTCCCCTCAATTCTTCATACGCACTCAGAGAATTGTTGATGAGAGTAAGCCACTTAAGCCTTGGCTCTTCAAGAGCTGTCGCGCCACTCTATTCATTTTAATGTTTTTTTTTCATTATCCTGAGCTTACCACTGAAAGGCAAACTCAATTCCGAGCTCTGTATGCCGAGATATTTGCATCAAAAGAACTTCTTCATAGTGGAGATTATTGGGAAGATATAAGGGACAAAAACCATAACTCGGGAACCAACATTTGTAAAGGCTTTTGGTTTTCAGTGATTGATAGCAGGTGAATTGCCTATTTCAATTTCGCGTTGCCGAGATAAAGGGTTTTCCAATAAGAGGTGTTATTTTGAATAGCCCGCTATTTCGGAAGCTGTCACTTTTGAAGCTGACATTTGACAAGTAGAAACTACGCCATTAATAAAAATGGAACGATACACGCTTCATAAACGCATTGAAATTATTAAAATTCACTATAAAAATAGTGAAAAATTGGCAGAGACGGTTCGTAAAACTAAAATAATTTTGGGTCGTCGTGAAGAACGTTGTCGGACCGCAATGCAGAAATTGGTGGACAAATTCGAGCTGATGGGACAAGTTAGTGATGTGAAGAATAAAACCCGTGCACGTCACTCAAGAACAACTGAGAATATTGCTGTTGTAGCCCAAAGTGTTGGAGAAAACCCAGGTTTGTCCATTTCTCGTCGTTCTTTGTACCGTATTTTGCATAAAGACTTGGGTCTTAAGGCTTATAAAGTTAACACAAGAACTCAAGCCGGCTGATCATCAACAACGTCGTGTCTTTGCTGATTGGGTCCTTGAAATGCATGAAAATGATCCGGAATTTCATCGAAAAATCATCTTGACTGATGAGGCCCATTTCCACCTCGGAGGCTAAGTCAACAAGCAAAACTGTCGCATCTGGGGCTCGGAAAACCCAAGAGTTATTGTTGAAAAGCCTCTCCATCCTCAACGCGTGACTGTTTGGTGCGGTTTATGGTCCGGCGGGGTTATTGCACCTTACTTTTTCGAAAATGAGGCTGGAGCAACAGTTACGGTCAATGATTAATGATTTTTTATTGGCCGGAATTGGATGGTATTGATATGGACAACGTTTACTTGTGGCGCTACGTGCCACACAAGCAATGAAACCATCGATCTTTTACGGGAAAAGTTTCCGGACCGTGTTATCTCTCGAAAGAGGTGATCACAATTGGCCATCGAGATCTTGTGATTTAACACCTTGCGACTTCTTCCTTTGGGGCCACGTGAAAGATAAGGTCTACGCCAACAGTCCAGCGTCGATTCAGGACCTCAAAGATGGAATTCGTGAGGCTATCGAGGACATAAGGCAGCCACTTTGCGATTTGGTTATGGAAAATTTCGTGAAAAGGATATGGTCCTGTAGCATGGTCGTGGCGGCCATTTGGCTGATGTTCTGTTCCATTATTAACGGCATACCTCTTTATAATGAAATAAACATCCGATCGTTTATCTCAAAATATGCCATTTTTCTTTGAATATCAAAATAACACCTCTCTATTGGAGAACCCTTTACTTTCATTAGAAGATATTCCTTACATGGGACTGGCGCATCCCTGCAATGTTACTGACGACAACCGGGATAAAAAGTAGCCCTCGTCATTTTCTCACCCCTTAACTACCCATACCTTTGACTTATGCAAAATGTAATCTATCCAACGAGAACCGTCTGTGTGCCATCCATCCATCTAAACTTTCACATTTATAAGTGTGACAATGTGATTTAATATTCTCCATAATTGTAATGGATCAAACTGATATCGTAAACCAACTTAGGTTAGTTATTTAAAAAAAAAATACATTTTGGCTTAAAAAATAAATTAGGCGAACGTTCGACTCTCGAATCATAATTTATCTTTTTTTTTAACATAAAACTTTTTCAGCGGACTAACAAAATGGGTTTTTAATTTTTAATTGGCAATCTGGAAACTAAAAAAAAACATTCTTTTTAAAATCAGTTGAGAAAATCTCTTCAATTCAATTTCAGAACTGTCATTTTTGTCACGCATTAGTTTTGTTTTTCGGATAGATGATTTTATATTTGAAAAAATGCATGCAAATATACAAGTACAAGAGGTTTTAGTTTTTGAAATTTTGAATTTAGTTTGTTGACTTTTTTACAGCCATTGAGCTGTCACATAAAGCAACCTGAACTTCGGTTTGAAGTCACATTACGTAACATTACGTACGAAACGTGAGGTCGAAGCTTCGTAGTGCAGACCAGAAGGAAAGCACAGAACTTTCTTACAATTTCTTACAGCTTCTTGGAATTGCAATGTTTACATGTACAATAATTTTTCTTATAGTTTTTAATTTAAAGTTTAAAATCTGTACTAATGCCTTATATCAAAAATTACAGAATTCAAATCAAGAATAGTTTATACTTTGTTCAAGTTTGAAATTACAACAGTTTAAATATCTTTTGCCTTAAAACTTACCCTTTGACGGAACAAAAAGGAGGTTATCCACTTAAATTAACGCAATCCAATTCATCATTCAAAACTTACCCAAAAGACAAAAAAAAAATCAATCCGGTTTGTTCACAATATTGGTTTTGCTTCTTTTTCCAACGTTTTTTCTCTCAACTATTCTGTTTTTCTATTTTGAATTTCAAATTCAAAAAGCCACTCAAAACTTGTCCAATTGTGCGTTTATTAAACGCTTGATTTTTACACAATAATTTGCACACTGAATAAAGTTTTTCGTATCAAAAGCTTTTTTGCACTAATTTGTTTAAATAAACAGCAATCCCCCTTCAGTAGCTGCACTAGATAGCATTCTCAACAGTCCAATTTGAGTGCAATTCGTCAGTTCAACAAGTCTCACAACTCACGTGTTTCCAAATGCAAGTTACAATGTTTTTTTTTTCTATCCGTTTAATAACCCGGCCGATAGGTGACGGTGACGGACGTTCAAGATTAGACTTATATAATCTCTTGTTCAACAGACAATAACGTGACACTTTTCTATTGATTTTCAAATGTGATTTGGTTGAAAAAATATTTCACAATGGATAATCTTGAAGATAGATTCCAAATAGCAAAACTGATAAGACGATAAAAGCGAAAAACGGTCTAGATCTCACGACGATAGCCGAGAAAGTGATTTAAATAAAATTATGTTCCCAGGTCTAGAGCTCTAGTCATCGGTTGATTCCAAACAACATTGAGCTGCGGAAGTTTTCCGTATCTATTGAAGTGTAGGCAGTTGGTTAGATAGATACAGAATTATTCTAGCGCACTTTGTCGCACTCATTGCATGCGCATGGTATCTTGTAGTTTTCGAATGTAAACAGAATAAGAATCACGTGCAGATGCAACGTGTTACTTGTTGTTTTGTTGTTCCTCTGACAGCGGGTATACAAAATTGCATGGTTTGAATGTAATGGCACATTCGTAAGCAGATATCGATAAAGGTTGACTACGTCTTTACATGGGAAGCTTTGTTATGTCGAGATTTATATATTTTAAGTGTGCGTATCGTCCGTCATAGCTGGTGATGAGAAGTCGTGAATTGGCTGTGTAACGTGTGTAATATGTGTGTGCTGGGGGTTGTTGATTTTATCATGTCTACCTTTGATGAGAGTTTTTTTTTTCGTTTTCAGACTTTAAAGAAGGATTATATGATGATTTTCATCTGTTTTGACTGATGTTTGATTATCTACAGGTCAACATTTTCCATTTAAATTGATAATTGCAGATGGATAAAGCCCCTGTTCGATGAACGTTTAATTATTGAGTGTTAGGGTCGGTTCATTTCTTACTTAACATGCCTTACAACATTATCCATAAGATCTCCTGATTAAACCCTTCCCTGTACCGTATTCAACCTATGTAAGCTAGGAGTAAGAAAATTCATGAATGAACTATGAGCAATAAGTTTTCCAAACCACGCAGTTTCAAAAGTAGTTAGTTAACTTGTTTCCGTAACTTCTATAGAAATGACGATGCAGTCGGTAGTAAGTTTTGGAGCCAGGTCGCACGTAAGAGTCATTATGAACGTCGCATACGCCGATAAAAGGTTACAAATCTTGAGTGACGCATTCAAGACTTCCCATTGAAGTTCAAGGTCATATTGAGAACTAGAGAAGCACAATGCAAGTGCAAAGTTATTCTCTTGCACCGAGACATACATACAACGTCAAAAGGATAAGATGGAATTTTCCAAAGCAAAACAATTCAATACCCTTAGATTTCCCTCATCAATTTCGTTGGGTCACGTGATACAATATTCGTAGTTGAATTATTGCACGTAGACAGATAAATGATTGTACAGCGGAAGTCGAAGGGATAAGAAAAAAACGTTGAAGGAAATACTTTCTCCCTAAACGTGGCACCAATTTATTGTCTACCTTGTTCTTCTTCTTCCACCTATGAGGATTCTGTGATGTTGACAAAGAATGTAAATCGGCATAAGGCCTCGTGCTGTTTTTCTTGTTGAGAAGCTTTTATTTTCGTATAAGAACACTCAAATTCCACTGTGTTCGCGAATCCATTCCCTTGCGGCTGCGACTTTTGAATAAACCCCAGGATAGTCAGGTCGAGCACAGCCATAGCCCCATGAAACAACTCCGACCAAGACTTTGGCTTGATTGATGAGTGGACCACCGGAATCACCTTGACAGGCGTCCTTGCCGCCTTCTATGAAACCTGCACAAATCATGCGTTCCGTAACGCCCCCAAACCGCTTATATTTCTCCGAACAGAGATCATGATTGAAGATGGGAACTTCAGCTTCACGGAGGGATGTTCGAGATTCTTCTTGGCTTTGGGTATTGCCCCAACCAGTGACACGGCATAGATCACCATCCATAAAGGTGTCTTCGGGTTCGGGAAGTGCAATAGCTTTCATAGTGTCATCGAACTCAATCTCTTCGGACAGTTCAAGCAGGGAGAAGTCAAAGTCTACAGAGGAGTAGTTGAATTTCTCATGTTGAACTAGTTTTGTAACTGTCAAAACTTTGCCGTTTTTGGTGGTTTCCGATGAACCTAGCCGTACTTTTAACTGTTCAGCATTCTTTCCACTGAAAATTTAAGAAAATTAAAGCTTAGAAAGATTTGCATTTTTACAAACAGGAATAACATACGCTGTACAATGAGCCGCTGTAAGAACCCATTTCGGTGATATTATTGACCCCCCACATATATGGGAGGATGTCTGCAAGGACACTTGATGAGGAGCGTCCTTAATTTGTATTTCATATCCACCGACGATTTTTCCATCCAATTTTGGTTTGTCAGATTTAAAGGACTTTTGTAGACAAGCGCCATCTACAATGACTTGGACAACAAGCGCCAATCCAATTATTACTCGTATCCACATTTCGTAACTGTCAATTGTGTCAAAAATAAAACCTTCTCTTAACATATGATCACATTGCAACCAGGTTTTATACAAAAAGTCAATATGATAAGCGAAACTAACCAGCAGAAATAGGTGTGGTAATCGAATGGAAGCTTATCATCACTTGCAATTGAATGGTAAAATAGTTGCGATGAATGTAGCGTCACTCAATTGAACTAATTTAACACTTGACTTGATTGATTCTAGATCTAGGTTATTATGACAACTTGAAACTTGGCTCTGTGGCTTATCTAATTGGATTGAGCAACGAGTCTATTAAGACAGAATCATATGCCTGCTTTTAAGTTAGCATAAGAAATAGAGTAGCGCGACAGCTCTTGAAGAGCCTAGGCCTAAGTGGCTTACTCTCATAAACAATTCTCTAGGTGCGTGTGAGGAATTGAGGGGGCCTACAATTTAACGCCGATTCCGAACAGCAAGGTTGAGAAGCACTTTTTCATGACAGATGGTACTCTTGAAAGTTTTGTCAGCTCTTCGCAAGAGGCAGTGCCCGTGAAAGATGAAATACAAACTATGGGCACGAGCAGGACCTGAACCCACGACGTTCTGCTTAGCACACTACACTAAGTTAGCACATTCCTAATTAAATAAGGTGACAGAAATGCTTAGGGCAGATATATCCAGATGATTGTGTTTAGTTGAGGGTATTTTTCAGAGAGCTCTATTTAATTCCATCGCTAATTTGACAGTTTTTTTAACTTCCTATAAAAATCCTTTATTCCATAATATAAATGTCAAGAATTATGGTTTGTGTTTCGGATGAGGTTCATTGGGCGCGTTCACTTTGACTTGGATAGGTATCCGGATATCTTTTTGTTTTTGTTTTCCATGTAAACAAAAATAGCAAAGGTTCAAACCAAACAAACCAAAAGCTATCCAACAATTTCTTGTATAGGTGGTTATCTGACAGAACAGCCATTGAAATTTTGAAACAGCTGATTTTTGTACACGTGTTTTCACACCTATCCAAATTAAGCTATCGAACTCGTTCATGAAAAACGAGTTGGATAGGCTATCTAAGATAGGCTATCCAAAACCAAACTGAACGCGCCCATTATTGCGAACAACAAAATAAAAAACAAACAAATAAGGAACGGCATCAGAGCAATTATTTTGTTGGAACCTGGAACGCATCCAAATAGTTAATCTATTACAAGAACATGACTATTACAATCAAATTGACATGTGTCAATTGACCAAAACAAACTATGAATCAAAACAAACGGATCTTCCATGGAAAAATTAACAGAATGCAAACTTGAAAAATGGAAAATTATGTTTATTGCAATGGAGTGCTGATTCTTTAATTTATTTCATTTTTTTTATTAAAATCAAATTACAAATATTAGACTTAGAACGAAAAGTTAGTATCTGTATTTGGTTGAGTAATCCTTCGGCGAAACAACCAAACCTCGACCTTTTCTTGCTCCTCGATAGACTGTTTCCACGATATCAATCATTTCCTGTTTGTCCTCGAGGGGCCAGTTGATTTTGTTGTTGTTACCAGTTCCCAAATCGATCATTATGTGTTTGTTGCGGAAGAAGAACATCACCGTGCACGGATCGTACAATTCGTACATTTTGTTGAAATCAGGTACTTCGGTGATGTCGACGAGATAGATGACGGCAAAGTTTTTCACTTTCTCAGCAATACTGTACATCACTTCGTCCATTTTCATGCATGCAGGGTCCCAATCGTGTCCAAAACGAATGACCTGTGGAAAAATGAGATGATTAATGCTCCAAGAGTTTGGGTATGTTCAAGAATTTCGTACCACAACTCGATCTTCTTCGGTTAAAATAGCCTGGTCAACTTGCCATCCGTTGTGTAAATGTGGTAGCATATACGACATGGTTGCAAATTTGTAGTCTTGGCTTTATTTTAAGAAAAATTAGGAAAATTATGCAAAATTGTTTTAAACGTTTGGTAAACACAAAGTTGTTCTGAAAAAAAAAAAAATGTCAAAAAACTGACGTTTAACAATTGCGATACTCGAACAATGAAGTGATGCCAAGATAAATATTAAACGAAAGTCAAATGTATCAAGTTTTTTTTCAACCGATTTTCATGTTATGTACAAACATATTAGTAACACTTAAAATAAAGGTTTTAAAGAAATGTTGTCATGGAATACCTGCAGTAATCAATTACAGCGAAAATAAGATTCGAACTTATCGTATTGAATGGCTCTTTAAATATATATAAGCAATTACGAAGTCATTTTTAATTGGCAGCACCTTGGCAGATTTTCAAATCGAACAGAACTACAGGGACTGTCAACCTTCTTCTGTCATAAACCTATCATCTTGCGGTGTTTTGCCAACACGTTGCCAGTTTCTGCAAGTTTGTGATTTTTTTTGCAAAATTCGCTTGAAATTCAGTGAAAAATTGTAAAAATCTAACCGAAAGTGCAACATCCGTGTCCTCCAATTAGATTCCTATCGAAAAATGGTTAGTTTCCGTTTAAGTTCTCAAAAGAAATGGTCAATCTCCTAGCACATTGCTGACACATCATTGGGCAACAAATTCAAAATTCCCTCCAGACTTGCATCATAGTTCATTTTAAAATGTATTTTAAGTGGGCATGGGATTAAAAATCGAAAGAATCTCCACAAATTTCTTATTAGCTCTGGAGAAATGCTGAAAATCTCATTGTAATAGCTTTTGTTTGTTTTTGTGTTAGGCCAATATCGAACGCAAAGGTACCTTCAAGGTAGAATACCTCCAAAAAATCGAACTCGATGTTCAGGAGAAATGGGAAGCCGAAAAAGTCTACGAAACTGATGCTCCCAGAGAGCCACGTAAGAGTCTGGATGAAAAGTTCTATGTAACCTTTCCATTTCCATATATGAATGGGCGTCTTCATCTCGGGCACACCTTCTCGCTTTCCAAAGCTGAAGTAAGTAAACGCTTCAATAAATTTGAAATCAATTTTAAAATGTAAACTTAGTTTGCAGTCCGTTATTACCGTCTCAAAGGCAGAAAAGTGCTTTGGCCTTTCGGATTCCATTGTACTGGAATGCCAATCAAAGCCTGTGCTGATAAACTTAAACGTGAACTAGAAGACTTCGGCTATCCACCAAAGTTTCCGAGCTTCGAAGAGCCACAACCTGTAGAAAAAGTTGAGGTTTCGGCTCCAAAAGACAAGTCCAAGGGAAAGAAGAGTAAAGCTACAGCCAAGGCAGGAGGAGCCAAGTATCAATGGCAGATTATGCAGAGTCTTGGATTAGAAGATGAAGAAATCAAAAAGTTCGCTGACGAGAACTACTGGCTTGATTATTTTCCACCGCTGGCTGTGAAGGATTTGAAGAGACTTGGAATTCATGTAACTTACACTTCTTGGAGCTAAAACAGTTCAATTTCTAAAAGCTTCTCTTTTAGGTTGATTGGCGCCGAAAGTTCATCACCACAGACATCAATCCATTCTTCGATTCCTTCGTTCGGTGGCAATTCAATCATTTGAAGAGTCGTGGCAAGATTCAGTATGGCAAGCGTTATACAATCTTCTCTCCGAAAGACGGCCAACCGTGCATGGATCACGATCGGTCAACTGGGGAAGGAGTGGGACCACAGGAATACACGCTCATTAAAATGAAGGTCCTGGAAACTCCAGAAGTCTTGAAGTAAGTTTTTTTATGACACTAGTGTGAGATTCTGACCACTATACTATCGAGGAAGTTAGAACCTAGATTAAGTACAACTAAACGATCCCACTGTTAATTCTAGGTCGATCAAATCGCCAGTATATTTGGTCTGTGCAACACTTCGTCCAGAAACCATGTACGGACAGACTAACTGCTGGCTTCATCCCGACATCAAGTACATCGCCTTCAAAACCTCACGCTCCAATGAGGTTTACATCAGTACTCGTCGTTCGGCACGAAATATGTCCTATCAAGGCCTTACTCCTGTCGAAGGGCAAGTCGAAGTACTCGCCGAGCTGACTGGTCAGCAACTTTTGGGAATAAAACTGTCTGCCCCCCTTACACCGCACAAAGTCATCTACACACTGCCAATGTTATCGATTCGTGAGGACAAGGGAACCGGCGTTGTGACATCAGTACCATCGGACTCGCCCGATGATTACGCCGCCCTGGTGGATCTGCAAAAGAAGGAAGCTTTCCGTGAAAAATACGGCATCAAAGACGAAATGGTTCTGCCTTACGCTCCCATACCCATTATCGAAGTTCCAACTTTGGGAAAACTAAGCGCCGTTCATCTGTATGATACCTTGAAGATTCAGAGTCAAAACGATAAAGACAAGCTGACCGAAGCCAAGGAAATTGTCTATTTGAAGGCATTCTACGACGGAGTCCTCTTGGTTGGTCCATTTGCCGGCCGAAAGGTCCAAGACGTGAAGAAAGACCTTCAAAAATTGATTATCGACGCCAAGGATGGTGAAATCTATTACGAGCCCGAGAAGACAATCATATCTCGATCGGGGGACGAGTGCGTTGTGGCACTTTGTAACCAATGGTATTTGAACTACGGTGAATCCGAATGGCAATCGATGGCTCTCAAGAATCTTAAGAACATGGAGACATTCCATGACGAGGCAAGAAATAATTTCGAAGCTTGTTTGAACTGGCTGCATGAGTACGCTTGCTCTCGGACTTACGGTCTTGGAACCAAGCTGCCATGGGACGAACAATGGCTTATTGAATCTCTGTCGGATTCGACCATCTACATGGCCTTCTATACCGTCGTCCATCTGCTGCAGGGTGGTTCGTACAAGGGTGAGACTCCAAGTCCATTGGGAATTAAACCTAAGGACATGACTGCCGAGGTCTGGGACTACATTTTCTTCAAGGATGCCAAACTGCCCAAGAATTCGTCAATTAAGAAGGAACACCTGGAGCTAATGCGACGCGAATTCAACTATTGGTATCCTATGGATTTGCGAGTTTCTGGAAAGGATCTCATCCAGAATCACTTGACATTCATGCTGTACAACCATTGTGCCATTTGGCCGACAGAAGAAGACAAATGGCCTCTAGGCGTTCGTGTCAATGGCCATCTCCTCCTGAATTCAGCGAAAATGTCAAAATCCGATGGCAATTTCCTAACGCTTTACGAAGCCATCGAGAAATTCTCGGCCGACGGAATGCGTCTCTGTCTTGCCGATGCCGGAGACAGCGTTGAGGATGCTAATTTCGTTGTGAGCACTGCCGATGCCGGTATTCTGCGTCTGTACACCTTCATTGAGTGGGTCAAAGAGATGTTTGCCTCAAGACCAATGCTTCGCAAGGGAACTCCATCAACATTCAACGACAAAGTGTTCATCAGTGAAATGAGTCTAAAGACGAAGCAGACTGACGAATACTACCGCAAGATGTTGTTCAAGGAAGCCCTACGATCGGGATTCTATGAATTTCAGCTAGCTCGTGACAAGTACCGAGAATTGTCTGGCAATGTGGGAATGCACGAGGATTTGGTCTTTGAATTCATTCGTCGACAAGCTCTGCTTATGGCTCCAATTTGTCCGCACGTCATGGAACACGTGTGGTCGCTCTTGGGCAATAAGACAAGTATTTTGCATGCCAGCTGGCCAAATGTGGGTGAAATCAATGAACTCGAGATTCAATGCTCAGAATATCTGATGGAAGCCGCCCATTCGTTCCGTTTGAGTTTGAAGAACCTTCTGCAAGTCAAAGGCAAAGGTGGTAAGGAGAAAGCTGTCGACCCTGCAAGTCTGAAGCCCGATCGAGGTATTATTTGGGTTGCCAAGACTTATCCCCCGTGGCAGTGCTGCGTGCTAAATACACTCAAGGAGCTTTACATCGTCAAGAACGTCCTGCCAGATAACAAAGTGATCTCATCGACACTACAAGGCAAGGAAGAACTCAAGAAATTCATGAAGCGAGTCATGCCTTTCGCACAGATGATTCGAGAGAAGGTCGAATCAGGCAAAGGAATTGCAGCTATGGCCACAGTTCTGGAATTCGATGAAGCCCAGGTGCTGATGAATAATTTGGAGTACTTGAAAAATACTCTCGATGTAAGTAGTTAATCCCATAATCTTGTCGATTTTTCCTTTCAAACATATTGAATTCTCTTCCAGTTGGAACACCTTGAAATCAAATATACAGATGACCCATCGGCGCCGGAGAAGACTCGCGAAGAAGTCCGCCCTGGATCGCCGTTTATTGCGTTTACTATTGCTCCAAATGTTCCTGTAGTCCTAGCAAATCCAATCGAACGATCTGGTTTGTTTACAGTCGAAACGGTTGTTTCCGAAGGCGATACAGTGAAATCGTTCCATGATAAATTGGCTAAAATTATTGGTCTTAAAGGTTCGTTGTATTTTTCTTCGATTGTTAACGGTCAAAGATGCTCAATTATTTTGTTTGCGTTTAGCAGAAGTAAGTGCACTGAAAATCTGGCGTTATGAAGACCCAGTGATAGGACCGAGGACAATGCCAACTTTCGAGGATTACAAAACCGGCAAGACACCTCTGACAGAAGGTGTCTTTGTTCTAGATGTTGAGAAGAAACTTGTTAATTTGAAAATCAATGGAAAACTGCAGAACATTGGAACGAATTTTGTTTATGTTGTGGAATAAAGTTGTGCGTTACTTGGGGGAGTGGGTCATCTTCTCTTTAATTCATTTTCATTTGGTTTTGAATTGACTGTTAATTTAGTATTTTCTACATTTCACTGAAAATATAAGTTATTTTAATTGTTTCCAAGTCATAAGTTGGTCTTTTACTTGAAGGTATTTGGAAGAAATTTGTAATAAACTTTCCAGTAAAATACTTTGAAATCTTCATTCCCTATTTTTAAATGTTTAGGCCGTGTCCGAATTGCGTTAATGTGTTAAAACTTGACGTCAGCTTTGCGCCACTAATGTGGGATTTTTCCTCTTATTTGCAGTCATTTTTATTGTTTGTTTGCGCTGAATACTTGTTTCAATAGACGAAATTCTTCACAGCTGAACGCGTCCATTTTATACAGCCGCAGCGCAGCCGTTAAATGTAAAATGACAGCAATGAGAAAGAATGAAACAAAAATAGTACACCTTCCAAGCACAAAATACAAAACAATACGGTTACGGTACCGTTACTGTTTTTGGTTTGTTCTCTGTCGCTGTCGTTTTTTTTTTTCAAATCTTTTTTTTATGGAAAATAAACCTACAAACGGTCTTAAAATAGAAACTTGTTAGTCAAATCTTTCAGCTTTAAATCTTATAGTGGTCTTCAGTCCGGAACTGGTCAAAAATTATAGTCAAAATGTTACACAAAAGTGACTAAATGAAACTATTAAGACTGCATAATATGTATATGTTTAATCTGTAGTACTTTATGTTTAATATGGAACATATTTTAGCGGTTCCACTTTTGTTTTCTAGAAATCCTCTTTTTTGTGCCACTTTCTTAAAATCTGGGAAGTTAGCCCTGCTTGACGTTTGGTTAAATTTTGACAATCCGTGTGGAAAAATATCGATTTGAAATTGCGGGAAAATATTTGAGAATAATTTACGTTATTTCAAATATCTCGGCTATCGGGCATCCAAAACACTTGTTACCTATTTTGACGAATACAGTTTGAGAAGACCTTTCTTTTGATGTTTCATTCGATGGGTTTTGGAAGAATTATTTTTTCTGTCCAAAATTTTGGCCAGGGGTGGTTAACCCATGATTTTATTCGATCGAAAATCGTGACGAAATCGATTTTGCTAGATTCTACATATTTGATAGTCCTCATTATCCACAGCCTACCAATCAAAGCCAAACTCAAGTCCGAGCCTTGGTTGCCGAGATATTTGCATCAGAAAACAATCTTTATATATATTAGCCGACCCCGCGAACTTTGTCTCACCAGACTGCAGAAAAATAAATACGCAAATGGTTTTCAAAATGGAAATTCTCAAATGTCAAACTTTTTTACAGTGATTCCGCATCACTTTTTTGCAATGCTGCTGCTCATGCAGGTGTTGCTGATGCGATACTGATCAATTATTTTATTTGACGTTAAAAAAATCTTTTTAACTTCCCAGAGGAAGTTATTCTAAATGGTCCGATTTTGCGAATCTCCATTTTTTTGCATATCTCCATAATTTGAGGTCACTAGAATCCGAATCAAGCGTTTTTATGATAATGTCTGTGTGTGTATGTGTATTCGTATGTGCGTATGTGCATTACGTTTTTTCAGCTCGATTATCCCGCGAACCATTGCATTGTCATAAAATTGGCCTCATTCGACGCTGTATTGTGTTGTTAAGACTTAAGAGCTGATTAGGTTTTGAGCGAAATCGGCTTAGTGGTTTTTTAATGACAATCAAAAATCTAAGACAACCCTAATATATTGAAAATTATGACAATTTCTGCAATAATTTCGACAATAATGCAAAAAATCTTATAGTAAGTCTGAAAAAAAAAAACAATATTCAGAAGTGTCATAGACTATATTTGATTACTAGCTGACCCACCAAACGCTGTTTTGCCATATTACTTTTAATCTTCGGATACGCTATTTATATTAGAAAAATTCTTTCACAAATAGAAAACTACAATATTCAGAAGTAGTGTAGGCTGTGTTTTACTGTGCAAAGTAGTTGTGCATGAGTCCACGAGTTGGTACGACCAACCATCAGTTTTATGGAATTTGACTTTTAACACCAACGTACGTGTATATTGTCAAATAAACAGCAAAAACAACTAATGTTTTACTCATTTTTCTATTCTGGGAAATAGTCGTGTGGACTACATGGGTCTCACTCATTTATTTTTATTTAATTAATGCTAAAAAAAACAACAAGGAATCTTCAATAAATATCAAGTTTCTATGTATTTGCTATTAAATTTTAGTTACTTTTCGTTTTCCTTCCCCCCTTTTGCAAAATAATATATGGCTTCAAAAACTAATCAGTCTGTATCTGTAGTACAGATGCTTTTTTGTTTAGTTTTTGCGTATCAGTTAAGCAACTTTTGCAACAATGAACAGTTGACGACAAAAGTGATGTGAAAATCTGCGTTTGTGAACGTTTGACTTTGAATGTTTGGGCATCATTACTGCAGTGATGAGTTAGTGAACTTGCACAATATGTGATCCTGATCATATAAAAATCTGTAAGGCCTTTCGCAGATATATATAAGAAAACCCAACAAATGATCTACTACTTTTTATCTTATTCTTCTTTTATTTATTTTTCTAAACATTTAACTTTTTTGTTTTCATATATTTTTGTTTATATTTCTCTCTGCTTTGTTATTACTTTTGTATTTACTTAGTTCTCGACAATTATCTACATTGACATTTTTGTTGAATTCGGTTTTTTTTGATTTTTTGTTTCATTGATGGGCTTATTATTTTTTTTTTATAAACTTCTAAACAATTTTTCATCATTTATACTTATTTGATTTAAAACTTTAACAATATTTGTGTTACTTTTATAATTTCCTTGTTCTATACATCTCTGCTTCTTAATTTTGTTATAATTGTGTTTATCTTAATATTATTTTGTTTCTTGTTCAATTTAATTTAAATTATTTGTTTCGTTTACTTTCAATTTTCAACGAGTTCTGATTTTTTTTCTATTATTTAATTTATAATTTCACCTAAAAATTAACTTGCGATTTGATTTTCCACTAATTTTTTTATTTCCTATTCATTTTTTTGTTTCTTGGTTTTGTTTTTTCAAATTTATTTGGTTTTAAGTAACAGTTTTATACATTTCTTTATAATTTATAACTAATTTATATATTTCTCTTTTTGGTTTGTAATTTGATTTTTGTTTTTAAGTTTCTTTTAAAGTTTTATGAAGTTGTGATTTTGAATTTATTTTAATCATTTATTGTTTTTAATTTTATTAATAAGTACAAAAAGGCTTACGCGTTATAGGTACAAATGAGGCATAGATGTGTATGTGTGTGTGTTAAGTGGCATGTGTATATGTAAGTAAGTGAATTTGTGATCACGATTATATTTAGTTTTTTTTTTTTATTTGATGATCTCAATAGAAAAATAGAGAAGGTGGGCGGGTTAACCCAGGAAGATATACATTTTTTCATTGTTTTACTTTTTGTTTTAAATATACAATCTTTACATTTACATAATATTCTTATATAGATTTATGTTGGTATCTTAATTTTGCTTATTATTAATTTTTGGTTTGATTTTGTTTATTTTGTCAGTTTTATAACATAAGTGATTCTGCTTAAATTATGCAGTTTTCCTTGTTTCTTTTTTTAATTTTTTTTTTGTTTACCCTGATTAGTTTAAGCTACATAGTGTTAAACGTTTTTTTTTTATATCAAATTTAATTTTGGATGGAATGAGGAAATGTGTTGTTTTTAGTTTGATTCTAGTAGAAAAATGAAATAACTTCTTTTAAGGGCTTTATTTTCCCAAACTATAAGGAACCTTATGTAAGGAATCGACACCACTATAGGTTCTCAAATGGAAACTTAACTATCCAATGACGGATTCTCTTTGACGTTTATCCATCCGATCTCTTTTTGACATTTTTTGTCTCTTGTCTCTTGTTGACCACAAAAAACTAATTTGGTAGTATTTTAAAAATCTGAAGCATTGTTTTCTTCGAGAGGGGCATTAATTTCAAGGACCGTTGTTTTGATGCCCATCATTCGATGGGTTCCGAAATAATTTTTATTTCTATTTGCTATGGTGTATCAAAGGATTTACATTATCTACGTTAAAATGCGTCGAATGCACTGAATGTGAACTCGGTCTTAGAACTTTTAAAATGAAATTATAGAAATCAAGAAAACATCTGGCAATCATGACAAATAAGGCCAATTTCGGGAACGCAGTTAAAATCTCCTGAACTGTCAAAACGCGACAGTGAAAATTATGGCTGAAAAATAAACATGATTTAACTTCGTCTTCGTCTGCATAAAGAGCTGAACAGAATGCAGTCGCCATTCGCCCGGCGACGAAAGCGACAGCTGTCAAAAATTCGCCTTCCAAATCGCTGAGAAATTTGTGATTGATAGCCGTCGCGCGACGGGCTATCAAATAATATGCCCATTAAAACAAAATATTATCAAACATTTTTTTACTTATTTTTGTATTCATTCCGGGCGACTGGCGATGCATTCTGTTTAGCTCTTTACGATGCACCCATTTCGAGTTTGCTTTGAATGACATTTCTCCATCATAATCATTCCTCCAAAAAAAAAATTAATTTTGTTTGTTGACAGCTGTTCAAATATGAACTAGAGCTTCCGTTTGGAGTCACATTACGCAACATTACATATCGTACAAAACGTCAGGTGATAGTATGCAATATGCATTGAATTCCCATGGCTGAACTAGTAAATGTCAGACGAAGCCAAGGCTAAAGCATGTTTGTGTTCCATCCATTACATTTGTTTGTTGAGAAAACCAAGCATTATGCGGAGCTGTCATAGTGATCGTAAAAATAATGTCAAAATTGTTTAATGTTTGGACTTTGGACCCTTTCATTTAAAATGTGAATATATGGTGAATATTTGACTACTTGGTTTGGATTTTTCGATTTTTCCAAATACTCTGGTTAGGGTTTCTAAAGGAACAGGCTATACGTATAATTTTAAATCAACTCCAGGCCGGTTTAGTAATTAGCTTTAATAGAAATTTTTAATTTGTTTTTCCTGACAATTTTTTTTGTGTTTTTCTTTGTTTTTTGCAAAACATTTGACTTTTCTGGAATAATTTTTCAAAATTTAAATTTAACACACCTTTTTAGCAACAACATGTCGACCGTTATGGTGTGCATGTTACAGCTTGAATTTTTTTTTTAATCCTAAAACTGAAATAAATAAATCAAACATAACGGAAAACAGTCTCTAACACGTTTTTTTAATCAGACTTATAAACTAATCGATGAGTAAACTCCGTGTCAACAACAATAACCAATAAGTAACATGAACAACAACAGTTATGGCGACGACAATTATTATTCCCATCGTGACAATTCTACATCTGTCAAATTTTGTGTTTTTCTTTTAGTATTGATTGCTATACGAAATTCGTAATATTTTGATTAGGTACTAGAACTACCTAAAATGACTAAATGTAGTAGATTAACGTCTAGCTAGAACAAAGTTTCTCTGGACCATTTGCGAGAGGAGCCCGGTAAACTTGGATCTCGCGACTCGTCGCTTTTGCTGCGACTCTTGTCGTCGTCATCGTTGTTGTCTACGTAACTATTGTCGCTGCTTTCGTCTGTTGTTGGAAGTTTGATCAAAGGCAGTTCAAGAATCACCGACGAACAAGCCGGTGGACTGTTTTGACGAATTAAACTTTTTAACGATGCCGGCATCGATATTAATGGCAAAATTGCAGAATGTTGCTTATTAGAAGGTGAAAGGATATTATCGTCTGGACCAGCATAGAACTGTTGGCCCTTTGGAATTTCTGTATTAAATGTTGAACAGGTCTCAGCGGTTGTTGTTGTGGTATTGGTTGTAGTTTCTTCGGTTGTCTGTTCGGCGCTTATTTGTTGCTGGAGTTGTGGTTTCATGAGAAGTCGTCGCTGTGATGATGGTGTTGATTCGGTTGTGTCCTGACGTGGCAAAATGGTAAAATGCGTTTCTAGTGGTGGTGCACGATTCGTGGAATCAATCGATTGCTGCTGAGAGAATTCTTTCATTTGATGATCGAGAAGAGATATTTTCTCAGTGGAAGTTGCTACCGAAATGCTTTTGTGGCGTTCGAGTATTGGTCGTCGGGGCCGCTTGATTGAGCTGACATTACTGGCCGTTCTCCGTATCGTATCGGAGTATGTGGACAATGGTGGAACACTTTTGACCGATTGCAGATCCTCATGAATGTGAGACATAGGACTAGCTACGGTATTACTGGTTGGTACTTTCGTTGACCCGTCTTCGATGGCATCGTCTTCGAGACTTATTTCATCGCTGTCAGTGCTAAATTGCTCCATGTCTTCATCTGTGTCAGCTATGCTATCCAGGAAAACTGAATCTTCATCAAGGCTTCGCATCTCTGAGTCCTGATACTCTATCGAAGAGATTTTAAAGGAACTCAAAGATGCAAGTGGTGCTCGTTTGGGTGCTGCATTGGCTGATATATTTTTTGACAGATCAGCTGCACTGCCCAAACTTCCTATGCTATTATTTCCACCATTTCCAGCTGCAGCATATTCATTTGAATACGAGAAACTACTATTGTTGTTATCGATTGTTCTATTACCATTTGTAGTGCCCTCTAGCGGAGCTGATATCTTTCGTCGAACTACAAGCTTCAACTCGCTAGCATCATCATATTTCTCATGTAACTGAACAACTTTAGCCGACATTGGATATGGAAGAATTTCAGCAGTGTCGGCGCTTATTGAACGAATGTGCTGTCGCCGCCCCGACTGTCCGCTCTCGGGATCATAATAGGCTATACTTTGTTTCCTAACAAAAT
The DNA here is from genome assembly GCA_920937365.1 of Sphaerophoria rueppellii. NCBI lineage: Eukaryota > Metazoa > Arthropoda > Insecta > Diptera > Syrphidae > Sphaerophoria > Sphaerophoria rueppellii. Next base: position 95,268,632 of record CAKKXW010000002.1, on the reverse strand, counting down.
GTGGAGCAGCAGCTGAAGTGGCTGAAGCTGTAGCAGCTGTTGTAGCTGCAGTTGTCATCACGAATTTTTGATTAATGGCAGCTGTTGTTGAACTACTTAGTGCAGTCTTTGTTTTGTTGGAGGCAGCCGCAGCGGCGGCGCTAGCCTCTGTCGTAGTTGGATGACAAGACGATGTTGCTTGATCGTTGATAATTCGTTCGCTAGGACAAGGGGAAGCACTTGGTGTCGGTTGAATCACTTGGATATCTGGATAATAGTAGTCCCACATGTCGTTACTCGATGCGCGTGATGTTGTTGATAATTTGCGTCGCAATGATGGCGGCAAATTGCCTAAGCCTAGAGTTAGTGCCGAACAACGTCGTTCGAGGTATGAACTCTCGGTACTGCAGCATGTCATGGCGCTACTGCGGCGTGATTCTGCATTCTAGATTCAGTGTTAAAAAGTAGTAGAAGTGCTTTGAGAGGAAAAAACTAAGTTTTAAAACTTACTCCATTTGGTACCTCTAGGAAGCCGTGCCCTTTCTCCGAAACACTTATGCGATGACTTTCTTCAAATTCAGGGTTTTCTAGTTCATCATCGGTCTCTATAAAATAGTCATCCGTACCGAAACTACTACCCATAGGGTAGTTTGTTAGTATTCGGGATGACTCGGAGCCGCTTTTTCGCCTACCGCCACCGCCATAAGAATACGAATACCGCCTTGGCGGTTCCAAAAGGCTACTGTAACCGCCACCACCTTAGAATTAAAAAAGTTAAATCAAGTTACTAAAAATCTAGTACTTTTATATCTCTTGACAGCTAATTTGACAGTTGATTACAATAATTGATTGTCAAAAGTCATCTTACCAACTGAAGAAAACCGATAGCCACGATGCAAAACTGGAGGTGCACTCACGTTACCCAAGGATAACATTCGTTGTCTGCGATAAAGAATTGCGTCATACTCGTCCGGATATATAGACATGCCAGTTGCTTCCATTGCCTCTTGAATTTTGCGTTCTTCTTCTTCTTGCATACAAGCTGCAGCTACAGCAGCTATTTTCGGATCCTAAAAAAACACATTCAATATAACAAGAAGTCCAGAGACATAGAATCTAGTACTTTTAAGACCCTCAATGTTTCATCAGTATGACTCCGACTCTTCCAGACAATCAAAAACACCATCAAACTAAAAAATCCACCCAAAGTTGCGGCTATCCGAACCCCTGTCATGACATCATAGGTAGCAAAAAACTCTGCCCGTATACGCTCCCGTTCGGCTGCCAAAATTTGCGCCTGGGTGATATTGTGGTGGTTGCTAATATTCGAATACGGAATGTTAATTGATGGATGTCCTGCCAATGATGGGGATGTCGTTGTTGGCGATGATGGTAATGGTGTTGTACTAATGCGATTACTATTGGTGTAAGTCTTATCAGCGCCCCTACTGGAGCCTTGCGAACTACAATTCGAAATGAATTTACATTCAAAGACTGACAGAGAAAAGGAAAACACCATCTTATGGCTTACCTGACTTGCTGAGTAGCCGACGAATAGCCATACACGTTATTGTTATGATGGCCATTAGGAATTGTACGCGTAGTAAATTGACTGCCATTTGAGCGTAATGGATCTGGAAATGATGTGTCATGTTGTTGTGTTTGTGATTGTGATGTAATAATTTCCAAAGATTCAGTTTGTTGTGTGAACGATGGATCACTGTTGACGTTGTGGCTGATGGATGATGACAAGTTCGTTGATATTGATCTAGGTTTGGAGTTTGTTGTTGATTTGTTGATGTTGTTTGTGTTGTGACTGTTAGCGTTGGTTTGCGATGCAATACTATTGGCATTACTATCGGCGGGTGAGGAATTTGACGCAACAGAACGTCGTGAAATTTTTGCCATTTCTAAAGGAACATGTTCTGAAATTCAGACAAATAAAAAACTATTACAATAGTTCATAAGAAATAATATTGTGTTAAGGCCTTAAAAGCATATTTCATAATGTACTAGATTTATACATCTTTCAAAATAAATATTTCTTTCATCTAATCCATGTGTCATCAATCAATCATTTATTCAGCAATTAATTCATTATTCTGTCTTTCATTCTCAGTCCGTCACACTGCTTTGAATTTCCTATTCATACCCACACATACATAAACAAGAAATATACATCAGATCTAGTCTGGGAAACGTCTCATATTTTTTCTAATCTACATAATTCTCCCAGCAGATGTTTTTGTTATCGAAGCATTTTTCCAAGTCCAAAGACTATACCCTCAAAAATATTCCCTTGAAAACAAAGTTTTCACTAACCACCGTTGTGGGTCATGGTGGATTTCGTGGCAAAGTGGCCACACGAAATAGGTCAAGGGAAATTTTGTTAGCTCGAGCTATAGTGCCAATATTTTATACACACAATCGATAAAGTTCACTACGCCTCCATCATTGCCCGTTCACATTCAGAAACCCAGGTCCAGCTGAAATGTCAGCCAATGAAATAACTAAACCAATGCTTAGAACCTTGCGGGGTGATTAATTTTACGGCGAACTTAAAATATTGATGACCACACATTTTGTTATGATGCTGCGATAGTGTGGAATGGAATTATTGGTCTGTTTTTAAAGTTGATGAAAATAAGAGTATCCAATTCAAATGCCAACAAATATGGATGTTGTGATCTAGTACAAATTAATGTCAAACGAAGAGTGAAAAAAAATAGTTTCTTTTGTTCACAAAAAAATCTATTGTGTTGATGGCTAAGTTCAGAAAAACATGCTGATCTAGGACAAATCTATGTCAACAAGGAATAGAACCTCATTTTTTTGTATGATGTCATTTGAAGACAATTACGAGGGGTATGAAGGCAAGCATCGATGAAAATGATATTGATCTAGTACAATTTAATTTCAACAACGAAAAAACCTCTTCATGTTTTCCCTAATCAGGTTTCAAGTTGATCTAGTACAAATTAATGTCAGACTGAGATCAAAACAAAGATTTCTCCTTGCGCTTTACAAAAACATATTTATTACACTTCACATTTCCAAGTTCAAAAACTATATACTTCTTTCTCCAAAAACCTTGAAAAGGTCAAAACCACCGGCCGAGTAAACTTAATTTTTCAAAATAAACAATCTTAAGACTCGATTTTTGCCACAACTTCCATTTCTATTGCCGTTGTTATGAATACATTTCCTTTAGATACAAAAATAAACACAATCTTCTCACTTTCGAGAGTTATCAACTTTCCGCACTATTAAGTTCATAGTTTCTATTGGTATTGCACCCTGCTGCTATTTCCTATAATGCTTAACCAAGTTATGTGCACTGTGCACACTCAGCAAGTGCAAATCAAATTAAATTATATCGCTCATACGCCCAAGTGAACCACTGTTGCTCTCCTATCATCGTCGTCGTAGTCTTCATCGTCGTCGTCCCTTTCGCCCCTCAAAATACAATGATTGTGTTTGGTTTTTCTGTTTTTTGTTCTTTTTCCCTATCAAATACATCCGGGTCGCAATAAAATAAAAGTTTCCTCTTCTATTCATAGATCAACATAGAAACGAAGCTCCTTATAACAAACTTAGAAGTTTTCCTCCTTCCTTGAAAACAGAAAACACAACAAAAATCAAAGTTGACACACACATTTTTATGTGTGTACACTTGGTATCTCCTATCTCATACATCAAGAAGCAAGAAAAAGCACACACAAACCATTCAACACAAACAATGGCGAACATCAGCCCAGCGCTAGGACATCCTGTGCTGAATTCTATGTCAAAAGATAAAACAAGAAGAATGAGAAAAAAATAGGAGGGTAGAAAAAATCACGAAAGAAACGTTCGCGACCGTACAAAAGCGTTCTTCATCGAAGAGTCAAGAGCAATTATCACCACTGCCACCCAACGAGTTGGTTAGAAAAAGTTGAAATATGGTTGCGTGTGTGCGCACAAGGACTATATAAATACACAAGAGTATCTATAGTCAGGTGACACTATCCGGGCTCTCAATGTAGCAGTAGCAGACTCTACGCTGGCCTGATGACTACCAGAGCTCATAGACCTTGCATCGCTTGCAACTATCTATGTAAGGCTACCGACAACGACGACCGAAGGAGCAGCTACACGCCACAAATGCAGCAGTTGGGCTGGGATGTTGGGAAACAAAAAGCTGAAAGAAAAACACGAACAGGATATAGCTGCTGGAAACTATTATGTTGGCAAACAAAATCAAGGAAACAGATGACTCAGCGTGTGGTATGAAAATAAAACGGCCAACTGTTACAACGATGACGACGACTGAGTTTGGTTGGGTGCAGAGGAGTAGAAGGAGGCGTCCGTCGTCGTCGTCGTCGTGCAGATTTATAATCATTTATGGTGTTTCATGACACGACGAAGAATAGTGTCGGGGGAGCTTTATTATGCGAACTATTATACGAAACTTTTATATCTGCCTTATCACTTGTGCATACGAGAGAGTTTATTGGGTCAAAGTAGAATTTTCATTAAACGGCAGTCTCATTTTTTTGTCTTCATCGTTTTGGTCGAAGGACAGATCAAACATTTTAAATCTTCAATGGTGTTGGTTTCAATGACATTACTCACCTAAGTTTGACACATATGAAAACATCCTTTATTCTTCGTATTGATTTATGGACTTCTAAACACTCCCCATCGATTAACGTTATTAGATTTTGACAAGGATTGGTTGTGTTGGGTTATGGTGTTGGCAATATTGTTGCTGAACTATTTATAGACGTTTTTTTTCTTTGCTGTATGATTTGTTATGTATGACGTTTTGATTTGATACAAGTTTTTTGATAAATGACCGATGGTAAGGGTTGGATTGGACGTTTTGTTTTTATTGGGGAAAATTCAACATGAGTTTTATTGGCAGTTTTAAGACGATTGCATGTCCCAAAAATGTATTACGATCTTGTTATTAGGGTAGACGTATTTTTCTATCATAAAATTGTATCTCAGTCTATGGATTAAAGAAAATTTCTATCCAAGCTGTTCAATTCAGTGGTTAAAATGTTAAAACCCTTTTCTACTTGAGCAAAATTTTCAATTCTCATATCTTCTACCTCGAATGTACGATGAGACGAACAAATGCTCTCACTTATTTGAAAGGTTTAATCCTGCACATATAAAGCACTTTGCTAACCTCTGTTCCTGTTCTTGCGATAAAAATCTCTCCGATAACAACAAAAAATTAACCCCATGTCAAAAGATCCTTATCCACTTAGATGCGATGTTTTGCGCAGACATTTCGTGTGAAACACGTTTTCCACCCATCATGAAACAACCGACGACAACGACAGTTAACTGACCTCCTGAAAATCTACTGCCAAATAAATTCCCCTCCTAATGACCATGTCGTCCACTGCCACATAACCGTAACTCAATTTTATCAAGAATTAGATACATGGCGGGCGATGATGGTCGTCCTCATCATCATGGTCCACATCAACATCATCGCCCTTAAAATAACTTCTCTATATTTATTTTCCAAGGAGACAAAAGGCCAATGTCCATCAGTTTATTTTTGTTCGGGAACACAACAAAATCAACAAAACAACGAACAAAAAGTGAAAAGAGAAAATGTCCGGAGCATAATGGCGGCGGGATATGATAAGTCAAGTCGAGTCTTTCATGTTTTTGCAGACACCAGTAATTAAGGATAATTATGTTTTTCTCTGGTGAATTTTTATATAAGTCAAACCCAACTCATGGTTTGAAATTTACCTCGGTTCGTTTCATTAACTTACTTGACGATCTGCTTGTATATTATATTCTCGACCAAAAAAGGACACACGGAGGAAGTTCAGCCATAAGAATCTTAAATTTCGTTTGCTAATTGAGTGCAAATTAACAACAACATTTGTAATTTGTGTAAATAAAATCTCATACATTCTCAAGCTTTCCAGAATCACTTGGGAACTCGTAGGTATAAGGATAATGAGTCATCCATTCAAGATCAACTCAAAAGGACATTATTCCTGTTTAACTTAAAGGATTATTTTGGAATTTCCTTCCTCATTACTTAGCGATTCAATCGAATTGACAGAGATATACCCATTCATTTTGTTGGTAGATTTTTGTTAATTTTGTAGAGAAAATCCTTGTTTTGTTGTCCTCCATAGCATGGAAATGTCACAGAGACAAGGACAAGGAACTTCTTCTGTTGGACAATAAAACTTTATGTCTGCAACAATCTTACATGCTGGGCATCACTTTCTTAGTATTTTTACGATTATGATAATGTGCCATGTCCCCATAGGAGACATTATATCCTTGGGGTGAACTCCTGATACGATATACTCCGTATAAGTAGTAGAATCCATGAGAATACATACAAATAAATGTTTGTTAGTTTGTCCTTACCGTTGTTGTCCTTTCATTGGACTAAATCAAATTTTGATGGCTTTTCATGACTATGTATGTATGTTTACATGACAATTGGTTCGTGTAGAAGATCTTTAGCGTGTCTCTAAATGGATAGTAATAAATGAAAAAGGAGCCAGAGAGACAACGACAACGACAACGACAACGAGGACGACTAACGATGGGTTATGAACAAGAGTTTTGATATGTTTTGGCTTAATTTAGGAGGCAGAGTGAAGGTTGGCTGATTTCATCATCAAGAAAGATTATGATGTTTTTGAAGAGATTTGATATTCTATTTTTGTTTGTTGTTATTGGGAAGAGAAACATGAAAACAGAAAACGGAATGGTAAACAATATTCCTATTAATTTTTATTGGAAGGCAATATCGATGAGATTTCAAGGAAATGAGAATTAAAGATGGCTTGTTGGTTTTGTAATACGAGTAGGAGAAAATAAATAAAACATTGGTTTTGTTCCAAGAAATCATTTTGTTTGTTCATTTTACCTACATTATGTTTCTAAAATCAGAATTTATTCTGATTACAGAAAGAAGAAATGAATTCTGTCAACAGAATTCATGGTAAGAAAACTTGCTTCTCAATAATGTGTCATTTCAAATGTCACAATGACGTTGACAAGTGACAGCACTGTGTTTGCTTTTTACTAAATCGGAAGTAACGCGTTCCCATCTTCACTACCTTCATTCCTATTTCTCATATCTCTAAATATTCCCTTTTACTTCTCATTTCGTTAAATAAAACATTAAATTTGGAAGCACTTTTTTGATGACAGTCAGTTCATGATAGGTATGTTCAGCGCAACTGTTCTGCAAACTTTGGAACAGTTTGGAACAGAAAAGTACAGCTTTTTGGTGTTCATTGACACATTGGCTGTTCCAAACTGTTCTGATTTGGTGTTCATTGAGTCTGTCTAGAACAGTTTTGGACAGGATTTTCTGTTCCATATTTTTAGATAGAACACGTTTTGTGTTCTAAACTGTTCCAAACTGTTCTGACATTTCCCATGAAGCTGTGCTGTGCTGTACTGTGCTGTCTTTTTTTCTCGCTGAACAAAGCTGATGTTTCGACCTCACGTTTTTTTTGACAATCGTAAGAAAATAACGTAATGTTACGTAATGTGAATCTGAACGGAAGCTCAAGTTCAAATATGCTGAACATTTTTGCTTTATCTGACAAATCAACAGTTGTACAAAAGTCAACACAGAATATTCATTTGTTTTAGGATGGATGATGATTATGGAAGGAGAAATGTCAATCAAAGGAAACTCGAAGCGAGTGTATCACAATTCACAAGCTAGGCGAAGACGAAGCTAAAGCGTGTTTGTGTCGAGGAAGGAACAACAGTTAAATAACATGCGTACGTTAAAGATGTGTATTTTGACAGCACCCTAATTTGTTAGAATTACGTTACGATATAACGATACGATATAGATAATTATGTATGAAAAAACTGTGTCCATTCCGAGTCCGACGAAGCCTCATTCCCAAGTGTAAAAAATTGAAAAAAAGAAATACCTACGAATTTCAAAATTCATTTCGTTTAACTAGTTTGCGAACTAGATCCACATTTCCAAGGTTTTGAAACTGTCGAAAAAAAAACCAAGTCCCAATTAAACTTTCTTTTAATTAAAAAACATTTTTTGCCCTACCTTCTATTTTGTGGAATCACAGTTGCTCCTGCAAAAGAACAACATAAACTAGTTTTGGTAATTATTCAGATTTTTCTCGAGGTACGAAAATAAAACAAAACATTATGAATTCCCTCTTGGTTCCTTTCAGAAGCACTTGTGCATGCTGAGAGTATGAATACATTTTTATAGTTGAAGCTTAAGTATGTTGCTGAGTTGGGACGTCGAACTAAAAATCCTAACTGACAGACAGTTTTTTGTTGTTCGGAGCAACCACAACTACAACTAATTGTATGTATATAGATTGTCTGGTCCCGGCAGAACATCGCACCTGTTGTTGTCTCGGTTAAGTTAAGAAGATGTTAGATGCAACCGATATCATGTCGAAAGGGGATAGGATGCAGAAATGAGGTCTTGCACTCGATGCATATTATCACACAAACTGACTATTGAAGGGGGAGAAGAGGGAGCAGTTCTCGTAATCTGTTTTGAGATTTGAGCAAAGGAGTTAAGGAAAGTATACATTACACTTTCGTGTTTCGTTTTCGTCCTTCACAGCGAGGAGGGAGAAAAAATTCAATCGATGACTCCGATTTGTAAGCGTTCCTCGTCGTTCACGCCATATCGTTGGTGATATCGAGGTGAATTCTGGAAGGAATATTATTTTAAAGGGTATTTTGTAAATTCAGTAAATAAGAGCACCCTTGAGGTTTGTCGAGATTCCAATTAATTATGCAGACAAAAAAAAAAAGAAAAAAGAAATTTTGTATTTTTCATTCAAACGTTGGAAAAGTGAAGGGTGAGAAGAAGTGGCCTGGGACTTGGTAATTTGATTAAATGATTGATGAAAGTGAGGCAACGAGTTGGTAAGTAGTTTTGAAGAACGATTTCTTTTTCCTTAGAAAATAATTAAGGAGGAAAGTATACATCTTATGAACAACTGAGTTAATGAATGTTCTTTGAATAACATTTTATCATTGAGAAGATATTTACATTTGTCTTACTTCCTTGGAACTTGATAGAAACTGTAATAGTTTGAAATAATGTTTCCTCTATATCCTCGTACTTCATTTATAAAGGTCCTCTTTGTTCTTAACTTTGTTTTCATCATCCACTCTATCAACTTAATCGTTTAATCTTTATATATGTACATCGATATAAACAAACAACACATTTAAATCTTCTATAATCTAAAAGGTTTCATGATATCAAACGTCAAAATGTAATTTTTCGAGTTGACAATTTTCTTTTCCACTGCGACTTACTATTCAAATGTATCCCTCAAACGTAACCAAACGTCAGAATAAATCTCTGCCTGGCTAAATGTTAGTTTAATGACAGGTGTAAACGCAGTATAGAGTTAAATGTGAATATCGAACTATTTTGTATATGTTCCATTCAAATAGCTATTGTTTAAAATGGAGAAAGAACAATATAAATCAAACCGTTAACCGTTTCGATTCAAATGTTACGTCGTTATTCAAAATTATTCAAGTTGAACTTATGCCAAATTTACCCTTAAGTCTTAAACGTCAATCAAATATTCCATTTAATCCTCATTCACCTTCAACATCATTTCGATAAAATCAAATAATTCCATATGACACTCCTGACAATTTAAACCACCTTAACATCGTTTCGTTTAGCGAGTTTTTTAAGGCGTGTAAAATCTGTTTAACTATTTAGCACGAATCTTCCATTATTCAAGGTTCAAACGACACAACACTCAGTCAACCTCCAATACCGATAGAAATAGATTTCCTGCACAGAGTAGGTAAACATTAAAATAGCATGCCAAATATATATATAGGTTCGAGGCACCCTAATGTTGAGCAAAAAGAGCAAAATCACATACTTTTGTTAGAAAATACTTTTGCACCTACATTCGAACGATTATACGATCTACGACCAAACACCGGAGGTGGGTAGAGGTACCCTAATACTGTGCATCATTGTTGGCACAAAGGATAACGGAATCCCTCAACTTGTACAAGCAGCCAGAGCAACAATGTTTGAGTTTAGAAGAGAAATTCCTACAATACATCTCACTACCTTAAGGTATAAACCTTAAGTACACTATCACCCATTTTATTCAACCTCATTCACGTGCAGATGAAGAGGGCGCTTTTCAAGTAATTTTACACAACCTTGAATTAGCTGCACACCATTTCACTCATGCCATAAATTCTTGACATCGTGCTTGTGAGAAAAACAAAACAAAAAATTCCAGCCAACCATGAGTTTTCACTGTTGCAAATAGGTGTGCTTAAAAATAAATTCCCTCAAAATCTGTATTGTCGAGTGGTATTATTAAACTCTCAACTGAACGCATGCATTATGTTAACCTATTTTTAAGCAACATGCTAAATGGGCGATGTCCAATACCACGTCATTTCTGTATAGACATATTTGGCATATTTATGTCAATCATATTGTTCAGTGTGCTGACATATAATGTACTTGACATAAAAGCCTCACAACAACAACTTGAACAAAATATTGTAAGTTGTTTTGACAGGTTTGTCAGTTTTGACAGGAAAAAGAATGTTTTCCCAATTATCTATTTTATTAACATTTCAAAATATGAACAAACAAAATTCATTTGGACACGACAATGAATTAGGCCAAAGTGACATATCGTTTCATTTTGAATGTCAGTATTTTGCTATATTTAACCAGAAATGAAAATGACAGTAACATTTCAAAACACACGTATCAGTTGGGCTCGGTTGACAATTTTGTTTCGTTGTTTTGGAGCATTATTTCATTTACTGTTGGAGACAGTTGGTATAATTCAAAAACAGAACTGCCAGGTCGTTTTTTTTTCTACATTATATAAATTGGAGGTCTTTCCTCTTTCAAATTAAATTGACATTTTACAAAAAAAAGTGAATGAAGTGCAATGTGTATGTTTGTTTATATTTGATTGTTATAATTGTTGGTTGAAATTTTGAATATGTGTAGCTGTTCTGCTGTGCGATTATTGCAGGTGTTTTAATGTTTGGCAACTCTGTTTTTAAGTCACTCACTTTGGTTGAATTGTCCGGCACTTTATCATCCCGTCAAGTATATCCTTAATAATGGCTATGCATTACACTTTTACCCACCTACCACCGCAAATAAATGCTCAAAATTGAATCCAACAACTGTCTAATCAACAGCGGAAATTCATCTACTCAAAACGTGACCCGATTTATGAATCTCTTCTTTTCATTGCACATCATTTGTTTTCACAGTTTTCTCTTTTCTCTCTCTCTTTCTAACAATGTCAAGTCAACTACCCGACCACCCACAGTGACATCAGTGAGTGACTTTTGGTCGGTGTGGCAGTGTTTTGATTGTGATGATGATGATGGTGGCGATGATGGGGTCCAGTTCACCGTTAGGCCTGAAGTACCCTATAACCAAAACAAAATCAACGACCTAACCTACATATACCGAAATCTTTCTTTGGATGACAGGACAGGGCAGCAGTTAGCAGCGCCAACGATGAAAAACAAAATTCATTGTCTGTGTTTTGATGTGCAAAATTCATTATCCCTCGATGTCATGCGATAAATCATTTTAATTTAGCCAAGTGGGAGAAAAGGTGGCATTGGTGAAGGTACAGCAATCAGATTTAATTGGACATGAATTAAAAGCCCCTAGATTGGTGACGGTGACAACAACGACACGACGCGACGCCAATACCATGGCCAAACGATGACAACGGTGAGAGAATTTTGATGTCGTCAGATTATTTTTAATTGATCGAGAAAGAAATAAGGGTTGATTACTCTATTAGGAAAGTTATATTGGTGACGTTAGAAATATTGCTTGGGAAATTAAGATGGTTTCCGGACTGTTTGTGACACTTCATTAACTGTTTATATTGTTTGTTTCATGGTATTTTGTTTGGGATTGTGAGTTTTGACAGTTCAATGGTGTCATTTAAGTGACATTTGAGCGAACAGGTTCTTCAAAAAGTTGGGAAGTATTCCAGTTGTCATTCGAATGAAACAGATCTTCAACGAGTCTCGAAATCTTTATAACTTATTTTTTTTAGGCAAAAATAATATTTAATCTTAAAGAGAAAAATAAATAATCATTTCAACCGAAATCCTTACATAATAAAAGAATGAATCCTCACTTTTTGCACACTTTCCATTCAATCTCCTTACTTAATCTTAAGTGCCAGAAAATTCATTAATTCAAATAGGTTGGTATAAATGTTCCTGCCAGCCATCAACCTACCAATACCATAGCATGAGCAACAACAAAGAAAATACAAGACATTTTAAGCTACTTCCTTCCGGTTAAGAGAATAGCAACATTCTTTTATAGCAGTTCATCTAGCTCTGTGCCTCCTGCCATCACGATTCACGACAAAACGACAACGACGCGACGCACGACACGAAAAAAGCTCTGTCGAGAAGGCCCGGCAGCCGGACAATTATGATCTATCCTTGTTTTTTGTTTTCAAAGGAATTCCAAATATCCCGCACACCTTTCACATCAGAAACACGCGCCGACCGCCTCAGGTGAGAAATCATCATCATTATTACCCCTCCTTAGAATTTAACTTCTTCTCTTATATCTTTGTCCTATATCACAAAAGCCAAAATAAAACACAAAAGAAGGCCAGCAAAATGAAAAAAAACAAAATTCTAAAGAAGAACTAAATACCGAGACAGGATCCACACAAAAGAGTAAAACAACAAGCTTAACTTCTTGAAACGTTTTTTTTTTTTTAAAGGCCCGTCTACATTTTAATGAATGATTAAAAAGGATAAAATCATCGTTCCTCTCTTTCTTTTATTGTTGCTGTTGGATTTTAAATTTTATGTGTTTTTATCGCGAACTTGCTCACCCCAATGGCCGACTCGTATCTGTGTAAACTTTTGAGTTTAGACCTTGCTGCCTGTTGATCCATTTTTTCTCTTGTTGTTGTGTTATTTGCATAAAAAAACAACAAGCTTAAGCTCTGCTTTAATTAGAATAATTATAATTCTTAAGCAGAATTTAACAAGCTTAGAGAGAACGAGTGGTAAAAGAGTGAGATAAAATTACAAGTCCCCAATCAGTTGCCAAGGAGTTGGCCTGAAGAAGCAGAACAGGACAATGAAAAATTACTACCGACGGAATATGGCAGCATTAGCATGTTAAACAAGCCGGGAAACCTGATTAAATAAGGCGTAAAAACAAGGTACGATAATCTATTAAACATGTTTGTGTGTTCAGTTGAATTCGCAACAAATTAAATAGTCACAAAATCTAATTCCTTTAGCATCAAATCTTGCCATGAATTTCTGTGGAATGCAACGTGTCCTAAGACAAGGATGCAGGTTTTGGAAATGTGACATTTAAACACTCTAGGGAAGCCAAACATTCCAACAAGAATCTTAAAGCGATTTTGGCGAAACTTCTCTTAAAGAAAAAATAGAGTGGTGCGACAGTTCTTGCAGAGCCAAGGCCTAAGTGACTTACAATCATCAACAATTCTCTGAGTTCGTGTGAAGAATTGAGGGGACCTACAATTTAACGCCGATTCCGAACGGAAAAGTTGAGAAGTGTTGTCAGTTCTTCGCAAGAGGCAGTACCCGTGAAATATTAAATAAAAACTTAAGGGACACCAACAGGATTCTAACCCAACACGTTGCAGCCAACGGCCACGGGCAGCTGCGAAACTTCTCTTTAAGATTGTGAAATATGAAACGTAAGACACCAAATGGGGAAAACAAGGACGTCTAGGAATGCAAGGACGAAAAAGTAAAAAAAAAACTGTAATGGTGTTGGAATGAGGGTGAACCGCATACACGGTTTACAATAATACAATGCTTTATTGTAAGCTCTTCGACCACACGTCTTGTACGTAATTTGACTGCTAATGGAGGCTCCAGTTCAAATATGCTTTGTCTGATAGCTCAACAGCTGTAAAAAACATGTCAACAAACAAAATCAATTTGTTTTGAAGGGATGATGGTGAATGAGGGAGAATTGTCATCCTAAGCAAACGTGAAGCGGGTGCATCGTAACGCTTAACGCAGTGTGTTTGTGTTCAGCTATTGATTGTCAGTTGCTACTTTTCAGACTAAAAAGGCAACTGTATTTTGTAGTCTCACTTTGTAACCAACTTATAGGGACGGTTAAGGCTGAACCTGCACTACCTACATTAATTTTTTCGTTCATATGTCAGTCAAATGTCAAAACTGTAGGTGCTGCCACAAAAAAATGTTTCGGGCACTTCACATTTTCCCAAAAAACCACCTCATACCACTCGGTCTAGAACCTAATTCTGAAAATGATGAAAAACAAGTTTTATTTGAAATTCGTATGAAGCAAATGTGTGATATTATGTCCTGGCCTAACAAGCTTACATCAAAAACGGTCAAGGGAGCAATTTATTCGAAAACTTTTATCCTACAACAGTTCACGACGAGAATTGTATTTTTTTCGTTCCCCCAAAAAGACAAGTAACAAAGTTTAAGTGAGGTTCATTGTGTTCTGAAAAAAGAACTATTTTCGTTTTGTAGGAAATTGCTGGTGTACCACTTAAGGACGAGATGAAGTAATTTTTCTGACCCATTGTCATAATAAAAGTTTATGAGTTCAAATGACATATTTTTAGATTAGATTCAGGAAGAAGTTGGAAACTTTGTGACTGCACAAATTTAATTTTAGAAAGTACAAGAAAAACACTTTAGGATGTGAATGGCAGTGAGTATGTTTCAGGTGTTGACATAGTGCCAAGTTGTCAAAATTAAATAATAATTAAAAAATCCTTTCTGCATTCAGCATTTAAGAAACTTCTTCATTTTACGTCGAAAAGCCTTGAAGAATTTTCTAAAATTTAAGACTTAAGCCTAACTTTTCATTTTGGCATCAAATTCAAACATTAATCTTGTTATCAATTTGGGGAGTTGGTAAAACAAAAAAGTCCCCTGATGTTCATAAGAAGAAATCTGAGTCGGAATGTCAGAAAATAAGAAGCCTAAATAAAATACTCCCATATTCTCACATTCTTGAAAGTTCTTTTCATGAATGTTGCTTCACCTTGACAGAAGATATGTTTTTTTTTTCTTTATTTGAGACACTTTGAGAAATTGCTGATGTGTGCTGCAAAAACGAACAAGAAATCAACTCATGAAATTATAATGCCTTCACACTGCCAAAATTGATTCATTTTCCACCCCAATGTTTTGAATAATTTCCGTTCTTTTGAATTCCATAATATGACCTTAAAGCTACAACGGTTACGGCTCTTTACCATCTTAAAGCCTTAAAGTGGTTTTCATTTTGGGTTATTAGGAGTCTTCTAGGCCCCCAAAAAAATCCCCCAACAAGTGAAAAAAAAAACACATTACAACAATAATCGATGTAAAAAAAAAAAATACCAACCAAGAACGACACGAACTTTTCGCGTTCTGCTATTCAAAAAAAAATATAATAAGCCAACATTAAGGTGGCAACACAGGAAAAAAATAAACGCACAAAGTAAAAGCGTAAGCGTGTATAGTACACCTTCTCACATTACTTTCACCTGAATTAACTAGAGCTAGACGGGCCGGGCTACCAAACCTACTGAGAGGGAATGTGAAGCTTCCTGTGTAGTTTACTGACAAAAAATAAAAATACCCACACAAAAAAAAAATTATACGAAACAAAATGACTTCCACTTACAAGGTGAATAGGCAGAGGCCTGACAGAGTCCTTGTTTGCCATTTGGTTTTGTGTTTCTTATATAGCAGCGATGGAGAAACATGTTGGGGGACTGAGCCCAATTTATTAACATGTTTATCATAAATGTGTGCCACACCACCACCGTAGTAAAAAATAAGTACACAAAAGTTTTTCATTTTGATGTTATAATTTTGTTGTTCATTAATTTGTTTGTTGAAATGAAATGAATGGCTTTGTTGGTATTTTAATGGTTTTTGTGTGGAGTAGACAATTACAATTGAAATTGTTTAGTTCGTAGAGGAAAAATGAGTTTCTCTTCTCCGGCAGGTAATCTCTGGTTTGTAGAGTGATGTATCCTTGCTTATCCTTCTTGAGTATATTTCTTTTGTTTTTTTTTCGCGAAGGATACTTAGAATAGTAATCAGCTCCTTTATTGATATCATAAATGTATACCTACATTCTCTTGATTAACTTCCACTGTTTGAAACGCTTTAAAGAATGGTTATTATTGCTTTTCGGCTTGTGTTTTCAGGAAGTTAACGAGAAATATTAAAAAATGTACAACTTTTATCTTAATCGAACAGTGCCGAAAGAATGTAAAAAATAAAGTTTATAACAATGGCAGAAAAATCATTACAACATTCCGCGAGAGCGAGAGAAAGCATATCATTCAAGATTTCCAATTAACAATAAAACTGCGTTTGTGGTTGGTATAAAGTTTTCCCTCACACTCATTTATTCATTTTTTTTCTTCTTTCTTGGTTTTTTTTTGCTTCTGGTTTGCCTGAGTGCTTTATCCTTCAAGGGCTTCCAAAGTTAGAACGTACTTTTCATTTTCATCAGCATTCGTGTTTAATTGATCTCTCTTACTCTGCTTGTGGGTAAAGACGGTGGCGGATTTGTTGTGAATAAAGAATAGCGGACTCCAAAAGGAGAGGGGCCCATGAAGGAATTGTGGTTTTTTGATGATGATTCTTATGAATTCTATATATTTTCTTTTTAAGAAATTTAATTTTATTAGTTGCCGGATTTCGAGTGCAGTGATTCTTCATTTAAGGGAGTTCAAATCCTACAACATGTTTATCAACTTATGTCGTGTTGGCGGATTTATGTAATATGAACACTACTGTGAATACACCTTAATTCTGACATTTTTGCACGAACACACCCTGCAAATAACAGCTGTTTTACAACAAGGTGATTCGATATTTACAATCCTTTTCGCTTTATTAACCTCACTTCTTCTTAAATTTTAATCCATTGTTTTAAACAATTTTGGTATAGAATATTTAAATAATATACAGTCACTGCACAAAAAATACTTTCGTTTGATATGTAATTTATGCCCCTTGGGTTTTTGTATTACATGATTCAATTTAGGCCTTTACGACAGAACACTAGCCTATTCCATCCCTGCATGTCTCAGTACATCTTATTCTCACCCGTGATGGTAAAGTTTGGAAAGTAATTTTCTTAAAGATGAAACACACTAAACGTGTGCCAGTTGAAGGAAGTGCGGTTATAAAAGAGTCTTTAGACATTTGAGGTATCAAATTTAAGACGAAAATGCACGAATATTAAATATTCTTGCATTAAATTATTTCAGTTGTAAAATTAAATAATAATTCTCATTTAATTTATTTGAACAGAGGAAGACAGAAGGAATTTCGTTTGAGGAGCTACAAAAAGGCAAAGAATGATTGATGGCTTATTAACCAAATTAACTTCTCTGAAAGTCGTGGATGGAATCGTCAGGCTTATTTGAGATTTTGTTAATTTATTTTTGAGTCCATATATGTAAGATTGTGAGTTGTCGAGTGATTGAAGATTTAGGAATTTGAAGATAAGGAAAAGGAAAAGTCACAGCTTTATGTTTGACTTTCAAAAGATGATTTTTTTTTTAAATATCCTGAAAACCCATAAAGTTTGGTTTGGCTAACTTCGTTGGGGCTGATGATACAGTGACAGTACAAATTGAGTTAGCAAATGTTTCCAAGTCGTTTGTGAACAAGCTGTTGCCGCTGATGCTAAACAGAACATCGTGGGTTCGAATCATACTTCTGCCCATAGTTTTTATTTCATCTTTCACGGACACTGCCTCTTGAGAAGAACTGACAATACTTCCAAGAGTATCAATTTGTCATGAAAAAGTGTTCTCAACTTGCCACTTTGGCATTGGCTCTTCAAGAGCTGTCGCGCCACTCTATTTTTTTTTATTTTATTTGTTGTTGCTGATGGCTGTGCTGGATCTGCATTTCCATCTGACTATCTTCACTTGTCAAAGTGAAGCAGGATGAATCATCGCCTTAATCGAATGACACAAATACGAAACTAAATTTAGTTTGAAGAAGAATTGCTTTGACCGTCTTTAGTAGTTTAGATTTGCTGTCTAAGACCATCTCTCTCCTCTATCAGGTGCCTCTCGAGCTTGTCTTTTTTAGAGAAGTCAGATTGCACCATATCTCTTGTTCTTGTACAAGTTGCGAGCAGTTGAAGGTATTATTTACAGCGCCGCTTCGTATTCGTATACCTCAGGCTAAGCCGCATCTCTCATGGCTGGTTGGCAATATTGTCACTGATTGTCGAGAACAAGGACAAAAAAAATCAACCTCTTCCGTTTTGTATTGATTTCTTAAATAATTAAAGAAAAAACTCTTTCTCCAACCACACTGCCAAACACTTAACATGTGCAAAGGTTCTCCTTTTAGAACTCTTCTTTTAGAAATAAAAATAAAATTGTGAACACATCACATTCACAATGACTTTTGAATAACTTCTCTCTGAGGATAAAAGAATTGTTGTTCTGAAACTTTTTTTTTACTGTCGTCGCTCAAGACAAAAATAGCACAAAAATATTCCAAGCCCATCCAACTTCCCATCGAATATGCAGTTCGATTTAAATTTTGAACAGAATTATCCATTATTTATATTGATTTTTATCTATCCTTCTGGCAACGTTCAGCTACGAAAAGATACATTCTGTTTTCTATCTTCAATTCGAATGGGAATAAATTAATTGCCTCGGTGGAAAAAAAGGATTCTGTTGGTGGATTCTATTTTATTTAGAATTTATTCATTCATAATAACTCAAATGATTGAGTAATGAACTGGAACGTTGGCTGTCAAAATTTTATCGTTGCTTTATTTATCCTCTTCTTTTCGGTATCAATGAGATGGATGATTGTATTTGAAAATATCTGCCGTTGGCAGGCAGGAAAACCACTAAAAGGGATAGTCAATGGATATAAGGAAGTATGAGGATTCGGTTTAAAAAGAAAAAAAAACAGACTTCCTTTGTTTGACTTTGGAAGTAATTGAGACCGGAATAAACGGTCGATTGTATCCATTTGGACTTTATTTCATGGCCAATGACTTTAAGATGTACAAAAGTTATTGCTTTTCTTGAAAGGGTTCCAAAAGTAATGGAAAATGTTTTTTCAATAAAAAAAATGTAAACATTTTACTTCGAGGATTTTACAAATTTTAAGCGACCAAGCGAAGAAAAATGTTTTGTAAACAAAAAGACAGAACAATGAAAGACAAAGTTTGCTTGAAAAAAAGGATCCAAATAAAAATCGCTTCTTTGATAGCCGAACAATAAACTTCGCGAATATGAAGCAAAATATACTCAAATTGAATCATTTTCAATTTCATAAATCACCATATAGACTCAATTGTCTTGTTTCTATTTGCAATTTCTCGAATAAACAATAAATACAAAAAAGAAAAGTGTACGGCGTATACGTAACCTTTTTTCTACGTTCTTGTCTTTGTCCTTATTTAGCTGTCATAAAAGAGACATAATTGCTTGAAAACGAAAAAAAACCGAAAATTTATGGTTGTTTTCAAAAGTATATGTATGTGTGTGTAGCATTACTTTTGTGTACTTGTCTACTTCATAACTTTTCTTTATGTCTTTAGATAGCTGAAAAACGCGTTTGACAGATAATAAAATAATAACGACTTGTTGTCAACAACCCATAAATCTTCGAAAAAATTAAATTCGAAAATGATGTTTTCTTACTAAGTGCTCTGTTTATAGATGTCTCACATCTCCCAATAAAGTTGTCTTCTTTTTCCGATTTATGAATGAAACAATAATTTTATTCCACAGTTGAAAATTTGTCTATTTATTTGATGACTAATCGAAGTGAAATATGAAATTACTCTACAAAAGTGCATGTATAAGAAATATGAATCAAAAGAACAACATTTGCGCGATAAAGTGCATTTGGAATTATGAATAAAATCGATTTGTAAATAAATTGATGATAAATAAAATGACTTTGATGTTTCAATTTTGCATTTGGAATTGTGCTATGGATTTTACCCGCATCATAATCAAAAAGTACATTTACATACGTGACTAGTAATTTTAATAATAAATAAACAAATGTGTACTTAAATAATAATGAATTCGCTCTTGTGTCAAATTGTCATTGGTTCTGATACTTTTTGAACCCGTTTATTTGTCAGAATCACGATTATTGATTTAGTTGGAGCAAGTGAATTATATAAAATAGTTTTCGACTGAATGAGTAAATATAATGGCTATTCACTGGCATCAAAATAAACAGGCCACCTCTAATGCCCTAGCTTTGACATTAAAATTGTAAATTGAAAGTTAAATGCAAAGTTTGGCTACAAAAAATATTCGCGTTCAATGGCTGATAGAATACTTCTGGCTCTTATTTTGATGTAGGTACAATTATTTAACG
Source organism: Sphaerophoria rueppellii (assembly GCA_920937365.1). Classification (NCBI taxonomy): domain Eukaryota; kingdom Metazoa; phylum Arthropoda; class Insecta; order Diptera; family Syrphidae; genus Sphaerophoria; species Sphaerophoria rueppellii. Next base: position 95,248,229 of record CAKKXW010000002.1, on the reverse strand, counting down.
GTTGTCAAGGAAAACTGTGAGAAATATCGATTTGAGATTGTGGGAAAGTGTTTGCGAATAATTTACATTGTGGCAAATATTTCAGCTATCAGGTGTTCAAAAAACTTGTAACCCATTTTGATGAATAGAATTCGAGAAGACCTTTCTTTTGATGCATCATTCTATACGATTTGGAAGAATTTTTTTTCTGTCCAAAATTTGGCAAGGAACCCGCATGATTTTTTCGAAAATCGTGACGAAATTGATTTTGCTAGATTCTACATATTTGATGGTCCTCGTTATCCTGAGCCTGCCACTGAAAGCCAAACTCAATTCTGAGCCATAGTTGCCGAGACATTTTGTTTTGTTTTATAATTTGCACCAACTCAAGGGGTTTTGTTGATACCATTATCCTTATTAGGCTTGACTTTCTTATACGGACTCCTGGATTTGGACACGAAAATGGTCTTAATCGATAGATACTAGTTATTTTAGCACAAATAAACTCCACCGTCAACACCAGAGGCACTATCTTCCAAAAATCTGTTTAACTTCTCTCGTACGCCGATGATATTGATATAATGGGAAGAACACAGCGTGATGTCAATGGCGCCTTTGTGAGAATTGAGACAGAAGCGGCAAAAATGGGTTTAGCGGTAAATGAGGGAAAAACGAAGTATATGCTGTCTTCGAGGAAGGACACCCAACACCGACGGCTCGGACAGAACGTCACAATTGACGCATACAACTTCGAGGTAGTAGAGGAGTTTGTCTAGGCTCCGCTATAAACACGGGCAATAACACCAGCGCCGAGATCAGACGAAGAATAACTCTTGCTAATCGCTGTTTCTTTGGGCTAAGAAAGCAATTGAGTGGAAAAGCCCTCTCTCGAGCAACTAAGGTAAAACTGTACAACACACTCATCATCCCAGTCCTGCTGTAAGATGCAGAAGCATGGACCTTGACAAAATCGGATGAAAGTGCCTTAGGCTATTTTGAGAGAAAAGTTCTTCGGGTCATCTTTGGCCCCGTGTGCATTGAAGGGGAATGGCGAAGAAGATATAACAGCGAACTTTACGGGTTGTACAACGACATATACCTAGCCAGAAGGGTCAAGGTCCAGAGACTCAGATGGCTCGGTCATTTAGAGCGGATGGACACCAATGCTCCAGCCCGGAAAGCCTTCGACACTATTCCCGAGGGACGTAGGAGGAGAGGAAGACCGCGACTTAGGTGGCGCCATCAAATGGAAGAGGACCTCAATCAACTTGGAGTGCAAAACTGGAGACAGCTACTGTCCATTGTAGCGCCACCTTAAGTAAGTAAGTAATTTGCACCAACTCAAGAGGTTTTGTTGATACCCTTATCCTTATTAAGCTTGACTTTATTATACGGGCTCCTGAATTTGGACACCAAAATGGTCTCAATCGATGGATACTAGTTATTTTAGCACAAATGAACTGCTTTTTTTTAGGAAATAAATTTTTCTTTTTTAATTAATGAAATAAAATTGCACTTTTTGCACAGAATTCACTATTTAATCTCATTTTTAGTACCGGCGGACTGTGAATATTTATGGGATTTTTTCGGGCGGGAATTTTGAGGACATTTTGAGTTTTGAATATATACCCAATCGTTGTGGAGCGGCGAGCGCGTAGCAAGAGTCGTGCACTCGAGGGTTAAAAAAAAGACAAAATTCTAACCTCAATGAGCCCGTATAGGTAAGTTGCCTCCCCCCCCTTATTATGCCAGAGACACAGTGAGTGCTTTAGGAAGAAGGAAAGCGTTTGGAGAGGAGGCGCCTGTGTAAATTGGTTTTAAATTGCTGACCATTCAATCTCCAGTGCCTTTACTCTATGCAGATTTAACCGTAGATTTTAACTGGATACAAAGTAGCCTATATGCTATCCCAGACCGTAATCTGTCTGTGTATTAGATCCCTTTAGGGCTTCACGATACGATACGATAACGATATTTTTCGATTGTATCGGTATCGTATCGAATAACAAATTATTTTATCGTATCGTATCGATATCGGCGATAATTTTAAGACAAATTTATCGTATCGTTATCGAATTCGATACGATACCGATACGATACTCGATAAAATATCGAAATAAGAAAAAAATGTTCATTACTATTAAAGCGAGGAAAAAAGTGAAACGCAAGCTATTCAAAATTTATTTTATTTGATTATAGACTATCCGAACCCCCAATTTTAAATTGACATTTGTTGAAAGCTCACAATCCCATCACCGTTCTAAGAGAAAAATATAGAACGGTGTACCTTTTCGCGTAATTTGTTTTTCTGGCTTAGGCTTGATATTCCAACCCCTAACAGACTTTATTTTTATAGGTGCATTTATATATATATGACTATAGATGAAGACAACCTTTCAACCACCTAGTATCGACCTTTTCCTTTCGTTTCAACCTTTCGTTCTAGTATCGATGTTCATCGGGTTCTTAGAAAAGACGATCGACAATGAAAGCACGAGCGAACGCGTAAAAAAACAATCAAATATGTTTATTACTGCAAGTAAACTACTATTAGTAAATGCTATTGAAAGAAAATTCGAATTTTGCGCACGCAGTGTCGAAAATAGAATTCTTTCAGTCGATACGATATATTCGATAATTAGCGGCCAGTGCTTATCGGCGATACGATAATATCGACAATTTTATAAACACATTTATCGTATCGATATCGGTATCGCAGGTACCTACTGGATATCGTGTCCGATACGATACCGATATTTTTAACGAATATCGTGAAGCCCTAGATCCGTTCAGCTGTTCTGAAGTTTTTGAGCAACAAACAAACATCCATCCGTCCAAGCTTTCACAGCTTCTCCAAAACCATTTTCCTTATTTGAATTTGAGAATTCTATACATAGGGGCTTTTGCAATTTTTAAGTTCAAAATTAGAAAATCAATTTTAATAAATAACGTCTGCAGCTCAGTTCCAATTATTGCAAAAATTGAAACTCAACTTATTGTACCAAATGTTGCTCATGCCATCTAATATTTGTTTGCCAGTTTAATAAAACTCATCTTTGAAAACTATCCTTTCTATTTGGTCTATGCATTGACAGCGCCCAGAATGCACGAGTCTAAAAATAGATTCGCCCGCATTTTTATCGCATAGGTGAATTCCAACGAAAAGCTTATTAAATAATCATTGTAATGCAATGTTTACAAAAACCAAATTTTGTAATTCTTAATTTTTACTCATCGTTGATTTTCATTTCATTTTTCTTTTTTTTTCCAAAATAACCCAAACACAGCCGAACAGAGACTTCATAAAATATTACGACGAGTAAAAACGAACAAGAAGAAACAATCAGTAGAGACGAAAACGCATCAATTTATTTTGTTTATTGAGAAATTTAATGGATTTTTTGCGGTGTACGCGAAAATAGCAAGTTCTTCAAAAATCACACACAAAAATTAGTTTGGCATGAACATGAAGTCTGATGGAGAGAGATATTAATTCACGCGGTCTTTGTTTACCTCGATTAAGATATAAATTATGATTTAATGTCTGGAGATCAGTCTTGTAGTCTATATATTTTGTTGCCACACGGTTTGATTGATTTTGCTTTAATTGGTGTAAATTTAATTAAGAAAATATTTTTCATTCTTTAAGGACACATTTTACATCTTCGCTACAATTTGAATGCTTATATGTTTACTAAAGACAAATAACTTTAATGGGAGCACAAGAAAATGTAATAACCACAACTCAACAATTTTAAGAGTGAAAAAAGAAGCGAGACATGCAATAAAAAGTGTCACTCCTTACATCCTTTTGGATAAATTGCTGGGCTAACTTCCTAATGGATATCATAGCTACATCTATCATAATAAATAAGAAAACCCACAGCTGCTCAAACTCACTATATACTTACAACCATCACCATGAACGTCTCAAAACCACCCGGATAAAGGATATTGCTTTAACAAGCTTATACTATACATTTTCTTCCTCATTCCTTCTCAAAAAGCAAATATGACTGTGAATATTGCGGCTGTTAAGACTGTTGGCGGCGGCGTTGGTGGCGTAAAACTTTTCCCCACAGACTTCTATAACAATACATAGTCCATTACGGACACATTAAAATCACAACTTTGAATTTATGTCCATGGCATATTATATGAGAAAAGTTCATGATGGCGAGATTTTCAATAAATCAGACCACACTTTGCTTTACTATTTCTTGTATCCTCGCCCTTTTTAATTTCACCGACTCCATCTCGCACTCCTTTGCCATATCAAGTGGAATAAAAGAGAGAATGAAACTTCTTCCTTGCACTTTTCGAATCTCCCAGCATGGCATTAATAAGGACTGATAATAGTTTACATTGTGGTGCGTTGGTGTGGTGGCTCCTTCCAAAATGTGCTCAGGGTATTCGTTCATTCCTATTCGCATGCACATTTAACGCTTCACGTTCAACTTTTGTCCTTCATTGCTCTGTGGTTCCTTGCTACTTGCTGGGTATGAGATTTAGTTTTTTGTTTACTTTAACTTCGACCACACCAAACCAAGTCGAAACACTAAGCTAGTTGTGGTAGAGTGGGTTAGAACGGAGAATGGGTACTAGAAAGTAGTAGCAGAATACTTTTTACTTTTTTTTAAACTGTTGCTCTGATTTCTTTCGACATTCTGTATGCATCCAGAAATAATGAATGTTAGGGTGGTCAATAAATTTGAAATGTTGCTTTTCTTGAACTAAGAAAATCATTATTAGAATGAGAAAATTGTCATGGTCATTGGCTTATTTACATTTAACTTTTCCTTTAAGACTTTTCTCTCTCAAGTGACTAAACATTTAGAAAGCTTTAGCTGAGCACCCAGGGTTCGTACGATTTGTGAAACGTAAGTCAATGAGAGTCATTTTTAATTTGAAAAAAAAAATCTCAAAATCCTTAATTTTTGGGTCACTCTAATGAACTTCTATTTTCCGTTTTTGGCTCTTGCGCTCATACTTTGTGTCATTACAGCAAGTAATCGGAAAAACTTTGTATTTTTTCTTGCAAATAAAGTGAGGAAAAAATATATATTCTTCCTAGCATATCCGATGTCTTTCTAGAGTTTACCTGTAGAGTTCTTTGTGCTTTCTTGTGGCTGTCGGAATTTCAGAATGTCAGTTTAATTTGGTTGTAAAATTTTCTATTTAAAGTCTCATTTTCTTTAAAAGAGATGATTTTCTTTTAATATTTTGCATTCACTTCTTATAACGTTTTTAAGGAGTTCTTTGTGTATGTCACTTTGAAAAAAGGATTCAGATACTATTTCAACAAGAGGATTCTTGTAGAAGCTGGGCTTTTCAATAGGGTTTCTAAGACCATATTGCCTGAAACGGAAACACGCTTTATCTTCGCCTTCGTCTACTTTACGTTACGATGCAACCGTCTTGAGTTTTGCCTTGAATGGCATTACTCCCTCTATCATCATAATCCCTCCAAAAATAAATGAATTTTGTTGACTTTTTTTTACAGCCGTTGAGCTGCCAGACATATTTGAAGTTTTTAACTAGAGCTCCACATAGACAGATTTAACTTCGAAGTAGTTAAGGACTTTGTCTACCTGGGATCCGCTATCAACTCAGACAACAACACCAGCGCTGAAATCAAACGAAGCATCACTCTTGCCAATCGCTGCTGCTTTGGACTTATAAGGCAATTGAGTAGTAAAGTCCTCTTCTGAGCAAGTAAAGTGACACTCTACAAAACCCTCATCATCCCGGTCCTCATTTATGGTGAGAGACATGGACTATGACAACATCTGATGAAAACGCTTTGGACTGCTTTGAGAGAAAAATTCTTCGAGTGAGTTTTGATCCTGTCTGCATTAATAGATAATGGCGACGAAGATTCAACCAAGAACTGTACGAGCTATACAGCGACACTAACCTAGCCAGAAAAGTAAAGGTCCAACGACTTAAATGGTTGGGTCATGTCATGTTGAGCGAATGGAAAATAATGCTCCGGCTCGTAGAGTCTTCGAATCCAACCCGGAAGGACGTCGCTAGAAGAGGAAGACCGTGACATCGGTGGAGCACACAGGTTGTAGAGGACCTGAACCAACTTGGCGTGCGAAACTGGACACAGCTAGCCAGGGACCGAGCTGGCTGGAGAAGTTTGTTGGGTGAGGCCCTGGTCCGACCTGGACTGTAGCGCCACCATAAGTAATTAAGTAAGTAAGTAACTAGAGCTCCCGTTTGGAGTCGTATTACGTAACATTACGTTATTTTCTTTACGATTTTCAAAAGAAACGTATTTCAGTCATATTTGTGAGTGACTATATTGATGAGTGAGTTATTTTGACAAAAACATTATTTTTCAAGATGTTAAATATTCTTTCGGATGTTTTCAAGATTTGTAAAGACAAGCACGTAGCTTAGTGGTTAGGTGCGTTTGCTGCTAAGCAGAACGTCGTGGGTTCGAGTCCTACCTGGGCCCATAGTTTTGATTTCATCTTTCACGGGCACTGCCTCTTGCAAAGAACCGACAAAACTTCCAAGAGTATCATCTGTCATGAAAAAGTGCTTCTCAACTTTACCGTTCGGAATCGGCGTTAAATTGTAGGTCCTCTCAATTCTTCACACGCACCTAGAGAATTGTTGATGAGAGTAAGCTTGGCTCTTCAAGAGCTGTCGCGCCACTCTATTTTTAAAGACAAGCACTGAGAAATTAGAACTTTACAATCAAATTTTCTCTATGGATAACGTAAGTGTTTACTTATCCAAAATGAATGACTTTGAGTTCCATAGGCCAATCAACATACCAACTTATTTCTAAAGCAAACTCCATATTCAAATAGAAAGACTTTGTTTTCGCTTGTTTGCCATTTGCTCACAATTTAATGACTTTTTAATTGTAAATATCAAACAACAAGTCCTCTTTTCTCACCCCTAAGGCCCCCCGTAACAAGAGTCAATGAAATTTCATCAACCAAAATCAACTCCGACAAAAAATCACAGCAAAAGCAACAACAAGACCTAAATGGGAACATCCAATCTCATTATCATCACATCATGACTGAGCTTTAGCTTTTAGGAGGAAGGAACCCGTCCACCACCACCTGGATGTTGATCTCCGAAAAGAAAACAAATAATCACTCTGAACTTGGCATTCTGCCAAAATAACAGGTGCAAAGTAAACACATTCCGATACATTCAAAGTCAGAGCCCAAACGTGGAGTGTAGCATGTGTCTCGAGCTTGCATTCATTCATTCCAGATTGAGAATAGATGAATTCATTGGGATCGGGAGGAACTTCTTTGATTTTTTTTTTGCTCATTTTTAAATAAAAGTGTAACTAAATATTTGCGCCCATCAAGCAGCATAATGTTTACACACAAATTAAATATCTTTATCCAAGTTCGATTAAATGTTATAGCCTTAACACCACCCAAACGCAAATATTTACACACATTCAATCTAAATCGAATTTAAACGATGCGATATTTGCCGGACAATGGACGGACCTATGTGAACTCTTATTTGCGGCTCGTGTGTTCAGCTGTGGCGGCATGGGAAGGAAGAGGAGTACTTATTCACTCTCTCTCTCTCTCTCTCACTTGCCACACGGAAATACAAAGTTTTTTTTTAGTTAAGTCTGTTTTTATTTTGTTTTTATAACGAACTATAATTACACAGCGGCAGCAGCGGTTGTATGAGGCGATATTCCAACTATGTAGATTATTGTTTTTGTTTTGGTTTCTGTAAATATTTAGAACACGATTTTGTGCTTTATTAATCCTCGAAAAAAAAAGAAGACAGAACAGTGTGTCTGAGGAATGTTTAAGATCTGCGGATTCTATAAGCTCCAAGTATCTAATTCCATCTGGCTGGATTTTTGAATGAGAGGGATTTATAGGCTTAAGGAGAGGATGTTGAGTTTTATTTAGTTCCTATCGTTCTGTGAGGTTTTTGCATGTCGGAAAGCAATGAGTTTGAATTGCTGAAAATTGCAATGAGTGGAAAATGTATTCCATATTGGAGTAATTCGGCTTAAAAACGAATCTATGACTTTAAATCGAGGGTCAACAGGTGGTCATTGCAGCGCCCGATCATTAAAACGAGAGAAAAACACTCGAAATTATTGTTTTCTTCAACTGTCATGTACTGTGGCGTATACGTACTTTTTTTTATTAATTTTTGTTTATGTTTCCTTCAATGATAAACATAGTCTGGGCGTCCCATGACATGTTTGTCGTTGCAAAATTAATGTTTCAAGTATAACGATCGATGGAAAATTGAATTCTCCAGTTCTTCCCATCATTCCGTCAAGTTCAGTTAAGAAATTGATTTTCCAAAACATCCTCTACTGTTGAGTGCCTACAGGTGAGAAAAAAACTTTGTAAGCACTCCCGCAAGACTTCGTATGAAGATTGATGAATGAGTAGCCTCAGGGAGCCTTTTCATTCCTAAAACTAGCAACAAAAACTTTGTCAAAAATATTTATCACAAACTTTTTATTACACAAGTGAGACCATCGATATACCATGAGCCATTAGAACCATCATAATCTTCAAAAACATGTCTTAGAGCCACTTCAAGTGTCAGTAGAAAGAACCCCTCTGTCTACATTATTATTATTTATGTGTCTACTCCCCCAAGGCAAAGCACATCCTGTGTGGAGTTGACTATTTACATAATGGTACATTAACCAAACAAACCTTCAAAATTGACCTCGTTTTCCAAAAGTCATCATCAGCAACATCTGTCAAACAACATGTGTCTCATGGATTTCCATTAGAAAAGGACGAGTTGTTGTTGCTAATGCATCATCTTCGTTTTGATGTCCTTGTCAATTAAGCTACTTATGTAGATATGGTTTCGATTTGGCCAAAGGATTCGGTTATCGGAAGGGATATAGACTTAAATATTGATTTTGGTTAGACCAGAGGCACAAGCATATTATTTACAATTAAAATGACCTGAGTGGAGCTAATTTAAATCAAACAGAACATCTCGCTTCCCCCAGTCCTCCATTGAAATTCAATTGGCTTGAAATTCTCGTCCTTTTGAGATTTTTCGTCCATGTAATTCTTTTTTGCCATTGAACTTTAATCGAGTGAGCACATGTGATTTCGTTTGACTTTCAAATGTTCATGTTTGATTTTTGTTCCTTTTTAGTTGTAATCCTTCGACTTCGACACTCTATTCAGTGCGGGACAACCAACCAAGGCTCATGTTCGTCCTTTTCAAAATAAATATACGTGCCAGTGTCACATTCATGTTACAGAAAAGGGAATGATTTTTTTTCTTTTCACAATTTTACATGACATACGAGCTGCGAGTCGGTTTTGGGTAAAAGGGTGAGGGTCCCATCACTATGTAACTGTGACGTTTGACGCAATAACGACCAGGAAAGTAGCTACCAGAGTGCCTGACAATCCTATCTAGAGCCTAGTCAAGCAATCATTTTACTCTCGAGTGAATTTATGCTGGGCAAGAGACCGTAGATGGGTGGGTTTTATTGATTTTCCTTTTTTTCTTCTTGTTTTTCATCAAGAAGAAAAAAAATATCTAATTTTTGTTTCGTATTTGATTTTTTTGTTTGTTTGTTCGAATTCTAAACTGGAAACATCTGATGAATCCTTGTAACCTGTCAACGGTTTTTGGTCCCTTTTACTCATAGCAAATTGAAAGCAAAACAATCAATTTTTTATCTCATGTGATGTAGGCCTACAAGCTCACACACACACACAGAAGCACAAATACAATCAACATCAGAAGACAGATATGGATAGAGTGGTTATGGCTTAGAGAATAATCCAGGAATGAAATCCTTGGCAATCAATTGACTTCAATAATTCGTGATTTATGCAAAAGAGATGCGTCTTCTTCTCTGTTCATGTTTGCTCTTCTCTCTCTTCGCTTGTTCAATTTCCGATTCCAATAAGGATTTTGTTTCAGTTTTTTTTTTCTGTTAAGTGGGTTAGGAAGGATAGTGAAGTTGGTTGGGGGAATTAAGTTAATAATATTGTATTTCGATTTAGGCCAAATCCCAACAGATTAAAATAAGAGACAACAAGGAGTTTATTGTGAAGAAAAGAAAGAGAGAGAGAGAGAAACGCACATACCTGCCATCGATATAAATTGAGTAGATTTATGGTTGCAGACAGAATTTGAGTTGAATTAAAGTGTACCTACTACCTACCTCTTGTACCACTTCGAAAATAATTTTTTTAACTGATTGAAGGACCTTTTCTCTTTTTTTTGCTGGTCTGTTTGTAGGGATTTGTTTGGTCACCTGTTAAGCCCAGTGGACCCTAGAACATTCTGAGAAAAATCATAAAATGATTTGCTGCTACTATTGGGTATATCTTCATACTTTGGAGAGAATTTAGTTTTATTTTAAGGAAAATTGTTTAATTCTGTTTTAAATTAACATAAATTTGTTCACAAACAAAAACTGTTTGGATGCTTCAAATGTCAACAGCATTTCTTGTGAGATCTAAGCTTTTATTTTTTTTATTAAGAAAAACCTTACAATTTAGTTTTAGGATCACTCGGGCGTATACTTACTTTCTTGCATCACTCATCTTTTTCCTTGTATTCGCATAGACGAAAAGGTTAGAAGTTGCAGTATTTTTATTGGCAAGTTGAAGCAGTAAAACTTCAATTTCACGCGTCAATGAAATTATAAAGAATTCCCAAACGTTATACAAATATGTTCATAGCTACGTAAGCAACTACAATCTGACACCAATTTTTATGTGGCCATAAAAAGATGTAAAAAAATATGACTCGTAATCTTTATGACTCCGAAAATTAAATCCACATAGTCCCTTCACAAATTATCCCCCCGCTGTTTCCTTTTTTTTTCAAAATTTTCAAAACTCCTCGTGTAGCATTGATCTAATATGCAAATTGAATAAACTTTACTGTGAAATAATAAAATTTAATAAAGCCTTTAACAAATTTTTAAGGACATCATCATTTCAACGACTTTCTGTACCTACTACCGCAACTAGCTATGACACAGTAGGGAGGGCACTTCATAAGCTTTTCAGAGGTAGACTGACTTTTTAGTGTAGATTGAACAAGTAGTCTATGTTGTCATGCCTATGGTTGTTTCTTGTTTTTTTTTGCTCGTAAAATTACAAGCCACAATGTCCTTGACAAAGATGTTCTTCTTCTTCTTGTTTGTAATGTTACGAGGAATGTCATAAAACAAAATAACAAAAAAAAAATCCCGAGTAGACCTTTTTTTCATTTCGTTTTATATCTTTTTCATTTTAATTTTCGGCTCGTCCGTTTTGTTGAGTGGGAATCACTTCGTTTGTTTTTTTTTTCCAGTAAGAAGTAAAAAACCTTCAAATTTTCAAGATTTGGCAATGATATGAGGACACTTTTTTATGTTCGGTTCAATTTGAATCTTCATATAGTTACAGATACGATCGATGGTATAGGCCTCTAGGAACCCTCGTAAAAAACTTTGGAAAATAAACGGAAAAAAATTAAATTCACTGATTCGTGTAAGGATAAGTTTTTTAAGCAAGAAGTCCTATCAAGTGCAAGGACATTCAGAAAATCAAGTCGCTTAGATGCATTTCAAACTCACTGAGGCATTCAGAAGATGAATGATATTCTACATGTTCAAAAATTGAGTTTTTAACTTAAACTTTTTATTTTGTATTTTTATTTTTAATTAAAACTTAAGAGCAATACCTTGTCAAAAACCGCTTGCATCGCTCTCTGGCTCTCCATAAAGTGCAAATAGATGAGACAACGCAAAGGAAACCCATTTACTCATAAGTAGATCTAGATATATGAAAAGATGATGATGATCCGAGTTTGATGACGAGCGGAGTAGGTGATAAAGAGAAAAAAAACGAGAAGGAGAAGGCAGTGTTGCATGCATTATTTCATAAAGCGGATGCCTGCAAGGACGATTGAAGTAATGAATATTTCTTTCTCTGGTTCCATCGACATCGACGAATGCGGGTTTATGGATAATAATTGCCATGAAAAAACATTCCACTTGAAGGTTGAAGAGAACACAATTGCAAAAAATGCATTAAAATTACAAATTTCCACGAATTAAATTGTTTATTATTTATTTTGTATTCTTTTTGATAAATGAAGATGAACTACGACTTATTTTTGTTGTTTTCAAGGGGGCGCCAGTATTTATTACTTTTTCATTCTTTTTTTTTTTTGTTTTTGGAAACAGAACAAGAAACCAGGTCAGTCAATTGTTTTATTCTTTTAAGAAAAATGTCTGGCTATTCGTAATTAACAACGACCGACAGTGAAGAAGAAGAAGAAAAAAAAAATAACAACAAAACACTTCACAGTGGACTCTGTATTATTAGTGAAGAGTGGGCGCCAGAAAAGTTTTTCTTGTGAGTTTTCTTTGCGAATGTTTATTCATTACTTACTTTTTTTTTCTTCTTTGCTCATGGGAAATGGCTGGGTTGTTGTTTGTGGATGTTGTTTTCTTTATTTTCAGTTGCCATTGCAATTCAAAGTTTTTTTTTTCTTAATTAAAAGGTATAATATGAGCATGGAGCTTACTGGACGAGATTTTTTTCTTCTTTTTTTGTTCGTTTATTGTCTGCCAATTTAAGAATTTTAATTAAAAAAATTCAACAGTATGATGTCTGCCAATATTTTATAAGACAGTTTTTGCTGAAAGTGATATAAATGTCTATACCAAGACGAACTTTTGAAAGGAACTCGTCAAGACCTTTCTTTTTGTCTGTCTAAAATGTTGATAAGGGGTTAGTCCACAATTTTTGACAAAAACCCTGAAGAAATGAATTTCTCTCATTTCCTCATATTTGAACAGATCAATAAGAGCAATTCTGAACACCGGTTACCAAGATGAAGGTAGAATTCTTACCAAAACTATAACCAAGTGATTCAATGGTATTGTCAATTTAACGGGATAAAGATACTATAATCTGTGTGTGTGTGTGTGTGTGTGCAGTTTGGTCAACTAACCTACATCCATCTATTCTAACTTTCACATAATATAAGTGTTATGATGTGACAGAATCACACCGAATTTGTTTAAACAATAAATAAAAATTTTAACAAGAAGTGAGGTTATAATTGAAAATGTCAAATTACAGCGAACAAATGTCAGAAATGTCATTGAGAATTAAAGTGCGATCACAGTGGTGTGTCACATTACACAAATCCGCCGAACACAACGGAAACTGATCAACATGTTGTTGAATTTGAATCCTGCAAAAGAAATAGCAATTTTTCAATACAACATGTACATTGTACATAACTAATTTAGCCGCCATCAAAATGTATTAAACTCGTAAATAACAATTTTCTTATCTTTTAATATTTTCGCGCGTTTAATGAACAAGTAAAATTCCAATAATCAACTTTATGGTTGAAAACAGCTGAAATTAATCGAACAATTATTTGGAAACTTAATCTTCATTTCATTTTTTTCTTCTTCTAAAAGTCGCACAAATTCCTGGCCTTATTAATAAGACTCGAGGACTCAGGCTCGATGTGCCATGACTAAAACAATGAAGAAATATTTGTACACAGAGTTTTCGCAACAACGACGAGAAAACCACAGGCATGGAGCTGCAGATGAGAGTGTATTTATATTTAAACAATGAGTAGGGTGCCATTGCCATCCGATATACATAGCTGACAGCACGTGTAGCCTAAAGCTTCTATCATTAATGAGACTTGGTGATTGTGATACTTTTTCGATCCTATTTGCATTTGTACTTTCTTATTTAAGGTGTTTGTTTTGGTACACCACAAAAGAGTGTGCTGTTTTTATTTTGTCTGTCTGACAAACGAGAGTTTGGGGTGTGAAGAATCGGTACTTTTATTGTCCTATTAATTTCTTTCCTACTAACGGCAAGGATATTTTGGTTCTTTTTTCGTAGAACTGAAACTTTTTAAATATTCCAGGCACACATTCCACTGGTTTTGTTGTTGAAATGCCAGAAACAACTTACTTGGAGAGGTTAAAGGGAGATGCCATCATCATAGCTTGGACCGCCAGGACAACAAGTGTGTGGAATTCTGTTGGTATCTAAATAATTTAAAGAGATTCTTTTTCAAGATACCTATTTGTTTGTTTTGTGTGCTGTTGATTTGTTTGCGTGAGGTTGGAATATAAGATTATTTTGGTGTTCTTTATATTCTAGATGTGGCTTGAGGACAAAGTTTTCTGACTTTTGTCTTTACTTTTTTATCTCTGGGTATTTTAAGGGGTAAGGGTTTTGTTTAGTCTTTTCTTATTTGGTTTTCCTTGGCCTTGGTTATACGCTTGACTGAATAAATATCTGCACACATCTTGAAAATTATGCTCAATAAGGACAAATTATACTTCATTTTTTTGTTTGGTTTAATACGCTGTCGGAATTTGAATTTTGTTTATTTTCTTTCTCCCTTTTTCTCTATCTGCAGGAGTCAGTCAGAATAGTTGAATGCACCATGAATACCCACAAAAGTGACAGTAACATAACGACAACGTAGTGTCGGTGACAAGACACAACCAAAGAGCATATCCTCTTTTAATTAAATTGTCCAAGGAATGAGCGTATATGTCCGGTTTTTTATCAAAAGCAAAAAAATCTACTCAAAGAGTACAAAGCGCATTTTCACTTGACTTTGTAAGCCCTTCCATTTGCCAAGCAAACGCCTCATTAGAAATTGTTCTTACACTAAAAGTTTACCCTCTAACTTCGCATTCCTGTAAACTGTATTGTTTAGCTGCTGTGCTTTGTCTTCCAATAAAAATCTTCTTTTACAAATGGCTAAGCAGTTAAAACAAAGAAATAAAAAGCACAATCTACCCACAAGAAAAGTAGAGACATCAAAATGTGCAATCAAATGCAGTTAGTTCACTGCTCTACGTCGAAAACAAAGAGTACAAAACAAACAAACAACAACAAAGGATTTCCTTTTGTCTTTCCCGGTTCTAATTTACTAATTGTTTCACCGAAAACCAGCAAAATTCACATTGAAATTTATGTACCTACCTACCCGAAAATCGAGCGAATTACTCGTACATATCGTGGTAAAATGATTTTCGTTTTGTTTGTTTTTAGTTTAAGCAAACAACAAAAACTAAAAAGAAACTAAAACTAAACAAAACACAAACACGAATGAAAAAAAAGAGAAAAGAAGAACAAAATGCTACAGACATAAACTGCACACAACAACAACAATAATTGGCCTTTGTTTTCGGTTGAATGAAAAATTATGTTCCACATACGCCACCGAGTCTGGTGGTCGTCCTCGCGTGTTTTTGGTGTTTTTTGTTTTTTGTTCGTCCTTGTCTGTTCTGGTGGTGTGGGTGTTTTTGGGGGAGAAAACGGAAGGACAGACTATCAAAATAATTGCGAATAATTTCATCTAAATGCAACATCATACGGTTGCATTTAAAATCTCAGCAAAAAATAAAATATATTATGAGAGGAAGGAAAATCATTTTTAATTTATAGGAAAATGATAAATAAATGAATTCATTTAACGTTATGTTGTTGAGTTTTAGATAACATTTTAAATATGGCATTGAACATTTTTATAGTTTTTTGCTTAAATTGAAAATTTATGGTGGTGCGAATTTTTAGCTTTGAATAGTAAATGAACTCAATATCGAGATTAATTAATTAAACCAATAGTGGTTGACAAAAAGCCATTGATATTTTTGACAGCAAATTGGAATAACCGTTTTTATGGATCGAACCAGTTGTGTCAAATAGTTATACGAAAATATGATGTGTACAGAAAAATTAGATGAATAATAATCTTCGATGAATCATTTACAAATATCTCGGCAACCAATGATCGGAATTGAGTTGGCTCAAGATAGTGAGGGCTATCAAATATGTAGAATCAATCGAAATCGATTTTATCAAGATTTTCGACGAAAATTATGGGTTAACTTTGCCATTTCTTGGGGCGAAAATGAAAATTCTTTCGAAACCCATCAAGTGGATACTTCAAAAAAAGGTCTAAGTGAGCTCTATTCGACAAGATATGTCACAATAACTTTTAAGACCTAGTAGCCGAAACATTGACAAAAACGTTTCTTATGGCCGAACATTTTCTCGCAATGTTAAATGGTCATCACTTCCGATTTTCCCCGAGAGTCTATAAAAATTGAAACACGATATTAAGTCAGTGAAAACCAAAAGTCTTTGAAAGGTTTGGTTCCCGAGTTAAGATCACTATAGTATTTTTCTCGGTTTTTGTACCCATCTTGACAAAATTCCCTAGGATGATGTTCTTTTGGTGCAAATATCTCGGCAACCATGGCTCGGAATTGAGTTTGGCTTTCAGTGGTAGGCTCAGGATAATGAGGATTACCAAATAGGTAGAATACATCAAAATCGATTTTTTATCGCAAAATATCCCTTGCCAAAACTTTGGACAGAAATAAAAATTCTGCCAAATCCATTCGATTGGGTCAAAAGTAAGGTCTTCTCAAATTCTATTCATCAAAATGAGTAACAAGTTTTTTGGACGACTGATAGCCGAGATAATTGCAAGAACGTTAATTATTCGCAATTTCAAATCAATATTTCTCACAATTTTTCTCGACAACCGTTTAATAATTGTACAATTAAAAGAAGGGCCTCCAAGTATTCTATCAGCGAATAAATTTTTTAACACTCGGTTATAGAGTTTTGATCTAAAATAACTTCTTTCGATTTCTGCCTTCAGAAAATTTTCCATGTGTTCAAATCGCCTGAGAGATCTGGCGATTTTCCCTTGAATTCTTGTTCAAATGATGCACAAGAACAAAGCTATGTTTGCCCTCTATCAGTATGCGTAAGTGTATTGCGTTGAGAAAATGTTTTCCCTTCACTTTTTTTAAAGCTTACTTAATTACTTATGGTGGCGCTACAGTCCAGGTCGGACCAGGGCCTCACCATACAAACTTCTCCAGCCAGCCCGGTCCCTGGCTAGCTGTCTCCAGTTTCGCACGCCAAGTTGGTTCAGGTGCTCTACCACCTGTGTGCTCCACTGGAATCGCGGTCTTCCTCTTCTGCGACGTCCTTCCAGGTTGGATTCGAAGACTCTACGAGCCGGAGCATTATTTTCGCTTAACATGACCCAACTATCTAAGTCGTTGAACCTTTACTTTTCTGGCTAGGTCAGTGTCGCTGTACAGCTCGTACAGTTCTTGGTTGAATCTTCGTCTCCATTCTCCATTAATGCAGACAGGACCAAAAATCACTCGAAGAATTTTTCTCTCAAAGCAGCCCAAAGCGTTTTCATCAGATGTTGTCATAGTCCATGTCTCTGCACCATACATGAGGACCGGGATGATGAGGGTTTTGTAGCGTGTCACTTTAGTTGCTCGGGAGAGAACTTTACTACTCAAATGTCTTCTAAGTTCAAAGAAGCAGCGATTGGCAAGAGTGATTCTTCGTTTGATTTCAGCGCTGGTATTGTTGTCTGAGTTGAACGTGGATTCCAGATAGACAAAGTCCTTAACTACCTCGAAGTTAAATCTGTCTATGTTGACGTTTGCTCCAAGACCGATGTAGTCCTTTCTTGTCGACAGCATTAAATTGGTTTTGCCCTCGTTAACCGCTAGACCCATCTTTCTGACCTCCGTCTCAAGGCTCAAAAACGCTCCACTGACATCACGCTGTGTTCTTCCAATTATGTCAATGTCGTCTGCGTATTCTAGTAGCTGGATGGACTTTTGAAAGATTGTGCATCTGGTGTTGACATTAGTGCTTTGCACAATTTTTCAAGAATGATGTTTAAGAAATCGCATGATTTCTTGACATCAAAAGCGTCCGTTGGGTTTTTTCCGACCATGATGGAACAGCGTGAATTTTCCATCGTCATCTTACACAGACGGATGAGTTTTTCTGGGATGCCAAAACTAGACACTGCTAGACATTTTTTAACGCTATTATTATAAATAAAGTGGCGCGACAGCTCTTGAAGAGCCAAGGCCTAAGTGGCTTACTCTCATCAACAATTCCCTAGGTGCGTGTGAAGAATTGAGGGGACCTACAATTTAACGCCGATTCCGAACGGCAAAGTTGAGAAGCACTCATGACAGATGATACTCTTGGAGGGTTTGTCAGTTCTTCGCAAGAGGCAGTGCCGTGAAAGATGAAATTAAAACTACGGGGTCGAGTAGGACTCGAACCCACAACGTTCTGCTTAGCAGCCAACGCACTTAACCACTACGCTACGGACACTACAACGCTATTATTACTCATCTATTTTTCATACAGTGTACTATTCTAAACGAATATAAACTCCAAGGAAAACATTATACCAGTTGCATCATTACTATCCCGAGTCTCGGCTAGTTGGTTCATAAAACACAGTAAACCCACATGCTCTGAACGTGGAAAATAAATAATATTCAAATCGATTTTTGAAAGTTTTTTTTGTTGGTATTCACATTAAAACTCTCATCTGACACTCCAGTGAGAACAAAAACCTATCAACGAAATGTTCTCACTCAAGCACTCACCATCCACATATTTTTCACATTGCACGAGGTGCTTCTTCTTTGGTATTTTTTTTTACCACTATTTCAAGAAACTTATTCCTTCTACAACTTTATACAAAACTAAGAGTGAAACAAAAAGAAAACTATACCCTCTCAGAAAATTACAAAACATAACCTAAATATTCAACTGCATTCATAGGTATATTTCTCCAATGAAATAATATATCTACAGTTACATGAATATTTCATCTGTTTGGTAAAGTATACGGAAACCTCATCGGCTTTAGAAAACCAACACAAAACTGTATGCGATATACATAGTTCGGAATTGAGGTATGACTGTGCATCAGCATTCTAGCATCTCTTCGACTAACAAAATATATTTATAATCCCTCCAAGGAAACCCAAGGATATACTTTTACAAAACTTATGTTCTTATTTACCTTCTAGAGCAAAAACTTTATGTTGCTTAAACTTTTCTTATATCCTATTTTGCATTTGGTTTTCTTTAATTCCATATGCGAGGGAGGAAGGGTTATAAGTTTATTTCAATATTTTCTTATTTGCGTTTAAATGGCTTTATTTATTTGTTTTTCTAAGTTGGATTGTAAGGTAGACGGAGCAGCGACAGTCTCATTGTTAAGTCCTTGAACGCTTACTTTTTTTGATGGCCAATTTCATTTTAAATGGAATTCAATTTGATTCGAAAAGAAATTCTTTAATGTCTGTTTTAGAAAAGTTGTGGTTAAATACTCAGAGCTCTGACTAAGCGCATTCAGATGAAACCCGCACATAAACGTTTTTGTGGGAGCCGCATACTCTACATTATTAAGTACCCTGGTGCCGGTGGTAGAAAAATCTCGTACGTAAAAGTACATATTTGTTCGTTCTGATTCAAATAGTTTTTCCTTTTTTTCTATATCAAGAGGGACAAGAGTTTAATACACGGAGCTGGTGGTAGAGATTGTATGACATGACGTTAACATAAAATTTTACCTGAAACTACAAATGAGTCTAAGCAAAATAGATTGAATGTTTTCACTTCCTTCTGCCTTCCATATTTTCAGTTGATACTTAAACTCTCAAGGCTCACAAAACCAATTGAATAAAATACTCGAGCCACCAGCTCCCTACAATTTCTGTGCTTTCCTGATAGAATCATTTTTTTCTCGCCATCAAGGTTATGAAGTCTTGTATGCAGGTTCTATGGAGAATTATCTAAACTAGGATTAAAACTTTTTATATTCATTTTTCAAATTTCATTATAATGAATGAAAACAGTTCTAAGAGAATCATTTTTGATGACTTTTCAAAAATAAAAAAAAGGAAAAGGGAAAGAAAGAGGAAGGAATGTGTAGATGAAAGTTAACAGCTTGATTTTTCTGCTGGTCTGGATATTTTGTAAAAATCTTTTTAGGAATCAAATGATTTTGATTTTGGTTTTTTTTTTTCTTCTTTTAGTGAAGGGTAGAGATAGTGGTAAAGCTTTTACGAAAATATTTGATGGAATTTCAGCACATTATGAAATTCGTGTTGATGTTAAAAATGTTCAAGTATTTTGAATGTGTGTTTACATTTTTACAAGCCAATCACACACATTCTGAATAACATTTTAACAGACCACAGAGTTTAAAAATTCTTTCTTTTCAAATCAAAGGAATTTCAGTAATCACACATTCTTTATATGTTTTCACATTCATTCCTGGTTTTTGATTTATTTATTCATAAATCTATAATTCTATCATATTGAAGGTATTGCCTGAATCAGAATACAGCGGAAGTCAAATAGACAGGAATTTAAGTTTAAGCGTTATAGTTACGGTTTATCCTGCACGCAAGGTCAGGCTGAGGGTTCTGTAGCGGTAAAAGTTTATTTTTCTGTCGAGGAATGTGTGTAAAAAGTGAAAAACTTTAACAACCGTCACAACTTTATACAAAAAACCAGAAACCAGATAAGCATTTAATGAATTTTTAAGGGAAATCGACAAAAAAGTTGAATCTGTTGTTGAGTTATAATTTGTTTTTTCTTTTTTTCGTTTTTGTTTGGGAAACTTTTCAATTACACAAAACGAAGAATTGAGATTGTTCAAAAAACAAAAAAATATATGCATTTTGTTTTTTTTTTATTACTCTTATTTAATGTTGCTTTAAACCACTTACGCTAATTCCACATATTAAAGCTGATTTAAGACTTATTTCATTTACAAAATATTTAATACCAAAGCGAAAAATCAAAGCTGGACATTTCGTTGCAGTTTTTTCAAAAGTATCACTTTCAAAACCCAATAATGATGATCCATGATTACTGGATCTAAATTTTTGAAGAGCAGAGCGTCACACTAGCAATTTAAAAGTAATCAGTGATGAAAAGAATGGCAGAGTTCAGCTTTCGTGACTGAAAGAAATAGGTTTGTCAGTAAACGGTCACGATAGAGGGCAATTGACGTTATATCAAAAGAAAAATTAAAATTTACGTTTAAATAAAACGTATTCAATGTTTCTGAACAAAACAAGACTAAAATCTATTTTACACACTTTACCTTCGTCTTCGCTCTACGTTACTATGCACCCACTTCGAGTTTGCTTTGAATTACATTCGTCCCACCAAAATCAAATGAATTTTGTTTATTGTTTTTAAGCTGTAGAGCATTTCAGAAAAAGCAAATTTTCAGCATATTTGAACTAGAGCTTCCGTTTGGAGTCACATTATGTTACATTTCGCTCTTTTCTTAACGATTGTCAAACGTAATACGTAACGTGAGGTCTTAGTTTCATTGTGATAGCGTGCCATTGAATAAGAAGTACAGGAAGGGGTCTTATGAAAACGAAGTGAAGCATTTTTCTAAGTATTGTGAGTTTCACAAACACAACCGCATTACAGGGGCACCAAGCGAAATTTGATTGAATCAAGATTTCATCGATTTTGCTTCAACTTTTTTTTCAATCTGAATTCTTTTTTTCAGCTTTCGGGACTCAAGTATTGACAAGGGGAAAATATAGAATCAACAAATAAAAACGTTTCGAAACACGGTGGAAGAACTATTAAAAACAACCTTGCACACCATGGGAACTCAACAAATTGCAGCGCCTTACCACCACCAACAGAAATAATACACCCCTGAACTCGACTGACAACACAGTCAAAGTTTGACAACACGGGTGCCAAAACTTTACATCATCAGAAATTTTTGTTACTTCACTCACGTACACTGTTCATGTAGCTAACACCGCTTCCTGTACTTCTTATTCAATGTAACGTGCATTGAATTCCTTAGACTGAACACCTAAACGTCAAACGTGTTCAAAGACAGTAGGAAGAAAATTGTATTGAAATTTTCGTTCTCTAATAACGGTCAAATTAAAAATCTTGGAAATAGAACTTAAGTTGTTCGAATGAAAGTAGCGTTTCCGTAACAAAACGATTTCACATATGCGGTTTATTTTAATAGTGTTACAATACAATTTTTGGAAGCAGGAAGGAATAAGAAACGGGAGACTGCAAATATGACACCGCTCCGTTTAGAGTTCTGTAAACTGTAAACGGGAAGCAGAAATATCAACGAAAATAATAAAGCAAGAAAATATTTAGCAGAAAGTTATTTTCAAAACAGTAGTTTTCTGTTTCAATCAAATAAATTCGGATGCCAAACACACTTAACAGCCGAGAAAGGTATTGTTGGGGATTTGAAACAAAAAAAAATTGAAATTTGTTCTTTCTCATCGAATGTCTTATAAAATGCCATAAATGATCAAAATACGTCAATAGAGAAATATGAAAACCTCTTGAACATCGCAAAATCGTCTGAATAATTCGGAGTCTTAATTTTCTAAAAATTATGTTTTGGTAATTTTCCAAAATGTTCGATATAGAAATTTAAAACATATTTATTCAAACATTTTAAACGCTAAACATAATAAAAACTTAATTTTATTTACAGAAAAATTCCTTCAAAACATTAATGGCGAACTCACTGTCATGTACCTAAACTATTTTTAACTTCTCAGAGGAAGTTATTGTAATGGGGCCGATTTTGTGAATCTCCAATTTTTGCATATCTCCATGTTTCGAGTTCACTAGAATCCGAATCAAGCGTTTTTATGATGATGTCTGTGAGTGTGTATGTCTCATTCGATACCAATTGTTGTTAAGAGCTGATTAGGTTTTAATCGAAATCGGCTTAGCGGTTTTTTAATGGCAATCAAAAATCTGAGACAACCCTAATATAATGAAAATTATGATAATTTCTGCAATAATTTCAACAATAGTACAAAAAATCATATAAATAAAATAAAAATAGAGTGGCGCAACAGCTCTTGAAGAACCAAGGCCTAAGTGACTTACTCTCATCAACATTCTCTAGATGCTGGTGAAGAATTGAGGGGACCTAAAATTTAACGCCGATTCCGAACGGCAAAGTTGCGAAGCACTTTTTCATGACAGATGATACTCTTTTAAGTTTTTTCAGTTCTTCGGAAGAGGCAGTGTCCGTGAAATATGAAATGAAAACTTTGGGCACGAGTAGGACTTGAACTCATGACGTTCTGCTTAGCAGCCAACGCACCTAACCACTCAGCTACGGACACTGCGGACAATCTTATAGTTAGTGTGAAAAAAAAAACAAAATTCAGGAGTATCATAGACTATATTTGATTACTAGCTGACCCACCAAACTCTGTTTTGCCATATATATGTTAATCTTCGGATATACTATTCCGATTAGAAAAATTCTTTCACAAATAGAAAACTACAATATTCGGAGGTAGTTAAGGCTGTGTTTTACTGTGCAAAGTAGTTGTGCATGAGTCCACGAGTTGGTAGGTTGGTACTACCAAATTTTGGCAGATGGCACCACTTCTGATCTGGCTATCATCTACAAAACGTACATACTTCCTTAGCTTGAGTATAACTATCATGTCTTGGCTGGTGCTCCAGTGACATACTTAAGTCTTCTGGACAGTATCCAAAAAAGAGCATTCAAGATGATTGGTGATCATACCATAGTCGAGTCATTTACATCGCTAGAACATCGGCGTAATGTCACATGCCTCACCCTATTACTTCAACGGTATATGCTCTAGTTTTCTAGCATTTCTCCCCTTAAGATATTCCACCGTAATACCCGCGCCTCCAGGAATGCCCATCAGTTCATCCTTGAGCCCAAATTCGGACGAACAGTCATGTAAAGAGAATTGTTTTTTAGCCGTACTACGCGAATGTGGAACTCGCTTCCACACTCAATATTCAAGAATTCAAAACCAATGTTCACCGACATCTCCTTTTACATCGTCTATCCTTTCCCTAATATACGGACTAAAAACTTTTATTCAATGTACTTAGTGTGTGTCCTACAGCCATCAGTTTTATGGAATTTGACTTTAAAAACCAACGTACGTGAATAATGTCAACTATACAACAAAAACAACTAATGTTTTACTCATTTTTCTACTCTGGGAAGTTGTGTGGACTACATGGGTCGCAATCAAATTTTTGATATTTTTTTTTAAGGAGTCAAATAAAGTTTGCTTTTTTTTGGAATAAATTGTTTAACTTTGTTTACTTAATTAAAATATAAAAACTTATATACTTTCCCATGTAAGGATTAAGGATCAAACAATTGTATTAATAGGTATAGCTGCTACTTCAATCAACACGTTGAATTGTTCTGTTTTCGATACTTGTTCTCTTTCACAAAACAAAATCAAATTTCCAATGAATCCTTGCAGTTGCAAATTCGAAAGGTCAAAACTCAATATGAAACCTTCAATGAAGGACGATTTAGGTTTTTCTGTCAATGTTTTTAATTTACCAAAAATGTAACGAAAATAAGAAAACTGAGGAAAAACTTTAAGGACAAAACTTGTTTAAATATTCAAAGGGGTACTCAATGCATAAGAAATGTTTTTCAAATCCTCTCATAAATCATTCCTCATTTTAATTCACAGAGAGAAATAATATTAAAATCCTACTTTTTTGTATTATTATTTTTAGGATTAAAACAAAAACTAAATCTTTAACTCTCCATCAATATTATAGACATTTTCAATTAACAAATACGAAGAAACATGAGCTTACCACTCTTATGAATTCAGCAACGTTTGATTAATTATCCTTTAATGTCTTCGATATCTTTTGCCTTCGCCAACAAAAACCAGATAACGCACTTTTTTATCTTTATCCACTAAGTCGTTGTTGTGTGTATTTGTGTGTATTGTTGTTGGTGTTGTTGTTTTTGCGTATCCCAAAAAAACCTTTATTCCAAAATAAAATGATGGCGAAAATGTAATTTGCAATGCACACTCATATATGTAAATTGAATACACAAATCAACACACTATTTTAAATTTTTCATTAATACATACATATATGTAGCAACAAATTGCAACTAATCAATCAACAAACAGCTCCTTGAACACTTTTTTTTAAATATTTTTTTTTTTTTAATTTATACTTTAATTTTTAAATTAAATTTTTGTTGGTAACACTCATGTAAATTCATATTTTTGTACGCTTATGACTTTTATTAATTAACAAATATGTACGGAGGTATTAAACAACAACAACAAAAAATAAGAACACATATCCTTCTGCACCTACATTTATGCATTGGTTTTGTATGTACAAATTTATATAGGTAAAACCGAATGAAAAAAAAAACTTTTCTTTTTTTCCATTTGAACAAAATTGTCCGGAATACAAAAAAAAATGTAAGGTAAAAACGAAAAACTTCAGGTAGAAAATAATTTCCCTTACATGAAAAAGAGGGAGGCCAACAATCATCCCTCCAATAAGAGAGTGAATTGAAGAGGAAACGAGAGAAAGAGAGCGAGTAAAAGAGACAGACAGTTAAAGAAAAGGAGAGCGAGAAAAATTGATAGACAGGTATTGGGATAGGGACACGGACAGGAAGATGGCTATAGGATGTACACTTTTCCCACCCCGTACGATATGGGTGGCGAGCAGAAATGCGGGCTGTTGGATGGGCAAAGCAAAAGCAAAAGGAACGTCATTGAAGGTATGACTTTTTTATGGTAGGGCTTAGTTACATATTTGAAAATTCACACATCCTGGCATATGGAAAGATAAAAAACATGTGTAGATACAAAAATAAAGAAAAAAAGAACCATAACTATCAAACACAAGGATGTGCGAGTGCGAGTACACTGTACAAGTACATGACTATTTGGAGAAGCTATCAGGCTATTTGTTGTATAAGGTCGCCAGTTTAGAGGTGACAGACATTTTTTTCTGTTTGTATCACTGGTATCGAAAGGAATCTACTTTGCCAAAGGAGCCACTCAAACTGAAGGTCCCCAAACCGCAAAAGTACCCTTCCAACAATTTTTGTATGCAAAGCAAGTAGACAAGAAAAAAAAGAACGGATTTAATCTTCTACTTTCCGTTTGATTTTTCATCGACAAAACAAATCGAAAGGATCAAACGGTTGCGTTTAGTTCCCATTCCCGACATAACTGACACACAAAGGACTCTGAAGCAGCAGGAAAAAGAAAGAAAAAAAAGCGGAAATGAAAAAAAAAATGTAAGGATAACACAGTCGAGTTGTTCTGGTGAAATTATTATCTACTCAATTCCCATCAAATTTAGTATCAATAGATAATTTTTTTTTCTCTCGCTTGTTCGTCAATTTATCAAAAGATATTGGTTTCACTTTGCAACTTGTTGTTTCTGGGTAGTTACATTTATATATGTAACTTTGCACTTTGGAAAATGTACATACATATGCACGATAAGCAAACATGTGTACATATATCTTTTAACAGACAATTTAACAGAATAAAGAATATTTATTTAATATTTTCAAACCAACACTGGAACAAAGAAGATAATTTAAGTAAATTGTCAAGGCAAGAAAAAAACCGAAGGATATTTTCTTTCACAAAAAACCGATGCGCAACCGAAAATTTAATCACGCGTTAGGTGTACGGTGTAACGCACGACGGGAAAACTCTAACCGAACTGGCTGAAAGAGAGGAAAAGTTTTTTTCCAAAGCGGAAAAATTTGAGTTTCGATGAGATAGTCTGGAGGGAAATTTTCTTTTATATTTTCCCCTACTCCCGATTCCCCATCACAATCATCATCATCATCATCAGGTGAGAAGTACAATATGGCTGTGGTTTGTATGATGTATCAGATACATTTTCTTTTAATTTTCCTTTTCGGTTTTCCCATTTACGTTTGCTTGTAATAAAAAGAAACTTGTTTTCAATCAATGTCAATCGTTTATAGACCGATGTCCTTGATTGATATCCTCTTAATGGTAGCAAAAGTATGCATTTGACAATGCATCACATAGTTTATCTATAAATGCAAGAATCTCAATGTCAGAATTCAACAGATTATTAGGAATAATATGCAGGTACATATTTAACATACGCACACACATGTTGTAAACCATCGCTGGATGGTACTCTCTTCAGTTGTGACATGCGTACGGCAACGTTAGTCAGGATGCTCTTTTTATCTCTCTAATCTGGAAAAAGCTTGTTCAAAGTCGAAAAGCTTCGCAGCTGTTTGGCCAAAGATGGGAATAAATTCGTTCACTGTGGCGTATGTGGAATATTTTAAGGCAAATTTTTGTTTTGATATTTTGTTTTCGTAGATAGTACGAATGATAAGGAATCTACTACGCACTGAAGTCTTTGTCATTCCTATGAAATTTCGGAGTTATTTGAGAAGGGGATTTCGGAAAATGTCTGAATAATACTGTGAGAAGGATATGCAGTTCAGACCGTGTTAAAACAATTCGTGAAATGACATCTCTTTAAGAGCCAAGGTCTAAGTGGCTTACTCTCATCAACAATTCTCTAGGTACGTGTGAAGAATTGAGGGGACTTACAGTTTAACGGCGATTCCGAACGGCAAATTTGAGAAGCACTTTTTGATGAAAGATGGTACTCTCGGAAGTTTTGTCAGTTCTTCGCAAGAGGCAGTGCCCGTGAAAGATAAAATAAAAACTATGGGCACGAGTAGGACTTGAACCCACGACGACATCTTGCTAGCAGCCAACGCACTTAACCACTAAGCTACGAAGCTACGGACACTACAGACAAAGTAGGAACCTTAAAACATAAATGAAAGACTCATTTGATCTGTAGGGTGTTGCGCGTTATGGTAATTTTACATTTAAGTTATTGAAACCTCAGGCCAAGAATGAGTTTTAAACTTAAGTAATGGAACCGAGTGATTTATGTTCGACGTTACGTTACGACGAGTGATTTACGTTCTTGTAAATATCTGGGCTAACAGGCATCCAAAAAAACTCGTAACGTTATGAATAGAATTGGAGACTTTTTA
Source organism: Sphaerophoria rueppellii (assembly GCA_920937365.1). Lineage (NCBI taxonomy): Eukaryota > Metazoa > Arthropoda > Insecta > Diptera > Syrphidae > Sphaerophoria > Sphaerophoria rueppellii. Next base: position 95,220,494 of record CAKKXW010000002.1, on the reverse strand, counting down.
TGCATCATTCGATAGGATTTGGAAGAACAAATGGATCAGTCGATTTGAAATCGCGTGAAATTTTCTGAAGGCTGAAATGTAAACAAAAATATTTTTTGACTAAAACTTTATAACCAAGTGCTGAGAAATATATTCGCTTCACCGGCTGATAGGATACTTGTAGCCTTGTAGGCCCTCATTTTGATGAACAATTATTTAACGGTTGTCGAAGAAACTTGTGAGAAATATCGATTTGGAATTGCGGGAAAATGTTGCGAAAAATGTACGTTCTTGCAAATATCTCGGCTATCAGGCGTCCAAGAAACTTGTAACCCATATTGAAGCATAGAATCAAAGAAAACCTTTCTTTTTATGCATCATTCGAAAGATTTTTTTTTTCTGTTCAAAATGTGGGCAGGGTTTAACCCATGTTTTTTTGCGATCGAAAATCCTGACGAAATCGATTTAGCTAGATTCTACTTATTTGATTGTCCTCATTATCATGAGCCTAGCACTCAAAGCCAAACTCAATTCCAAGCTCTAGTTGCCGAGATATTTGCTTCAGAAGATATTCCTTTGAGGGATTAGAAAAAGTAAGGACTGTTGGTTTTCTGATCATAACTCGGTAACCAGTGACTGCCCGGCCACATAAAGAAGACATGGTTCCAAAACACCAACAAGATTTGGATACAGACGGAATTAATGATGCCGAACACACAAACGATTTAAGTACAACGAATTTGGGTTTTGCACTTGTGTAGCCGAACAACTAGTGGAAGCCCTTGACTGTTATAAAGCAGATATAACTGCCATCCAAGAAATGCGATGGCATGGTTTGGGCCTACGTAAATTGAACAACTGCGATATTTACTACGGCAACTGCTACCGGGAACAAAATCCGAGTCTTTTTGGATATGGATGTGTAGTTGGGACTCGACTCAGGTATCAAGACTAAATTCACCAACATCAGCCTCATCTGCGCATTAAAATCGTCCTTGGAGATTTTAATGCTAAGCTGGTCAGAGAAGAAATCTTTGGTGAAATAATCAGACGACAAAGCCTACACAACACCACCTCCCGATCACGGATTTAGGCTAATCGAGTAGCCAGACCTTGTAGATAATTTTGGTTTCCAGTGACTGATAGTGGGCGAATAGGCCTTCGTTCTCATTCATCACTTGATATAAATCACCTGGGGACATTTAGAGATCAGTCGATTTGAAATAGCGGGAAATTTTCTGAAGGCAGAAATCGAAAGATGTTGAACACATTGTCGGTAAATTTTAGGTTTATCTATTAATTTTTATTTTTAATAATAATAACTTTATGATATAAATCTAAAATATTTAAATGTTAATGCCTCAGCATCAGCAGTGAAGATATTTTCGGAAAAAAAGAAAATACAATTCAAAATATGTTGATCTAGATAATAATTATGATAACACAGGTGAAGAAAGTCAAACCAAAAATAAGCAAAAACAGAGAGCCCATACAGAAAATATCCACTCATGGCACTCATGCATCAGTCGAAATGTCCATTTCCAAACGACAAAGTCTTTAAGCTCAGCGAGGGGGAATAACTTCAAACATGGCATATTGCCAGGTCCAGGACCTTGCAAGGTTCTCAAAACGCCGTCGATTGTTTTCATACATATGGCCAAGAACTGGTTCCATGCACACCTAAAACAACAGAACAAAAATGTGAAAATAAGTGAAAACGATGATGCAGACCTTGGATCACTAACGTCTGTAAAAGGATCTGTGAGTAGGCTCTGGACAGAAAGAAGCAATTTTGAAACCGTCAATGCCAGGGACCAATTATGTTGAATGATATCGATTCCAACATCGCCGTGACGAGAAACATTTGGATGCAGGATTTTGGTGAGAAACCGAACTGTTGGGGGTATCATTGGATATCTGGAAAAAAAAAAAATAAAAAAAAAATGTAAGACTTCTTCGAGGAACGAAAAAGATCCTTACGTTTCAGGAAAGAAAATATAGAGGAAGAATTTTCCGCCTTCGTAGGGACTTCCGGCTGGTCCCAAAATGCTAGCTTGCCAATAGGTGTTTTGTTTGTCCAACGGAATCGCCTCGATACCTTCTGAAGCATAACTGTTTAGAAGGCGGAAGTCATTGCGGAGGAGATTCATGCGAATAGCATTTTCTCGAGCCCGAGGTGGGGACTTGAGTGCCATTTGAAGGAGACAGGTTCGACAGAAACATGACGACATTAATGCTGAGTACATCTGTGGGAAGAATTGTATAAACCTGATCCAAGCGACCGTCAATAAGACTACTAATGTTACCTGCAACCAATTGGGAACCTCTGTGATGCTCTGAAACAATGGCCAACGTTCTTTGAGATACTTTTTCCACATTAATTGTGAAGTGTTGAGTTCCAATATATTTCGCCATTGTTTGCACACTTCGCTAGCCTTCCACATCGACATATCGTCAAGGTATGAAAAAATCGATACCATCATTTCGACAGGCAACGAAGTGATTTTCTTTTCAGATGACTCTTGATCAACTGGTCGTGGTTCACACAGCATACTCATGTAATGTGGCAAATTTCTAGGAGCTGTCGGTGGTGGTCTTTGAATCGGAAGCAATGGAATATTTGGATTTTCTTGATTGTTCTCGACAGCAACCACTTCGACTGGTTCGTCTTCATCGGCACCACTTGGCAATTCCTCCGGATCAATGTCTTCACCCTCTTCATCGACTTCTTCTTGTTTTTCTTTGTCGGCAGCATTAAATGGGGGTTCGTCATTGCCAGAGTCCTCGTCATCGGATAAGGTAGTAAGAACATTTTCAGATGGATTGGTTGGATAGAGGAACGAATGACATGTCCCACAGAGTGGTTCGTCGAAATTTGGTCCATAGTATCCATTGCATACCCAGCAAGTGTCACTATTCTGATAAGACCATTTATACAGTGACGAATTCGTGCGAGTGAATTTGTTCGATACTTACTGGAAAATTAAAGGTTTCCACGGGTGGTGACTGGTCAACATCATCTTCTAGGTCTGATAAACTATCCAATAGACCGTTTAATTTAGGTTCTGGCGATGAAGACGCCATTGGAAATTTTTATTTTCGATTAATATGAAAGATTGGTCAGCCAGGCTCTTCAAGTTTTTTGTTTATATTTTCCTTTTATGCAGGTTGACGACGAACTGTCAAAAAAGGTGCATGCGCCACATTCACAATAGTCACTGTAACAGTGTAGCTATTTACACTTTTGAAATAGCACTTTTCAAGCATTAGCATTGATATGGATTTAAAGGCTTTTTTATCATTCAATTATCAAAAATTCACTGGAGATCATTATATTTGAAGTGAGTTTTTATTGCCAGCAACATATAAATTTCATGCACGAATAAGAAACAACAAATGTTTCCAAAAACTATCTGCAATGCAGTTTTTTGTTATTGTGAATAAAACTTAATTTTTTCCTTATATCATATACCATCCCTGTTGATTCATCTGCAGCTGTTAGCAATCCGTCAAAAATTTTAAAACCCAAATAAACTTTTTGCGTCTCATCCACGTGCAAGGTTTATTAAAGTTGTTTAAAAACAATTGAAAACATCAATTTGAAAAGAAAATGGTTCAAAAGAAGAAATTAGGTGAGTTTAGATTTCCACCATCAGCAAATACCACTTAAAAACTTCACCCATAGGTATCGGACTAAGCCGTGAAGAGCGCACACTTATCGTCATTGGTGAAATCATTCAAGAACTTCTTCAAGCTCATGCCGACAAGAAAGATGTTAACTTAAATCGCATGAAGTCTCGTCTATCCTCCAAATATGGCCTTGAAAGTTCGCCTCGTCTGGTCGATATTATTGCAGCTGTTCCCCAAGACGCGAAGAAAATCCTCCTACCCAAATTGAGAGCAAAACCAATACGAACTGCTAGTGGTGTAAGCTCGGCCTGCAATAAACCCAACGAAATCACTTCATTGAAATTCCTTGCAGATCGCCGTTGTAGCCGTAATGTGCAAACCCCATCGTTGTCCTCACATCAACATGACCGGCAACATATGTGTCTACTGCCCCGGCGGGCCCGACAGCGATTTCGAGTACTCTACCCAGAGTTATACCGGCTATGAGCCCACATCGATGCGAGCAATTCGCGCCCGCTATGACCCCTTCCTCCAAACTCGTCATCGTGTTGAGCAACTTAAACAACTCGGCCATTCGGTTGACAAAGTTGAATTCATCGTTATGGGTGGGACGTTTATGTGCCTACCCGAAGAATACCGAGACTATTTCATTCGTAATCTCCATGATGCTCTATCGGGTCATGCTAGTGCTAGTGTGGCAGAAGCTGTCAAGTACTCGGAAAAATCACGAACCAAGTGCATTGGAATCACAATTGAAACACGTCCGGACTACTGTTTGAAGCGACATCTCTCTGATATGTTGTCGTATGGCTGTACACGTCTTGAAATCGGTGTTCAGTCAGTGTATGAGGATGTGGCTCGTGATACGAACCGTGGACACACCGTAAGAGCTGTGTGTGAAAGCTTTCAGTTGGGAAAGGACTCTGGTTACAAGATCGTCGCACACATGATGCCTGATTTGCCTAATGTCGACTTTGAGAGAGACATTGAGCAGTTTATTGTAAGAATTCAATTTCAATATTTGCATTTTAATTAAAAAACAATTTTGTAGGAATTCTTCGAGAATCCAGCATTCCGAGCTGATGGTCTGAAGATCTATCCAACGCTGGTCATTCGTGGAACCGGACTTTATGAGCTCTGGAAGACTGGACGTTACAAGAGCTATCCTCCATCGATGCTTGTCGATTTGGTGGCCAAGATCCTGGCTCTAGTTCCTCCATGGACCAGAGTCTATAGAGTCCAGCGTGATATTCCAATGCCACTAGTCAGGTAAACAAAAACTTTGTTTCATACATTATTTAATTGCGTGTTTCAGTTCCGGTGTAGAGCACGGAAATCTCCGTGAATTGGCCTTGGCACGCATGAAAGACCTCGGAACCGACTGTCGTGACGTCCGAACCCGTGAAGTTGGAATTCAGGAGATCCACAATAAAGTTCGACCCTACGAAGTCGAATTGATTCGCCGTGATTACGTCGCCAACGGTGGTGGGAGACCTTCCTGTCCTATGAAGACCCCGAGCAAGACATTCTTGTGGGTCTGCTTCGTTTGCGTAAATGTTCGGCAGAGTCCTTCCGACCAGAGCTTAAGGAGAAGGCATCCATTGTGCGAGAACTGCACGTCTATGGCTCCGTTGTGCCTGTCAATGCACGAGATCCCACTAAATTCCAGCATCAGGTGAGTGAGATCGCTGGAAAAGAACTCTTCTTTAACAGGTTTTGTCGCCTTTCAGGGTTTCGGAATGCTTCTAATGGAAGAAGCTGAACGAATCGCTTTAGAAGAACATGGTAGTACCAAGCTGGCCGTCATTTCCGGAGTCGGCACAAGGAACTACTATCGCAAGCTGGGCTACGAACTCGACGGACCCTACATGTCGAAGCAACTTCTTGCGTATTAATTAAAACACAAACAAAACTCGTGTAAATCATTTCTAATCTTATTACAAAGAAGATAAATAAACTAACAAAACTAGTTAAAAACAAAAAGGAAAAATCTTTGCATCTAGAGATAGAATTTGTCTCGTAACTGTATCGTCTTTGGAATGTGTCTCCTCCTGGTCTCACACAATCGCATCGGCCGAACCGAAGACGACAAATATAACCCAGCCAATTAAATTGATAATGGCGGCCGTACTAAATACTGCCGGCCAACTCTGCGTCAGTTCCAGAATGTGTCCAGCCAAATAGACTCCCAGAAATCCTGGTATCGCGCCCACTGTATTCATCAGACCGAACACACTTCCAGAGTGTGAAGGGGCCAAATCCTGGGGATTCACTGTGACTGCATTGTTGTGGAATCCAGTACCACCTTCGAGACAAAACAAAAATTAAGCAAATCTTGAATCCTTCAAAAGACAAAAGACACCTTACCAATAATCACAGTCATGCAAACGAGTGCTGTATGGAAATCATTCGTTCGGCTCATTATAAAGAGCGCAATATTCTGTGATGCAAAACACAGACTCTGGATGACCTTACGAACATTCGACGTTGACCATTCGCGTGCCGTCAAATATGTGGTGAGATATTTCGCAAAGAATGTACACGGAGGTAACGCCAGCCAAGGTATCATATTGACGACCCAACCCTTGGCCAGCGGGAAAGTGTCGTGGAAATATGTCGGCAGCCACGAAAGCAGGACGAAAAAGCAATTCATTTCGCAGGCATGGGTAGGACACATGCCCAAAATGAAAGCCTACCGAAATAACGTAGCCACGGCACCGAGTCGGACGATTTCGAGCAGAGTCGACTGGGCACCGAAACATTTATGATGCGATTCCGGTCGCCGGCCATTGTGTAGTATCGAAGAAATAGCGCCCAGGATATACCCAAAAAGCCAATGACTCGAAACACCGACGACCAGCCGAAGTAATCAAGGACGAAAGAGCCGAGGATGCCGGTAAGCAAAGTGCCCATAGCCGAGCCGGATGTGAGAAGACCAAAGAAACTGGTGCGCTCCATTGAGCAGAGATTCTGCAAGAGAATTTTTTGTTTACATTAATTTAATCACTGACGTGTTTTTTTTCTAATCGAAAAAGCAACCTTCTCAGATCAGTTTCTGTCAGAACTTTTGATTTCCAACCTTTCGAAACCAAATTCAACAACTCGTTTTTATTTATTTATTTTTTTTTTTTATTTTTTGAAAATATTTTCTCAATAATTATTTCCTACCCAAAATGAGCTGTTCCAATTGTAAGCGAACTGACGAACCTGCCGTAATCATGTGCGAAAAGGGTCACTATTTGTGTTTGAATTGCTACACCTTATCGCTTAAGCGTTGCGTTCAATGTGGAGGGAGATTAATTGATTTTGACAAAAATATGTTGTGCGGAGCATTTAACGATGTGGTTTCCGATTGGTTAACATTAAACGAAAACCAGATACAGCACTCGGACGACAGCATCGACGGTACACCATTGGATACGGATCTTGAATCGATGAATTTAATATTTTCCAGATCGAAGAGTCTTGGAGACAAGGATAGTTCGGTAAGTTAATTTTCAAAAGAAAGTTCAAGAGGAAAAAAAATTTGACATCTCTTAATTTGAATTTAAGAATTCAAGACGACTTGAGAGTTATTGTAACGCGAGTAAAAAAGTCGAAGGCAGTAAAAGTCCAAATTTTGAAATGGACCAGACTGATTTTTCGGAGAACCTTGAGACGAAGGACACTCGACAGAATCTTTTGGAACTAAGGACGGACGAACTTCGTAAACAAATCACAGACGAGTTGTTTAAAGCTTACAAATACGACTTGAGTTTAGTGAAGCCTGAAGAGTTCATGTGCCAGAAATCGTCGAAAACAATTGGAGTTTCCACCGATTCTACACCAAATCTAAATCTGGTGGAACGGCCTGACCTGGGATCCAGTGAACAGGTAGTTGAAGTGGTTGATTTGAGTCAAAATGCAAATCCCGTCACGAATCAAGCGACTCAGGTGAATCAAGAATCTAATGCCATATCGGAAGACACTCATTTCCTAGATGTTTTAAAAAGAAAATTCTCCAAAATGGATCCAAGCAAGGTTGACAAAATTGTATCCTCGATTATCAATTTGGTCGAAGCCGAGACAAACGAGAGAGACAAAGGCAAAGGCAAAGTCGAAAGTTCCAACGAAGCCCAACGAGATTTTTTTCTTATAACGAATTCAAGTCGAGCATCATACAGTCCAGCTAGTCATCCGCAAATACCCGCCGTACCCAAACCTCAATTCCAACCAATTGCAAAGAAAGGCAAGCACATTTCTCAAATAGTCGATGCATCATCGTTGAACATCTCTCGAAGTCCAATCATCTGTCCCATCAGTTCATGTCAACAAGCAAGTTTCGTATCGAATTTTACACGTCACATTGCTGTCGACCATAGTCAAGTGCCATTGGAGAGGATGATTCCACGACACTTTAAGAATTTCTTCCTCGATCCCAAACTGATACATTTAGGAGCAAATCGCTGCCAGTTACTGTTGTTGATCAGCGATAAAGTGAAAAATTTGGGACATGATGAATTTAAGGATTTCATTCCGGTGTTGGTGATGTCAACGAAAATTAGTGCGTTGGATATATGCTCCGCACGCAAGCCAGACCAAATTCAAATCGACAACGAGGAGGTAGGAAGTTTTCTAATGATTTGGTTAACAGGTATTCTCGCAAAGGAGGAACCAATATTCTTTAGTTTGACAGTTTGGTCAAGATCGGGCAATGTGCCGACCTGTCATATAGTTCATTCGGGACAGTTATATTCGGTGAGGAATTCTCAAAATTCGAAAGTTATTCACGAGAGTGGACAGATGTTGCTGCTCTCTCAAACTCAAGTTGATCTGCTTACAAATAAGGGAAGAAATATGTTGGAGCTACAAATTGAAATCAATTGACGTCTGTTTCAAAATTCAAATAAAATGGTGAAGTGTACTTTTGGATAAAAGCGTTTTTTTTTTTTTTTTTTTGAAGCGAGACGGTAAGATATGTAAATGAATTATTAGTCATGGTTGCTATTTAGATCAACCACGTTGCGTTGTTTAAACAAATGGTTCTCTGTTATCTTTTATCTCATACTCACTTGACTAGTTAAGCTTATCATACTAGGGAAATGAACTCCTTGAAAGGCTCCATTGATAATTCGTATTGTTACAATAAATGGAATGGAATAGGACTTGAAGCTTGGTGCAGCATAAATAATGCTTGGCATGAATGCAGTCATCAGAGACCAGCCAATAGCGGCAAATAATATCACACGTTGGCCGCCAAACTTATCACTAAAATATCCCCCAACAACCTTTAAAGAAGAAATCACAAGAAATGTTCATTTATTTAAGCGAACTTGTATCCTGTATTCTCACCAACTTACTTGTGTCAATGTATAGCCCCAAAAAAATGAACTTAGAACAGTTCCCGAATCGGTTTTGCTCCATTTCTGTTCGGCGGCCACCGAAGGCACAAGAAGTGGCATTGTTGTTCTTGTCGAATAAAGCATACATGTGCCTGTAAGTAGAGTAAAAAACCAGACACGTTTCTCATGTCTAGCAGCAATGTATGAATACTTTTGAACATCGAATTGTGGTAATTTTCTGAATGTACCTAGTCCATACGCTCTGATTGTCGACAAGATCGCCTCGAAGAAGCGAATATTTAAGTTTTTCATCCATGTTTTTTGTGTCGTTTTTGTTTTCTGTGATTATCTCCCTTTTGGTGTGTTCAAAGGAACATTTTATAGTGTTTTCGAAACTTGTTGATTTGTTTTATTTAAATCATCTTTTGATTTGTAAATATTACTTTGTTTTTGAATCTAAAAATCGCGTTTCCATCCAATACAAAAAAGATGCCACCGTGCTGGATTTTTTACTTCATTTATTTTGTAGTGACGTTTGCGAAGTCAGCTGGCTGTCAATTTTTGGGAGAAATTTGTTTTCACTCTAAAAGTGATGCCAATCAATTGTTGATACCATTTACATTGCCCGATTGTCGATACAGGAGAGAGTAGAAAAGACAACTTTTGCTGTTGAATAAACAATTATGAAAAAACAATTTTATTTATAACAAAAGAAAGTTAATAAATGACAAAAATGTACAAAAAGACCATCACATATGTGAGAAAATTTGTTAAAATAAGGATTTGAAGATCTATTGTGAATGCAACGCAAAATAGGTAACTTACCACACCATTCAGTGTTGAAAAGCTACATGTTTCATGATAAGAATAAGCTTTTGTTATCAGTAAGACAAGACAGTAAATAAACAATAATTTCACGTACTATTTGCTTTTCCAGAATTCTTTTAGTTCTTACTTAAAGTATAACCTGCATTTACGACACAAAGAAAAAAAATGGCTACAAACTCAACTCCCATTTTCCGGAAGGTCACCCACTGCATCTTCGATATGGACGGTCTGTTGTTAGGTAAAATTCACTACAAGCTTAATTTCTGTATTGCAGTTGACTTCTTTGCATTTAATTATAGACACCGAGCGAATCTATTCAGAAGTAATACAGACAATTTTGGACAAGCATGGGAAAACGCTCACTTTCGACTTTAAGCTATCGCTCATGGGGTTGCAGACTCAACCATTTTCCGAGCAAATTGTATCAGCCTTTAACTTGCCAATGACATGGCAAGAATATGCCAAAATTCAAAAAGATCTTGCAGCTGAAGCGATGTTACATGCACAGCTTATGCCAGGTAGGTAAACAGTGTGCTAATCGGAAATTTTAAAACGTATTTGTCCATACAGGAGCTGAACGTCTGGTAAGACACCTTCATGACAATAAAATTCCAATCGCTTTGGCTACAAGTTCCAGCAAGGAGATGGTAGACCTCAAGATCACGCACCACGAACAACTTTTCAAAATGTTCCACCACAAAGTCTGTGGCTCAACCGACCCCGATGTAAAGAATGGCAAGCCAGCGCCTGATATATTCCTGACGGCTGCGAGCAGATTCGCTGACAAACCTGCTCCGGGACAGTGCCTCGTGTTCGAGGATGCTCCGAATGGAGTACAAGCAGCATATTCAGCTGGCATGCAGTGTGTTATGGTTCCAGACGAACGAGTGCCGCGAGAAATGTGTGCGAAAGCTACACAGGTATTGAGCTCCCTCAAGGACTTCAAGCCTGAAGAATTCGGACTGCCCGCGTTTTAGTTGTGCTGTGCAACTAATCAATCAAAAACAGCAAAAACACCTTCAATAATATATGTATACCTATACCGTTAAGGAATAAAAATTTTTGAATCAAGCAATGGTGAATATATCTGTCATTTCTTACTTTGACATATGTGGAAAAGCTCCATCATTTGAGAACAAAGCTTTTATCTTATCTGAAACAAAACAAGACTACATCTACATCATCTACGTCCGTGGTCTGTGTCCGTCAATAACGACAAGCGCCTAACATTTAGTTCCTTGCCTTCTTCTCTTCTTCATTATAATATTTATCGCGCTTGACACTGCTTTCGCTCGCATAACCTTGACCGAGTTCCAATCCGAGGCTGCGTCGAGGTGAAAATTTTAGTTTGTTTGTGTCCCCACAACTTTCTCTACAATTGTTTAATCGGTCGCAAGTCGCAACTTTTCGGGGGACAGTCAGCTGGCTGATAATTCGTGTATAGGTTACATAACTTTTCCCTATCTACTCCAAGTCCAATACAAGAAATAACATGGCTAAAAATCTACCTTCCGGGTTCAGGAACGTCACCCATTGTATCTTTGACATGGATGGCCTGTTGCTAGGTAATGTTGCCCTCAAACTACACATTTTTAACCATAAATTTGCTTCACACACTTTTGTCAATTTTCCAACAAAATAAAAATCGCCACGAAAAAAATACATCCTCCTTGACACATAGACACCGAACGCCTCTACTCGGAAGCTATTCAAAAAATCCTTGACAAATACGGCAAAACCTACACGTTTGAAGTTAAACTAACGCTCATGGGATTGCAGAATCAGCAGGTTTCCGAGAAAATTGTCTCCGCCTATGACCTACCAATGACTTGGCAAGAATATTCAAAGCTCCAGCGAGAGGTCTCAACTGAGGCCATGCGAGATGCCCAACTCATGCCAGGTACATACACGATTCAAATTTAATTGTGGGTTTCTCTTTTTGCTTTTCAGACACCGAGCATATTTACGAAGCAATTACGGAGCGAATTGCGGCCGCTTTTAACATTAAATATCCACTCGATGCGCGCATGAAAGTGAAAGGACGAACTACGACAGATTCAGCTGTCGTTGCTATTCGGGAACTCAAACTGCCAATCGCGCTTCCAGATTATTTGGAGAAGTACGAAAAGATGTCGAAGGCCATGCTGGGCGGTGCTCCATTGCTGAAAGGTAGATCAAAAAGTGGACAATCAAAAATGCCTCTAGTTTGATCCGCGTGTTTGTGTCGTAAAGAAGAAAGCAAAAAGAGATTCCATATTCCTCAATAAGCGCAGTATTTTTGTCTGATTCTCAAAATGTGTGTGTTCTTTTTCCCGCAGGAGCTGAACGTCTTATAAGACATCTGCACGCGAACAAAGTTCCCTTTGCTTTGGCAACAAGTTCTGGGGAAGAGATGGTCGATTTGAAGACCACCCACCATAAAGAACTCTTCAAACTTTTCCACCACCAAGTTTGTGGTTCAACAGATCCTGAAGTTAAAAATGGCAAGCCAGCTCCTGATATATTCCTGATTGCTGCTAAAAGATTCGCCGACAAACCAACTCCTGAACAGTGTTTGGTGTTCGAGGATGCACCAAATGGAGTGCAAGCAGCCTGCTCGGCTGGTATGCAGAGTATTATGGTTCCAGACGAACGCGTTCCATTAGAGCTGCGTTCGAAAGCCACACAGGTATTGAAGTCACTGGAGGAATTTAAACCTGAGGAATTTGGGTTGCCAGCGTTTAAATGTTAAAATAAGTGTGTAGCTAGTGAAATGTTCGTGCTTTTAGATAAATAAACAGAGAAAGTCTATATTTTCTGAAACTAATTCAACAATTTTTTATTTTTTTCATTTCTTATTTGATTCATTTTCCAACTGCTTCGACTTGTTTATAAATGTCCTGGGCTGATTGGTTTGTCAATGGCACTGAAGTTTCCTTGCCCAAAGCTGAAGAAAGATTTATTGTTGTGGATGATTGTTTATGGGTATATTAGATTTTCGTTCTTACCATAACGCGCCCAGAGACGAGGTTGAATACCTTCACATTCACGAATCAAAATGGGTAGATTTGGATTATCTTTTTTCAGACAGGGGTATAACTTCTGAACAAATTCCCTAGGTTCCGGAAGGTAAGAATGTTCGTTATGTAATGGAAAAGTATGTACGGTTTTGTTTATCATTGTTACCTGGCTCCTTTTGACGTTTCGCCAGTCTGGCAAAGGTGGATACGGAGTTCCTTGAGAGTTGGTGCTAATTTAGCAAAACGAATTGTGGATACTCTCATTTTGTGTTGAATTATTTTGGAAATTTATTCTTGATGTGATTCTAGTTGGTGCAAAACCGAATGACACTTCTGTGACAGAAGTACTTTGATGTTTTCTTTTGAATGACATTTCAATAAAGTGGCAGGTTCACAATAGCTTATAAGTAAGAAAGCTGGCGTTCAGACATCAAGTTTTTTATGACAAGGGCGAAAAACTAAAAATGAGGTCATGATCAGAAAGAAAGGAACTGAACCGAAGGAAAATTGTGAGATATATCGAATTGAAATTGCGGGAAAATGTTTTGCGCACTCGATGGCTTTTTTCATTACCCTTTATATGCCACGAGCACAGTGCGAGTATTAGGGAAAGGAAAGGAAAGAATGTAAAAAGCAATGACTGGGGAAGACAGAGTGTGGAAGGGAGTTCCACATTCGGGTAGTACGGCTAAAGAACGATTCTTATACTTAAGAGTACGTCCGAAGTTGGGCTCAAGGGTAAACTGATGGCATTCCTGAAGCGGGTATTACGTGAATTGCTAAGGGGAGAACGCAATGATATTTCATAGAGCAATCCGTAAGTACGATAGAACAAAGTGAGGCAAGAAAAATTACGACGCTGTTCCAATGAAGTGAATGAAGTGATGAATCTCGGCTACAAGGCCTCCAAAAAGCTTTTAACCCATTTTGATGAACAGAGTTAGAGAAGACCTTTCTTATCATGCATCATTCAATGGGTCCATTGATTTTTTTTCGAAAATCATCATATTTGGTGGTCCTCGTTACCATTGCCGAGATATTTGCTTCAGAAGATATTCCTCTCAGTGATTAGAAAAAATAAGTACAAAAACCCAAAACAAATGGATCTTTGATTCATAACTCGGTAACTAGACCTCGTAGATAGTTTTGGTTTTCAATGATTGATAGTGGACGAATAGGCCTTTGTTCTCATGCATGATGCATCACTTGATAAGGCTACCTAGGAAAATTGAGAGATCAGTCGATTTGAAATCGCGAGAAATTTTCTGAAGGCAGAAATCGAAAAATATTATTTTGTGACTAAAACCTTATCGCCAAGTGCTAAAAAAAATATTCGCCTTCAACAGCTGATAGAATACTTGTAGGCCCTTATTTTTATGTACAATTATTTAACGGTTGTCAAGGAAAATTGTGAGAAATATCGATTTGAAATTGCGGGAAAATGTTTGCGAATAATTTACGTTCTTGCAAATATCTCGGCTATCAGGCATCCAAGAAACTTATAACCCATTGCGATAAATAGAGTTTAAGAAGACCTTTCTTTTTATGTATCATCCGATTCGATTTTCTGACCAAAATTTTGACAAGGTCGATCGAAAATCGTGACGAAATCGATTTTGCTGGATTCTACATGATATTCTTCATCTCCCTTAGCCTGCCACTCAAAGCCAAACTCAATTCTGAGCCCTGGTTGCCGAGACATTTGCAAAGAAGTTATTCTTTATATGGAATAACAATTAGTTGAGGATAAAAACCAATATTGTGAGAAATATCGATTTGAAACCCATTTTAGGTGTTAAAATTCTTCGTGCTTTTCCAGTGTTCATGTTCTCAATTGAAAACTTTTCTTTGTCTCGCATAACCGACCTTCTACATCCAAGCCATCCCTGATTTATGAATTCTGTCAGAAATCAGCTGTCACAAACGTCAACGCAGAAAAAAAATAAAAATTTGTCCAAATATTTGTCGTGGCTCTCTGCCCAATCAGTATTTTGCAAATAATTTTTAAAATTAGAAATAAATTTTAAAACACACAGTTTCCTTATATTAATGATGATTCTCCACAATCTCCTTGTTGCAGTTCTAGCAATTAGCCTCAAATATACATCTGCTCACGAAGCTAAAGATTTTGATGATTCAATTCTCTACAAGATAGAATTTGAACTCCCTCCTGATCTGAACACCGAAGATTTTGTAAGCTAGTCCTCTGCTCTCCTTTTATAACCGATTTGTAATCTAACTTCATTTTTCACAGAAAACCAAATATCATATTCCAACATTCCATACACATGACCATGAAGTCTATCAGTGTGCGATCCCAATTGCCGAAGAAACCCGAGAGGAGAAGAACATGGAATACACCGGGTTGTGTAAGCAAAGTTAATTATTATACTCTCTAAAAGTCAATTAACATTTTTTTTCATAGCTCCTCTCCAACTCATCCGTCCAATGTTCTCATCCATAAGTTGCTCCTATCGCATTGAAGCCTATTGGTCCTATGAAATCTGTCATGGTTTCCACATTAAACAATACCATGAAGAGCGAGAAGGTACTTTGATTTCTGAAAGTGAAATTCAACTGTGTATGAGAAAACTGTTATAAAATTTTAGGAAAAGTCGTCAAACTCCAGGAATACTATCTCGGTCATTGGAGTGACGAAAAGCAAGACAAACTTGAACAAAAACTCGCCCAAGACCGCAAGGATAATGTTCAATTTAAAACGACAAAAATCGACAACGTAAATTATCCTTATTTGGAGCTGGAAATGAGTAACGGAACTATGTGTGACCTGAACAATGAACCACGTTCAACGAGAATTCGTTACGTCTGCTATCCACACGGCAAGAATGCCATCTACTCCTTCAAGGAGACCTCGAGTTGTAATTACGAAGCAATCATTTTAACCTCGGCGCTGTGCATGCATCCTGCTTTTTTGCCCGAAGAATCCAAAGAAATCCCCATAAGGTGCTTTAATTCCCCGACGGTAGCTAGAAAACCACTGAGTCTATTGAAACAGAATCTGGAAGACCTCCAAATGACTGACTTGTCCAGTAAAATTGATATTGTCGCTAACAATCGGCAATTCTCAGTAGATGGGTTGAATGTCGCCGATTTGCAAAGGGTCTTCGAGGAGGTGGCTCCTATTCCGCTTGGTTCGATTGCCGGAACCTCTGGTATGACTTGGGGAGACGATGACAATGACCTGGCGGCAGCGCAAGGAAAATTCGATGCTCCAAACCATGCGATTGGCCGGGAAGACTACAAGGATCTACATGATTTCCTTTTTGGAAACTGCCTAATTGGAGTAGGTGACAATTTCAGATTGTCTCGTTGTTCGTTGTTAATTTCTTTTGAATTTCAGGGCACTGGATGGTGGAAATATGAATTCTGTTTTGGTCGCTACGTCCGACAGTTCCACAAGGACAAGAAATCCGAAACCGAAGTTATATTGGGTTACTTCAAGGATGACTTGCATCGCGACTGGCTGAAATCCCATCCGGCCAGGCGATTACGTCGCAACAACGTCATCTGGCATCACTATGGAGCCGGAAGTCGATGTGACAAGACCGGAAATCTTCGGGAAACCGATGTTAAGCTGATGTGTGTCGCAGCGTCTTCAACGTCTTCCGTTTCGATGTATTTGTTGGAGCCAAAAACGTGCCAGTACATTTTGGTTGTCGAGTCGCCAATGGTGTGTCCATTGATTCCGATGGTAGATGAGGACGGTTTGATTTCGAAACCAGGTTTTCAGAAGTTTTTAGATGTTATGATGAGCAAGGATAAAACCAAGGAGGATGATGAAGAGGCCGCTCCTGGTGACGATGACGATGAAGATAAGAAAGGGAATTTATCGATTCCTACAGAGGAAGAACCTCAAGAGGATGCTACTAACGATATGTTCGGTGTGTAGGTGCGAGGTAGGAAAAAGACAAAATCAATGTAAATTTCTGTGAGCTATTTAAATACACATTGTTTATAAAAAAAGATAAACTAGCTTTGTTTCAAGTAGTCGTCATACAACCTCAGCAACTCTGGACTAGTTCTTGGCTGGACGGTTTTGAGGCTATACTCGAATTCCTTCCAACTAACGAACTGGGCTTCGAAATCATCTTCCAGCAGTTTCAAAGCAGCCTCATGACAAATTGCTTGAATTTCCGCCCCCGAATAGCCTTCAGTTCGGGCAACCAATTCGTCTAGATTCACATCCTCTGCCAATGGCATTTTCTTAAGCTTTATTTTGAATATTTCACGTCGAGATGTGGCATCCGGCAGCCGCACATACACAATCCTATCGATTCGACCGGGTCTGAGCAACGCTTTGTCAATCATATCCGGTCTATTGGTCGCAGCGACGATTGTAACATCCTTCAAAACATTCACACCATCGAGTTCGGTGAGGAGTTGGGTGAGAACACGTTCCTTGACCGAAGTTCCACCACCTTCGGAACTCCGTTCACCACCGATGGCATCGATTTCGTCAAAGAATATTATCGACGGAGCGACTTGGCGTGCCTTGCGGAATACCTCACGCACGGCTCGCTCAGATTCTCCCACCCACATGGAAAACAGTTCAGGTCCCTTGATGGACAGGAAATTTACCTTGCTTTCGGTGGCCAAAGCTTTGGCGATTAAAGTTTTAGAACAGCCAGGTGGACCGTACATTAGAATTCCCCTGGGAGGCTTTATGCCAAGGCGAGTGAACTTTTCTGGGTAAAGCAGAGGCCATTCGATTGCCTGTTTGAGTTTGTGCTTTAGATCGTCCTGTCCACCGATGTCCGACCAGCGAACATTCGGATTCTCGATTAGAACTTCTCGCATGGCACTCGGCTTGACTTGACTGAGGGCTTCATTGATGTCGTTAGATTTGATAATTTGTCTTCGGTTCTTGACAGCACTCAAGGATGCAGTGTAGATGAGGTTTGAAAGATCTGACCCCACAAAACCATGAGTTACGTTAGCTATTTCCAGTACAAAATCGTCCTCGAGACTATGTTCGATCTTAGCTAGATGACATTGAAGAATCTCTAGACGAGCTTGAGGACTAGGAGCTGGTATTTCAACCTCACAGTCGAGACGGCCACAGCGTCGGACACCGGCATTGAGGTTTTCAATGTTGGCCGTTGTCGCGAGAACAAAAAGTCGTGAAGCATCTCGACGAGATTTGAAGCTATCCAAAAGTGTGAGAAAGGCAATTGAAACTCGTTTAACAGTTTCGTTTGCCTCTTGCTTTGGACATAGATTTTCGATGTCCTCAACGACGATAAGAGTCGGTTGTGGATAGTGTCGGAAGGCGGCGTCAATTTGTTGGGTTAAATTTTTCTCAGTTTCGCCAAGAAATTTACTGAATAACTCACTTGTGTTAATGTGAATCACTTGGGCGGAAGAAGCACTGGCCATTGCTTGGCAGATCATGGTTTTACCGCATCCTGTTGGGCCGAATAGCAGAAGTCCTCGAGAAACCTTGATTCCTGCAATTAAAAATTATTCTGAAAACTAAAGTTGCATCCAAAAAAGTTGCCTTACCATTTGGTAGCTCTGTAAGTCCCAGAGCAATTCGCATCGCATCTTCGACTTGTTGTAATTGCTGGCTTAATCCGCCAATATCTTCTTTTTGAACATAATTGTGTTTGATGTCGACATGAGATGTTGAAAGACTGTTTTTTGACTCGATTTCAATCGAAGTCGAGTTGACAACAGTAAAAAAGTTGTCTTTTAAGCTAAGTTTTGCTAGTTCAGATTCAAGAGAGGGTTCTGTGTCGTCAATGCAAGAGTTTTGTGAAAGCACAACAAACTCCAGTTGCTTGTTAAAGAAACTGAGTGCGATCTTGCTGCCAATAGAGAATATTGCGTCCTTCATTTGTTTCTTCAACATTAGTTTGATATCAGAAAGGGACGAATTTTGTAGTTCCTGTTCGTTTGTTGATTTCAAACAAACTCGCTTGGCCGGCATAGGACTTTTAACGAGCTTTTCAAGACTGATTGGAGTATTCGTGAAGCTTTGCCAATTTGTTTCAAAATCTTATAGGAAACAAAATAATTAATTAAACGATAACCAAAGATCAAACCTACCTTCAATGCTGAAAAACACAGTTGAAAGAAACTTTTCCGATACTGGCCAAACAAGGCGTACAACAGGTGTTAGCTCGTGATTTGTTCTAGATCGTATGACGACTGGCTGACCAATTCGGAACTCGCACAATTTCATAGCACCTTCGCTGATAAATACCAAATTATTTACATATTTTGCTGGTGTTTCATTTAGTTCTTCAATTGTAAAGTTCCGCTTAGTAAAATTCATTGTATATAGCCGGTGGGCTTGAATAAAGTCATAGGCGACGCACGATGTGTCTTCTAATGAACAATTTTGTTCGTGATTATCTCGATCCTTGGAGATGATTGTTTTCTTGCACTTATCACAAGCAAACCATGATGTTTGGTTCTTTTTGTTGGAAGACTTTGGCGGCATGTTTTTATTTACTGAAATCTTCAATCAGAAGAAAATGTTTGTAAATTTTTGTGAATAACTTTGTAGAATGCAAATTGGCGTGTTCTTGACTTTTTGTTTATATTTTGGATGTCACGTTTTAACAAGTTGTGCAGTGAAGCCAATAGATAAAAGTTATACCAAACTAACTTTTGAAAAAGTAGTGAAAGTAATGTGGCTTTTCTTACAACCACGAAGAATTGCTACTAAAATTCAATGGCGCAAAATTATAGTCCGCTAATGAACAATTTTAGTGTGATACTAGCTTAAAATGACGTTTGAGTCATGCCTGAAACGTCATTTTAAGCTAGTATCCCACTAAAATTGTTCATTAGCGGACTATAATTTTGCGCCAATGTTTTTTGGCGTGTAAGAAATGTACAAAAACGAATCAATCCCTTTTTTGAATGTCTGTGTTGTCTGGTCAGCTGCAAAATCGTTTTGTGCATGATAATCACAACAACAGAAAACTCAGCTGTAGTATATGTGTAAAATCCGTGTATAAGTATGTGTAAATCCGTCTCCAAAAAGAGATTCGAGAGAAATCAATCCTTCGAGAAATAAATTCAATTTCTTTGTGAAAGAAATGCGTTTAAAGGAAAAAATTGCCACTTTTACGTCACGGATCAATTCTTGGGTTGTTAGAAAAGCCACATAAGATCACACTCTCCGGGGATTTACATTTGAAAGTTTGCGTAAGATGAGGATACCTATAAATATTGTGTGTGTTAAAGGAAGAGAGAGAAAGAGAGAGAAAAGAGAGAG
This sequence comes from Sphaerophoria rueppellii, assembly GCA_920937365.1. Taxonomy (NCBI): domain Eukaryota; kingdom Metazoa; phylum Arthropoda; class Insecta; order Diptera; family Syrphidae; genus Sphaerophoria; species Sphaerophoria rueppellii. Next base: position 95,200,488 of record CAKKXW010000002.1, on the reverse strand, counting down.
AGAGAGCATAAACGGAGATAACGTCAACAAATTATAATAAATGCGATAACGTTCATCTCGTAGAAATGTACTAGATAAGTGACTTTAGTGACTTCATACACTAAAGATTTATAGATGACGCCTCTGATCTAAGTTTGAATTAGTATTATGAAATATTGGCAGCACTTCTTAATTGCAACTGCATTTCATTTTTTATTTGCAACCTGTTGTTATGGCAACATTTCTGACTATAAACAAACAATAAACAAATCGCATAGCATATTTCTTAGGCAAAAAAAAAAAGAATTTTGGATAATTTCCACGTATTTAATTGGCACAATAACTGAAAATGGATTGGGCTGAAGAATTAAAGCTTACACTAAGAAAGGTGAATATTATTTATTGCACATTTATCAAATTAGCCCCCAAAACTTCCAATCCAATCAGACAACTGCCCGCAAGGGACGACGTTCTAGTCAACAAAAGCAGCAGCAACAACAACAACAACAGCAGCAGCAATCGAATTCACCAACAACTCCAGAAGAAAAGGATATATCCCTGGATTTAAGTGTTGACATAAATCAAGATACAACAACCGATTCCTCGGATTCGAAATTACCACCCAGACGTATTTCCGGCGGATGGGCTGATAGTGGTTTGAAGTCATCAAAGTATGTTTTCCTTGGAGTTTACTCTTTTTCTTTCTTTTAATGTAATACGTTTTTCAGGAACAGGGGAAAAAACTTTATCGATGAGTAAGTACCGCGACATTTATCGATCCCTTAAAATGTTTTAATGTTTCCACTTAAATTTCAGTGAACGTTTTCGTCAATCGACCAAATCATCAGACAATTCACCACCCGAGGAGGACATTCCCATTATTCCTGATCTCGATGATGTCAAAGATGATATCATTTTGAATGAAATTGTTGAACCACCTTCGTAAATATGAACTTGAACTATAACTAAGCTTCACTTTGATGATTTGAATGTCTTCCAGGGTAACCGTTAATCGAGTTGTAACTTTGAAGGAACTCAATTCTGATTTATTGTCGCAGAATGCATTTTCTGCTATTGAAGACGTTGACCTGACAATTTTAACCAGATGCCTTCAAGCTCAAGAAATTTTAGATGAAGCCGATGAGGTCTGGGAATGGGATAAACTATTCACAGATGTTACAGCAGAGATTAACTCCGACAAAACGACAGTCGAGGGGAAAATCGAAATCGCTGCCGATGAAGTGCCCCATACTTTTACTTGAATTCAATTTGATTGTAATAAAATCACAAAATAAAAAAGAGCTTGGAATAGAAAAGAATCATTGACTTTATTATTAGAAAATAACAAACGTTTTTAATAGAAAAATTCATAGAATATAAAATTAAGTATTGTAAAAGGAGATGCTTAAACTGTAAACTTAATTTCTAACTTTAATAAATTGTAAACAAAAATTACATTCTAATCGAATCAAAATACAAAAAAAAAAAGAACTAAATGTTATACAAAAAATCAGTCAAAAGTCACAATATTTGCATGTATGGTGTGTTATGTGTATAAATGTTAAATCTGTAAATTTAATCATAATCGATTTTAACTTTTGTTTGTTTAAATAGAGATTCATATGTTTCTTAAGATTTAAATGTGAATAACCAAACGCAAATGATGTTTACGTTTTGGAGGAAGACCGCTGATCAAGTTGTAGACTAGCTCACTTCAGGGCCAAAATGGAAACTAATTAAAATACTGTCTCGACGGAATGCTGCAAGTGATTTAAACGAATCTCATTGATGATTCTCTTTTAACAAGCGACATTTACCTTAATTGAGAAAAAAAAAAAATCTCCTCATTCAAGACATTCCCATCGAAGGACGTTGTATAAAGCTGCAATTGGTTTGTTTGGAAGAATGATTACCATTTTAAGGCATCATCCAGTTCGAGAAGACTAGATTGTACACTGGGAAGAAGTTGTTCTTCTTCCTCTTCCTCTTCGGTGGGTAAAAAACTTTCCATAATACTGTTCTCTGGCGGAATATTGTTGTCATGTTCTAATTCAACTTTTTCATTCAATTGGATTCCAATTGGAGGACCTCTGAAATTTTACAAAAACGAATTGCTAACTGAATTGGTTTAATAGTGTCGGTGTCGCTTACTTTTTCAAATGCTTCTTGGAATGTCTAACAAGCGCTGACGATTGATTGAAACTCGATGGGCAATCTTTGCATTGATAAGGCTTCTCACCGGTATGAATTCTGCAAACGAAAAAATTCATACAAATGGATTACGAGTAAGAAACGGAAGACGCGTTTTACCTCATGTGACACACTAGGTTCGACTTATTGGCAAATATTTTATTACATCCCGTGCATTTGTGATTCTTGATACCCTTGTGCACCGTCCTCACATGTACATTCAGGTAGGAGATCTTCAAGAAGGTCTTCTTGCAAATGTCACAGACAATGTCTTTTGTCTCTCGATGCACAGGCTCATGTTTGACCAGATCCCGCTGGGTTTTGAAACGCTTATTGCAATGTGTACATTCGTAGACACGCTCTTCGGAGTGTGTTTGTTTGTGGGCTTTCAGATTGCTTGTCGTTGTAAAGAATCGACTGCATATCTCACATTGATAGCGACGTTCTCCGGTATGGACACGAGAATGTAAAACAAGATTGCTCGATTGGGCAAAACTTTTATGGCAAATCTACAAAGAATCAGGCTTAATTATATTGGAATTGGAGTAGATGAGCTTGTAATGACTTACTTCACATTGGAAAGGTTTCTCGCCAGTATGAATCCTCATGTGGGACTCCAGGTAACGGGGATATTCAAACACTTTGCCACACTCATTGCACTGCTCCGGAACTTTAAGCGGTTTATTCTCTTTCTTTTTGACTCGGGCAGCTTTTTTGGAACTCTACAAATGGCGAAGAAAATCCGAATTGAAACAAAATCAGACACAAATTTTCATTAACGATTAACTAACAACTTTGGTTGTTATTGCAGTGACTTCAGTCGGTTGTTGTTCAACAATGTCAATCTCCTGTTTTAGATCCTCACTTAGAATAATGGCATCTTGTATTGTATCCTCGGCATCTGATCTAGTTAACGTACTAACATCGATCACAACATCATTGAGGACGTCGTCTTCGACTTCAATATCGTTGGAATTGTTTCGATCGAAAATATCACAAATATTATCATAGATATCATCGTCCCTGTCTATTTGTGATTGCGCAGACGAAAATGTCGATTCTTGGTTTCTGTATTAATTGCACAATTTACATTACAAAATTTCAACATTTGCGGATTTAACATGCAAAAGAGAACGGCAAAAGGGCCGAAGGTACAACCAAAGAAGGAGATACACTAGAAAATAAAGAAAAAAAACTTACTCAATACTCAAGCGATCGTTGGATATGGAAGCAATGTTGATGCAGCTCTTTGCGAAACTAACTCCCAGTTGATTGGTCGAATTTATAAGATATTCATGTAATCGACTCTCTGAGGACTCCGATAGCTGTTTTAGATTGTAAGCATCAACTAGCCGATATAGGCACGATTGGCACAGCATTGTGGGCAGATTATCGTCTGGATTAAACTGAAATTGACACAAAATTAGCACAGCGCATGGTGTGTAAAATTTGCATAAGCACAGAGCAAAAAACCAAGCTTTAGTGAATGGAAGATTACTTCATAATAATTGTAATCTCTGTAGTCTGTAGACAGACAAAAAAATACAATAAGCAATTTGGCGACCTTCTTTTTTATACTATTTCTCAACATTTCTTTGTTGCTCACCTTGAAAATATTCAACTTTTCCACCATATCAATTGGTCGGACAAGAAAAGTTGGACTGAAGATTGAGACGAGCAAATCGTTTTTCAAACAAATTCGACACATTTTATGGAACTCGTACAGCTGTATCGGGTCCATTTTATTGTTTGCAGGACCAATAAATCTCCGTTTTTGTTGTTTAAATTGGAAAAATAAATTTATTTTTGATTTAAAATAAAATAAAGAAATAAGAAAACACAAACGCTGCCGAGGTGCAACTTTGTGATGTGTGTGGTGGTGGTAGACAGACAGACGGAGACGACAGCTGCTTTTTTGATTTGTTTTCAGGAAAAAAAACATTAAATGTCAAATTTGAAGAGATGTGCAAATTGGGCGAATATTTCGATACTTTTTTTCTTTATAAAGGTATATGAAAACTTATCTCTCTTTATACCCAATTATATTTAATTGCTCTCTACTGATAGATTCAATTATTTTCATGTGTTAATTAATGCTTTTGTTCATAATAAAGAAGGAAAGATATATACATAATTTCAATAAAAAAATAAATAAAATCATGTTTAACTTTAAAATCGATATTAATAGATTATCGATTGTGAAGTGGTTTAAGAAGAACATAGAAAACGGAAACAAGAACCCATCTCTATCGTACGCCGAACTTCCACGGCTTTGTGTAATTTTTCAGAAAACAGTAGAAATCAATTCCAAACTAGAAACAGAAGTGATAACTTTAATATTTGTAAATAAAAGAAAGAATGACTCATTATTTCCTCTAAATAAATTGAGTCTTGTAGTCTTAAAGTTCAAACAAGGTCCGAGACAAGCAAGCGAACAACTTAAGGCAGTTTCACAGAACAACCATGTCCTCTACAGCTTCATCTGATGGTGCTGCAGCACTATCCCCATCATTGTCGCCCAAATCCTTATCGGATGTATACACTGAAAATGAATTCTACATTGGTGTTGGTCTGGCTATATCTTCCTGTTTTTTCATTGGATCAAGTTTTATAATTAAGAAGAAGGCTCTGCTTCGATTAAATAAATTGGGCGAAGTTCGAGCTGGTTCTGGGGGTTTTGGATATCTACGCGAATGGATATGGTGGGCTGGATTACTTACAAGTGAGTTGATCTAGAAGTTCCAATCACAGCGAAGCTAACATATAGGGCTTCTTCTTAACAGCGTGCGCTTTGAGTGTGACATACATATGCACGTCGGCCGTTTAAAAGTCATGAAAGTTCAAATTCCCTAAGTGATAAGCACAGCATAGTTTTATTCATTTCATATTTCCAAAATTGGCAATGATTCACTTGAAAAAAGTCAAAATATGAGTTTGAATTTTCGTTAGTAGAATAATTGATAATAGAGAATCATAAGGCATGATTTCTTTGTTTTTGGTTATAAAACCTTTTTTTCTATTGCGGTTTGTATGAAAAGCCACAGGTTTTAGTGGTATCAAAATTCAGATAAGATTAGAAATCATAATCAACATGTTTTTTCGGCGTTCGTTAACGGATGATATTCAATATTATTGTTTATTTACACATTTTAACAAATATCCATTTTTTTATTTCTCGTTTCAGTGGGCATCGGTGAAGCAGCAAACTTCACAGCATACGCCTTTGCACCAGCCTCACTGGTGACACCACTCGGAGCGTTAAGTGTCATAATATCTGCTGTCATGGCGTCGAAGTTTCTCAACGAAAAACTAAACCTACTTGGCAAACTCGGCTGCTTCCTCTGTATTCTAGGCTCAACGATAATCGTGCTACACTCACCGAAAGAAAAAGAAATCGAAGACCTACAGATTCTCTTCGACAAACTCCTTGATCCCGTCTTCGTTTTATATGTGATCATCATACTCGGCAGTAGTTTGTTCGTTGCACTTATTATTGCACCGATCCAAGGTCATTCAAACGTCATGGTTTATATTTATCTTTGCTCGGGTATCGGTAGCTTGACAGTGATGTCATGTAAGGCTCTCGGTATGGCTATTCGGGATACGATTTCGGGCAAAGTGAATAATTTCGCGACCTGGATGCCATGGTTTCTGATCATCGTTACCGTGACATTCATTGCCATTCAAATGAACTACCTCAACAAAGCTCTGGACATCTTTAACACTGGTATTGTGACGCCGATTTACTATGTCACATTCACGACACTGGTTATTGTAGCTTCGGCGATTCTCTTCCGAGAATTCACCAACATGAAATTCGAAGACATACTCGGGGATGTCTGTGGATTTTTAGTGGTCATCACGGCGGTGTTTATGCTAAATGCCTTCAAGGACGTTGATATATCGCTGAATGATGTGCGTGGAATTATGCGACCGAAAATTCAGAAAGTAGCTCAGTACGACGATGAGATTCTGGTGACAAGACAGGGCCGCAGATATTCATACGGCTCTGGAGAAGTCTATCGCAATGCTTGACGAAAAAAATAATCTATTCTAATCGACTGAATCCGTTACTTGTTTTCTTAATTTACACTTTTCACTTTTACCAAAATACACAAGAAATTGGTAAGCCAAGCTAAAAAGTGATAATTTGGTTCTTTGTTGAACGCGTCGTTATTGAGTTATAGGCTTTAAATTATTATTTTTTATTTTATATTTATACAATGTATCGTTTTTATTTTTATATAGGAAAGGCAAGCTAGAAAGCTCCAAGCACCCCGACATTAAAGTTAATGAAATAAAACAAACAATAAATTACTGTTTTTCTTAAAAAAATTGCTTCTTTTTAAATTTCCCTTCAATTTACAATTTGGACAAATCTGCGTATATCTTCTCAACATATTCATCCCATTCGGTTATGAAGAGATTGCCTGCAATCGGGTCTCCCAATTTGTATTTGGCAGCGAAATTCTTTATCTTAAATTGTTCGCGATTGCTACTTCTTTTGTTGGTTAAGCGTTTTTCATCGAAGCTAAGTTTTCCGCTTTGCTTGTACACAAGAAACACTAACCGATGTTTGCCTGTCGTACTTGGTGGACAAGCGCTAATGTAGTCAGAGAGAACTTCTCCTTTGCTTATATCGTTGCCAGGAATGTTTCCAACCAACCAAAGATGCCATTCACGAAAAGTCGGTCGTTTCCGACTGGGAGAATCTGGATCAGTATAATAGAGCAAATGAAAATTCTTCGCATCGGCTGTGAAACTTATAGTCGGTTTATCCTTAACTTGAGTGGGAGTGAGTACATTGCCGCCGTCGACTGTAACTCCCGATGGGAATGAAACCTTCAGCAGTTCTTTTGGAGGATTTGGGATAATGTCCGGTACAACTTGATTGCTTTTAAATACATCGGCGGCACTCGCGAAACCGTTATTTGTTGATTTCCATGGTGCAGTTTTTGTAATCGATTTGAATAATTTAAACTTTGGAATAATTGAGCAAGTCAAGTTCATTTTTCAACAGAATTTTATTTGGTCCGAATCGAATTTGAATTGATTGTAAATTTTGATTTTTAGTAATCAAAAATAAGATTGCAAAGTATAAAAGCTTTTGTCTATGTATAGTTTTTCATTCAATAGGTCAGAGAGTTCGCTTTTTAATTTCGAAATTGAGTTCATCTTGTTTCCAGAAATTAAAATATCGTCAACATAAATTACTAAAAATAAGAACTTCGTCTTCTTGCTTATTAAATTTAGTATAGAGGCAGTAGTCATGGTTTGATCTGTTGAATCCTAGTTGTATCAAAAACTCATTCAATTTTTGGTTTCAGCAACGAGGCGATTGCTTCAAATCCTCTCTGGCTTTGACTGCTTCTGATATTGCCAGATAAATGTCTTCTTTTAAGTCTCCATGAACGAAAGCAGTTGAAAGTGGTATTTTCGGTACATACCGACCGCTAATACAACACGAATTGTGGTCAACTTTGCCACTGGTGCATACGTTTCACCATAGTCCCCCCCAAACCGTTGCAGAAAACCTTTTGCTACAAGTCTAGCTTTGTATTTTGTTGGATTGCCATATTGATATTCTTTTCTTCGAAAAACCCATTTAGTTTTAAGTTGTTTGTGAGAAGGTACATCTACAATCTTCCAAACGTTGTTTTTACTCATTGAATTCAGTTCTTCATCTACTGCTTTCTTCCATAACTCACAATCGCTTAGTCCGAATATTTCATTATAGGTTTCAGGTACATCTGTAGGAAAATTAAAAACGGCAGAATTTGCTCTTGACCCCATATCATAATCTAAGAACTTACTTGGTAACTGGCGCTCCCTGTTGCTGCGCCTCACAGTCTCTGTTTGGCGCCTGTTATTTGATTGCAAAGGGAGCAAAGTTTGTTCATCTCCTGACATAAGATCGGCTTCTATTAAGTCATTCGTTAAAGTTGGTACTTCAGCTTCACTTTGTGCACCACTGATAGTATTATCAGCCATAGCAATATCCAATTCAGCTCCAAACTACATAAATTTAATATTTTCAAATATATATTTAAAAATTCAAAAATAACGTATTCTTCGATTTTACTGTCTGAATGAAATCGTTGTCTCTATCAACTTTGAACGCATTCGTTTTGTTTGACAGAGACAGAGAGTGCATTCGGAAAACGTACTATATAAAACAGATTCATTTGCTACACAGCAACAGAATTTTTTCGAGTTTTCGTGATGTTTGTTGGATCGCTTCGTTCGCAAATACCTAACCTCATTCGCCAAGGTACAAAATCCATCATCACAGCAGCCCCAGTAAAATACAATTATCCCACATTAAGTTTCTCTTCGAAATCGGCAAAATCAAAACCCATGGAAGCCGCACAAATTGTACCCGATGTCATTAAAGTAGCTCCAGAAGGACATCTGTCTGTCAAATACCCTTCGGGAGCTTTAGTAGAAATGGGCAATGTTCTAACTCCAACTCAGGTAAAGGACGAGCCGGAACTAAGTTGGGATGCCGATTCTTGTTCATATTATCTTATCTGTATGACCGATCCTGATGCTCCGAGTCGCAAGGAACCAACTTTTCGTGAATGGCATCATTGGCTGGTTGCAAACATTCCAAGCAAAGACATATCCAAGGGTGACGTTTTGTCGGCTTATATTGGCTCTGGGCCACCAAAAGATACTGGATTGCATCGCTATGTGTTTTTGGTTTACAAACAAAAAGGCAAAATGTCCTTTAACGAGAAGAAGTTGCCGAACAACAGCGGCGATGGACGCGGAGGATTCAGTATTCAGAAATTCGCCGACAAGTACAAATTGGGCAATCCGATTGCTGGTAATTTCTATCAAGCCGAGTATGACGATTATGTTCCAATTCTCTACAAGAAATTGGGAGCATAAAAGGGAGGCAGCATTGTATCAATTGATTGCGTAACAAATGTTTTTGTTTGTCTTCCCAATAAGAAATAATAATTAACAGTAAACAATAACTATTCTTGTGTTTTAACGAAGTCTTATCTCTTATCTTTGAAATTGAATAAAAATGCCATTGGCATGAAAAACAATTAACTTGTCATCTTTTATTGCTCTACAAAACTTTATTTGCAATTTTCTGGATGGATGGGATCAATTTCAGAAAATGTGCAATTTCTGCTAATTAAATTTGTTATGTCGGTTGTTACGGAGCTCGGAGAGGTGATTGCTTTACCAGCGGCACAGGCTGGGGGTTCTAGAGGTTTGGTAGTGTAACGACTAGAACTTGCGCGATTCAATCTGAAATCGAATGATTTATTGCATGATGACAGGCAAACAAAAAATGAATTTTATTGCAACTGAGACCTGAGGCGATGTTTGTTTTCTGAAGTTTTCAATTTCAAGCCAAATGAAACACTCACAAACTACTCATAGATTTGCGTTTATTAATGCTAAATTTAAATACATTTCACAGGAATTGTTCTCAACAAGTGCTTTCAACGGCAGCCCGTACCTGCAGCATCTGTAAACAGAAGTATTTGTTGTATTCATTTCCAACAATTTAGAAAACAAGACCTCACCTTGTTGGTTTTATCGAAAACAGCATTGACCCGATCCTGATCAAGTTGGTAATTGACGAACTTATCAAACAAATAACCGTGCTTCATCGATTCAATAAGAATTCGATCTTCTCCTACGTATAGGACAATTTCTGAAGACGAGATCTGCCAACGGATATATGTACATAAATAACAAACTGATTTTAGTAAATTCAAATTTCTCTTACACATTTCGGCATATACAATTCCGCTTGAATCTCATCCACACACTGCCCCTTGAGTTTAGCTCTTAACTTATACTCGGGCTCAGTCGAGCCAGCAAGTGAAATTTCCTCCTTGATTTTTCTCGACGAAGTCTCCCTCACATCTTCGGTCTTGTTGGTCTTTATCTTACTCACCTCATTCTCGCTTATTTCCTGCACCATCAACTTATTGTTGTTATTCGATTTCGGATTTAAATTGGTCAGCACTTGCTTATGTTCTGCCGATGGATTTTTGTACGTTTCCAAAACCGATTTTACATCGTTATTACGCACCCTATGTGCAACCAGTGTTCCAATGAATTTACGATGATTCAGAATTATACATTTATCAACTCTGATCTGGACATTGTATTTGTCACTCAGAGCTTCGGCAATCAGAGCCAAAAAGAAATCCTTGAAAAGAATTGATTTTTCGATTTTGGCAAAGAATAAAGGATTCACAGCGATGTCACAAGCGTCACAGGGATTATTTGATTTGTCTTTGGTTGTACGGGGCTCACTGATACTCATGGGAATACGAAATGAACTCGGCTCATCGGATTGCAGGATGGCTGTGAGTTCTTCTTCGGTGATGTCTTCGGGAGCAGGGATCTCATCGGTTTGGCAGACATTGATGAAGTATTTTTCGTTGGTGTTGGTTTTGAAGGATTTAATACAGAAGCCTGGAATGTAAAACGGCTTTGTTTTTAGTATTTTTATTTAGACGAGTCAAATGAGAAATGAGGAATGATACTGAGTTGCTCTCGACTTTTGGTAATCTATTATACCAATTTTTAATTTGGTGAACATGTTAGTTGGAACCGGCTAATGTTATCTATCTCAGATGATATCAGTTTCTTGAAAGATATTTTTCCATGTGTGTGATTTTCTTTTTTATTGAAAGTCATTTATCACTTATCGCCTTATCCGATTGCACGTTTGATTCTCACAAGAAAATTTGCACTTGGCCCACTGGTCTATTTATTTTTGTTAGCAATCTTATTCAAGATCTATCGAAAATGTTGAAGTGTGTTTTTGTCTGTTATACAAATCTTAACCGGCTTTCATTTTCTGATCTTGATTTTAAGTTTTTATTAAAAAATAGGATTGTGAAATATTTTTGTAATTAGAATAAAGAACTCTGAGTGCTATTAAATGTAAAAGAAACAACGTTGACTACCGGCTAGTAAAAGCTTTAAGAGCAAGGTCTAGTCTTGCCATTCGTCCTGGAAAACCTTGTCCGATTGTGTAAGATAACGATGTGAAACTCATGCTGTTCCATTTCGAATGGTTTTGGACACGGTGTGAAGCTTTAATGCCTCAGCATCAGAAGTACAATCTTTCAAAATTCTGTGCAGCTACTAGGGCCAATGACATTGACATAATTGGAAGACCACAGTGTGATGTCAGTGGTGCGTTTTTGAGTGAAATAGAGTGGCGCGACAGCTCTTGAAAAGCCAAGGCCTAAGTGGCTTACTCTCATAAACAATTCTCTAGGTACTTACAATTTAACGCCGATTCCGAACGGCAAAGTTGAGAAGCACTTTTTCATGACATATTGATACTCTCGGAAGTTTTGACAGTTCTTCGCAAGAGGCAGTGCCCGTGAAAGAGGAAATAAAAACTATAGGCACGGGTAGGACTCGAACCCACGACGTTCTCCTTAGCAGCCAACGCACCTAACCACTAAGCTACGGACAGTACGCGTTTTTGAGTATTGAAATGAAATGCAAGAAAATTTGTCTAATTAATGTTCAAAACAAGGAAGGCTAAGACGTCTGTGCAAAAAACTTAACCACTCGTGCGAAAGTTGAATAAACAACGCCCAGTGGAAGTTAAGAGCGCTTCGGAGAGCCTCAGAGCTCGAAGATAAAATAGATCATGAAACTAAGACTCGAATTTTCAATTTCTATGAACAAACTTATGAGGCAACGTTTTAAAGAAATAACAAATTTTGTATATGCAATTAGCAAGGACGACAATAAAGAAAGTCTTACATGAAGTCAATATTCTCATGCTTTAATTCAATAGAAAAACCCAAAAGGCGATGTTTTTTTGGCTAAACTTGCCCAAGGTCTGTTTTCTTTATTATCAGAGAGAACAGTTATCGAAAAGTAGCTATGTTATCAACCTTTTACCATCACAACTACAAGAAATCAATAATAAACCCTCTTTTGATTTGATTTCTTTTTTCAACAGCCGATTTTTGGAAATCTTTATCACTATCAGTAACATTTACCCTTCTAGTTCTATCATCAAATTGATCAACAATCAGAGGTTACTTTTGTTGATAGTAATGAAATAGATGTCATTTAAAGGTAATTCAAAGGTGTTGAGCGAAGCTTCATTTAACTAAATTTTCAGTTATTAACCGGTAGCTAATCGTCGCGGATGAATTTCCCTATTTTGAGTAAATTCAAAGTGAGTTGTGCTTGTCTTCTCTTATAACGACTTTTATAACGGTTTTGGAAGAAGAGATGATTCCAATGAAGTGATACTTCCCTAAATAAAAAGACGAGTAGTTTTTTTCTGGCTTTCCTTAGATGTGTAGATTTACACATGAAAATGTTGTAGACAAAATCTCAAAGCTTAAGTATAGCCACAAGTTTGTTAAACTGGAATTTAATTAATCTTATAATCGTGCCCTCCATATTAAGGGCACGATTATAAGCGGTGATCTAACATAATTGCAGCCACAGCTGCCTTTTATTGAACAGTATTGACTCGTTTATGGAAAAAAGGAGCAGATATGGAAACTAAGAAAAGCTTATAATATAATCACCGTTGCACAATGTTTATAAAGATTAAAACCTAGCATCTTAAAATATGGATTAATATGCTTTTGTTCTCTGAAGCGTTCAGTTCGCTTAGAATAGTGTTTGTGTGTAAAAAAAAAGCGTTACAATTGTTTTTTTTTGTTAATAAAAAGATATTAAGGACTTGAAGGTTACCGTAATATACACACAAATAAACAAGTTCCAAATTAAATTGATAAAATCATAGTGGATTTGGTTTTGTACACGCCTCTAGCACCAAGTTAACTTTATTATCTTCAAGTGGACGCACGTTTTAGTTCTATCTGCTTATTAAAATTGTTTGGGTTTGATTCTTATTTTTAATCAGTGCCTATCAAGTATTTTCGATTTGTTTTGAATGAAACCGTGAATGTTGAAGTTCAATCGAATACAAGGATAATATAAAATAGAGTCGAATTTGGGTTATGTGCTTCTCGAAAGAAAGTAATTACCTGGTTTAGGAGTCACAACTTTGTAATCCCTCGGAGGTGCTACTGCATTTTTTTGCAGCGCATTTCCTGGCTTAAAGAGTTGATCAAACTCCTCTTCCACTTCATTCTAGAAAGTTCAAGTTAAACATATAGAATATCTTACCATCAAAAGTCATTTCAAATTACCTTTATGAATTTTAAATTCTTTTCAAATAAACTATCGTCGCTATCGAGGAAATTCGGTTTTGCCATTGTTTTTCTTTTAATATTCAAAATTCGTCCTTTGTAGTAAAATTTGCCGATAAACTTCTTGTTCCCGTTTGTTCAATACAAATGAAAATGTCAAAACAAAACACATGAAAAAAATGAAAAAAATGAGTGGTGAAAAATTGTACTAGATTCAAATAAAGATTAAGAAACAGGGTGGTACAAAGATTTGTTTAAACATAAATATGATAGATTTTAAAATGTCTATATTTGAAACAATTGTGTGCCAGAGACAGATGGAATCTAAAAAATGAAGAAAATAAAGAAGAATATGTTCGTTTATATTATAGCAAGGAAAAATTAAAGAAAATGTTCAGAATTGTTCTATGTTTATTTTTCCATAATCGATGTAAAGTTTTCTGTAGTTCTTCAACATTTAAATCGATTTTTAACAATATCGAACTTCTTGAAAAAGTGAAACAATAGATGAAAAAATGTTCAAAGATGTGAATTTACTTAATCCTTTTATTATGGCTTACTTGTAGAATCAAGGATCAAGTCTGAACGACAGATTAGTAAAAAAGAAGTTTTCTTCACTTTTAAACTTTGTTTTTATTAAATTGCAACGTGGTTCAGAGTTGACCCAATCACTAATCTATAGCCCACATACACCTACGATTTAATATAATGTGGATTACGTTTGTTCAGTTTTTAGTTTAGAACAATTTAAGAAAGGAATTACATAACAAAAACGAGAAGAACAAATTCTTACACTCGACTCTGCGATAAGTGGTCCCGGCACGATGGACAAATTCTGTGGATCAGAGTTTTGGGTACGATCTTTAGTAAACTCTTCAACGGATTGTTAATCAAATACTTAAAAACAATTTTAGAATCTTAATATTACATGGAACACAAATGATCCGGACTTCACACCATGCTTCGAACAGACAGCTCTCGTTTGGATTCCATGCGTTTTTCTTTGGATTTTCATGTTTCTCGAACTATATTACCTTAAGGCGAGTTTAGATAGGAACATTCCATGGAATTGGAAAAACATATCAAAATTAGTGCTTCACATCGCTTTGCTGGCCCTCTGTGTTGTTGATTTCGTTATGGCCTTAACAAAAAATGATGACACAGCGAATTACATCTATCCAGTGGATATTTGGGGTCCCGTTATTAAGTTTGTTACTTTTGTAAGTTAAAAATTCCACTTTATTTGAAAGTTAAAAAAAAAAACCGTTTCACTTTGAATTTAGACAATAGCGTCGGTTCTGGTTCTACTCAACCGGAAGTACGGTGTACAGACATCCGGAACCTTGTTTATGTTCTGGTTTATGTTGGTACTCTTTGCTATACCAGAACTGAGAACCCAAATTAAGGATTATGGAAATCGCCAGGATGCCGACACTGATGAAATTTCTTGGAAGAACTACAAATATTATAGCTTCATCATTTATTTTGTACTTTCGGCCTTGGTCCTATGTTTGAATTGTTTATCCGAGAACATGCCAACGGTTACAAAATACAACAGAACAAAGGTAGACAATTTTTCAAAACACACGTAAATCCATGAAATGCATTCTTTTTTTTAGAAAGAAACACCAGAACTCTCAGCAAGTTTCATATCCCGAATAACCTACTCATGGTTCGACAAAATGGCCTGGAAAGGCTACCGCAACCCACTCGAAGAAAAAGATCTCTGGGATCTTCGTCCGCAAGACAGCTCAAAGGAAATTATGCCAACTTTCGCTCGATACTGGAATAAGAATGTCCAAGCAAACTACCTTGTCGAAAATCGTGAATCCAAAGGTCAATCAACAATGGACAATGTAGCATTTGAAAACCCAAGTGGCTCGAATACAAAAGACTTTGCATCCTGTATGATTCCTGTATACAAATCATTTGGTGGTGTATTCCTGTTCGGATCACTGTTTAAGCTTATAGCTGATCTTTTGTCATTTGCTTCACCTCAAATCTTGGGCTATGTTATTGATTATGTAGAAGACAAAGCAGATACAAGTATCGAAACTCCACCCGAATGGAAGGGCGTCTTCTACTCAATACTGTTATTCCTCTGTGCATCTCTCCAGACTTTTGTTAATGCTCAATACTTCCATAAGATGTACGTTGTTGGTATGAGAATTCGAACAGCCCTTGTCAATGTTATCTATCGCAAGGCTCTTGTAATTTCAAATTCGACAAAGAAAAATTCAACAGTTGGTGAAATTGTGAATTTAATGTCGGTCGATGCACAGCGGTTCATGGAATTGGTAACTTACGTCAGTTTGATATGGTCTGCACCACTGACCATCGCTCTGGCATTGTATTTCTTGTGGGAGTTGCTTGGAATAGCGGTTTTATCTGGTTTGGCAGTTATGATAATCTTGATTCCCATAAATTTAGTTATTGCCAATCGCATTAAGATCCTGCAGGTGAAACAGATGCAGTACAAGGACGATCGTGTAAAGCTCATGAATGAGGTTCTAAGTGGGATGAAGGTTAGTTGGTTTTTAAGACGTTCCTTATAACTTACTAACTTTGTTGTTTTTTAAAGGTTTTAAAACTTTATGCCTGGGAACCAAGCTTCGAAGATCAAGTTGGTGATCTTCGTAACAAAGAAATAGCCACTTTAAAGTCAGCTGCTTATTTGAATGCAGGAACATCATTTTTGTGGTCCTGTGCTCCGTTTTTGGTAAGTTTTTGTTTTTGTAACCAAACAGTCAAGCGAAAATGACTGCGTATGTTTTATTAAAAGGTTTCCTTAGTGACGTTTGCTACGTATGTTTTGATCGACGAGAAGAACGTGCTTGATCCGTCAATAGCTTTTGTATCATTATCGTTGTTCAACATTCTCCGTTTTCCTTTGGCTATGTTGCCTTTGCTGATAACGAATTTAGTTCAGGTGAGTTAAAATCTATCCTTTTGAGACAGGATCTTAATCTTAAACTTATTAATTTTTAACTATTTCTATTCCTGTTCTTCTTGCAGACCCAAGTTTCAGTCAAGCGAATCAACAAATTCTTAAACAGCGAGGAACTTGATCCTTTGTGCGTTGGGCATGATCGTGGAGCACGTAAGTTGTTTGATATTTCAAAATTCTTAGGACCTCAACATTTTCTTACTCCTAGCTTGCCCATTATTGATCGAAAATGGCACATTTACCTGGGGTGACGATAAGCCCGTATTGCGAGACATCAGTTTGCAAGTCAAGAAAAACTCCCTTGTTGCCATCGTCGGCACAGTCGGTTCCGGCAAGAGTTCCCTCATAGCAGCACTGCTAGGCGAAATGGATAAATTGAAGGGACGCGTTAATACTGTAGGTTCAATTGCATATGTTCCCCAGCAGGCTTGGATGCAAAATGCCACATTGCGGGATAACATTCTCTTCGGCAAGGAATATGATCGTAAACGATATCAAAAAGTAATCGAAGCATGTGCTTTGAAATCAGACATTGAAATGCTTGCGGGTGGTGATCAGACAGAAATCGGTGAGAAGGGTATTAACTTGTCTGGCGGGCAAAAACAGAGAATCTCTCTGGCAAGAGCAGTGTACAACGATGCAGACATATATTTACTGGATGATCCATTGAGTGCGGTTGATTCGCATGTTGGAAAACATATATTTGAACAGGTCATTGGGCCAGCTGGATTACTGGCCAAAAAGACACGAGTTCTTGTAACACATGGAATAACTTATCTGCCACAGATCGATAATATTTATGTGCTCAAACGAGGTGAAATTAGTGAAGATGGAAACTATGCTGAGTTGATGAGCAAAAAGGGGGCATTCTCAGAATTCCTCATCCAACACTTGACCGAAAACAATGCTGAGACAGAAGACTTGGAGATAATTAAGGAACAACTAGAGAAAGGAGTTAAGGCTGATGATTTGCATGGTAAACTTGAACGTGCTATAAGTCGAGCTAGATCAGACAGTGTTGTTTCAGAGAGTTCGTAAGTGTTGTTAGTTTTTCTTGTCTACAGTTTTGTGAAGAAGTTTGATTTTTAGTTCGATTCGATCGCTGAAAAGTACTAAAGGAAGTTTGCGACATCGCAAGAAGTTCAGACGAGAAGAATCTGTCATTTCTATAACTTCCACTGTGTCTGATATATTCGCAGGCCAGGATGGTAAATTAATTGATGTCGAGAAGTCCGAAACTGGTGGGGTAGGTTTATATGTTTGACTAGCTGAGAAGACTTATCATTTTGATTACTTAATGATAGGTCAATTGGGAGGTGTACAAATACTACATTCAGAGCATAGGAGTTGCAATGGCGATAACAACAGTTTTGTTGAATTTCATTTTCCAAGGATTGGCAGTTGGTTCGAACATGTGGCTGACGTTGTGGTCAAACGACAAAGATGTTGCAGGTGATACAGGTTTGCGGAACATGTATTTGGGTGTTTATGGAGCCTTTGGATTTGCACAAGGTTTGGTTTGGCGTTTTTTGTTTGTTTAACACAGTTCGGTATTAACCATTCGGCTTTGTAGTTTTTGTTGACTTTTTTGCAACGTTAACACTTTCATTGGGATGTGTCCTCTGCTCGAAGCGATTACATGACTTTTTAACCAAAAATACAATGCGATTCCCTATGGATTACTTTGACACAACTCCGCTTGGACGTATTTTGAATCGTTTCTCCAAAGACATTGATACTGTTGATAACGTTTTGCCATTGAACTTACGAGTGATGATTGTTCAATTCTTTACGGTAACTATTTTTTCATCAACAAGCTTTTCATTATCAAAGGAATCTGTTCACTACGGCGTATGAGTAACATTAAATCAGAAAATCGCATTTATTTCAAATCAACGTTGTTATTTTGATTTTTAATTGATTAAATTTTATCATTTTCAAAAAAAATATATTAGGTAATCTCAACTGTTGTTGTTATCTGTATATCAACACCAATTTTCTTAGCCGCCGTCGTACCCATGGCAGTGATTTATTGGTTCGCTCAACGATTTTATGTTGCAACATCAAGACAACTTATGCGATTAGAGTCTGTCACTCGATCGCCAATTTATTCCCACTTCAGCGAGACTGTGACTGGCGTTTCAACAATTCGAGCATATGGAGTTCAAAGAAGGTAAATATTTTTCTTTTCTTTTTATCACGTCATGTTCCTTAACCGATAATTTCTGTTTTCAAGCTTCATTCAAATATCCGATGACCGTGTTGATTTGAATCAACTTTGCAAATATCCCAGTGTCATTGCCAATCGCTGGTTGGGAATTCGATTGGAAATGGTGGGGAATTTGATTATTCTCTTCGCTTCACTCTTCGCTGTACTCGGTAGTCAGACAAATGCTGCTCTTGTTGGTTTGTCTGTAACGTATTCATTGCAGATCACTGCAAGTCTGAATATGTTAGTGCGTTTGACATCTGACATTGAGACAAATGTGGTAGCTGTAGAACGTATACAGGAATACAGTGGAATCAAACAAGAAGCACCGTGGGTTATTGATAATGTCAAAACTCCAGAGGGATGGCCTGTTTCGGGTCGAGTTGTTTTCGATAACTACATGATACGTTATAGGCCAGGATTAGATTTGGTGTTGAAGGGTGTTAGCTTTGACATTACTGGTGGAGAGAAAGTCGGTATAGTTGGACGAACTGGTGCTGGCAAGTCTAGTTTGACTCTTGGTTTATTCCGGTAAATTGAGACATTGTCAGTTGGCACATAAAAAATCGATAACAATAGTTTCATATTCATATAGAATCATCGAAGCAGCTGGCGGTCGTATAACAATCGATGGCATCGATATCTCTACACTTGGTCTCCACATGTTGCGCTCAAGATTGACAATCATTCCACAGGATCCGGTTTTGTTTTCGGGAACGTTGCGTATGAATTTAGATCCGTATAAGCGAAATAGTGATGCAGAAATATGGTCAGCCCTTGAGTTGTCACATTTGAAGTCATTTGTCAAGGACTCGGCAAGTGGATTGAATTATGAAATAAACGAGGGTGGAGACAATTTATCTGTGGGACAGAGGCAATTGGTTTGTTTGGCTAGAGCGTTGCTGAGGAAAACGAAAGTTTTGATATTGGACGAGGCTACGGCTGCCGTTGATTTGGAAACGGATGACTTAATTCAGGTATGAAAAAAGTTGTATTTATGTTATGAACCCTCTTTATTTTGTGCTTCTTTTTTTTTTTTAGAAAACCATTCGAAGTGAATTTAAAGAATGTACTGTTCTCACAATTGCTCATCGTCTCAACACAATTCTCGATTCCGATAAGGTTATCGTTTTGGACAAGGGAAACATAATCGAATTCGATTCACCAACGAATTTGTTGAAGAATGAAAACTCATCATTCTACAGTATGGCCAAAGATGCAAATTTAGTTTAAACTATTTAAAACGTTTTTTTAGTTCTATTTAATAAGTTAGAGGTACTTAGAATGTCTTAAGAAAAAAATAAAACAAATGTATAAAGGAGGTTAACGATGTTTTATTTTAAGTTTCAAATCATGGTGAGAAAGTCCTCTCCCGAGCAACTTAAGTGACACTTTACAAAACCCTCATCATCGCGGTCCTCATGTATGGTGCAGAGATATGGACCATGAAAACGCTTAGGGCTGCTTTGAGAGAAAAATTCTTCGAGTGATTTTTGGTGATGTCTGCATTAATGGAGAATGGAGGCGAAGATTCAACCAACAACTGTACGAACTGTACAGCGACACTGACCTAGCCAGAAAAGTTAAGGTCCAACGACTTAGATGGGTGGGTCATGTTGAGCGAATGGAAAATAATGCTCCGGCTCGTAGAGTCTTCGAATCCAACCCGGAAGGACGTCGCAGAAGAGGAAGACCGCGACTCAGGTGGAGCACACAGGTGGTAAAGGACGTGAAGTAACTTGGCGTGCGAAACTGAAGACAGCTAGCTAGGGACCAAGCTGGCTGACGAAGTTTGTTGAGTGAGGCCCTGGTTTGACCTGGAATGTAGCGCAACCATAAGTCAGTAAGTAAATCATGGTGAGACGTGAGAGACACAAATGGAGCATCGACGATAACTGCAAAGTATGAATTGAAGATGATCGATTTCGACAGATGTTTTACGCAACCAAAAAGATATTAAAGTTTTTTTCCAAACTTTATCTTCTCCTTTATAAATTTCAATGAAGATAATGTAAATCTATTATTTACATTGACACAAATTTGTCAATAGTCTATTCAAGACACTTCATTCCATACTGCAACGTCATTCTTTCTTGTATCTTATCGAGAATTAGATTGTGAACTCATTGAATTTGTTACTCATTTTTCCTTTCCCCTAAAATCAACAACAACAACAAGAGATGTTCTTAGCCACAAGCTAAGTTAAAGATATCACTTATCGAAAGGTTTATTTACGTGAGGAATTGTTGATTTGAAATTTAGTTCTTTAACGCTGATTGAATGGAACGGTTCAATTTCTTCGAATATAAATTCTGCCTAACGTGATTTTATAAGAAAATATTAAGTAAGTGACATAGCAGTTAATAAGGGACGTTCAATTACTTACAACTGGTTTATCTAGAAGGAGACCTAATCAAAATGTATATAAGAAGATTTTTAAGTTAAGAAGTGGAAACATTTATTGAGATTTGAGCAAATTGTTAAATGTTAAGTGTGCACGCAGTGTAATGAGTGTTAGATAAATTGAATTGTGTCTGTTTGTAACCCCTTCAGTTCTGAGAAATACGTTCATTTGGTCTCCGAATTTGAATCTACAAAATTGTCAAATTGTATAACACTTTATCTTGTCGCTCCTAAAAACAAAAATACCTTGTCATTATGGATGACGAAGACTTAAATCAATTCCAGTGACGTCATATTAGGCAGTAGTAAACACGGTAGTTATTATTTATATTTATTCAGCTTTCCAAATTGCGCGTCCTTGTTGATAAGATAAGAAACATGGGCTTCAATCTGACAACCAATAAAGTGTAGCATCTGATAAATCTAATAGTTTGGCAATGAGACAAACATTTTACGACTTTTTACCGTATTTTTGCAATTATAGTAAATCTAATCAGCAAAACTGTGTGTGTAATGATAGAGATAAATATTTGTTATCGATGTGATATCGAAGGGCTCGATAGTATCAAGCAAATATTTTTTTGTCATGTCATTCGAAAGCCGGAATTGTTTGAGTTCACCTTCTTATCGTTTCATCAAATCATGTTTAATCAAATGGATAAATAGAAAATTTGATATCAAAAGTGAAAAAGTTGGAAATCACAACAATCCTTTGCAATTGGTATAACGATATGTTTGCTTAGTAAGCAATATCTGAAGTGGACATGATGATTTGGTGGGTTTCGTTAAGTTTTTGTTTTTAATGCCATGCTTGAAGTTGATAGTGAATTTGATTGCTATTTATTTTGTGTTAAACGCCATGACTTTTCGTTTATCAGACATTTTGGGTGATTTTGTTTAAATTACATACGATAAAAACACAACCTAATGAGTACCTTCTTGTTAAACAATTTAATTGAACGAAATAATTACCGATTATTATTGTTAGTTATTTACTAGTATTCAAATCGTTATCTTTGTTTTTCGGCGACTCAAATCGAAAACAATCAGTTCCTGGATAGATAGGTGTCTTATTTACTTACTTACTTACTTATGGTGGCGCTACAGTCCAGGTCGGACCAGGGCCACACCCAACAAATTTCTCTAGCTTCTAGCCAGCTGTCTTCAGTTTCGCACGCCAAGTTGGGTACAGGTCCTCTACCACCTGTGTGCTCCAACGGAGTCCTGGTCTTCGGCTTCTGCGACATCCTGGAGCATTATTTTCCACGCTCAACATGACCCAACCATCTAAGCCGTTGGACCTTTACTTTTCTGGTTAGGTCAGTGACGCTGTACAGCTCGTACAGTTCTTGGTTAAATCTTCGTCTCCATTCTCCATTAATGCAGACAGGACCACAAATCACTTGAAGAATTTTTTTCTCAAAGCAGCCCAAAGCGTTTTCATCAGATGTTGTCATAGTCCATGTCTCTGCACCTTACATAAGGACAGGGATGATGAGGGTTTTGTAAAGTGTCACTTTAGTTGCTCGGGAGAGGACTTTACTACTTAATTGCCTTCTAAGTCCACAGAAGCAGCGATTGGCAAGAGTGATTCTTCGTTTGTTTCAGCGTTGGTGTTGTTGTCGCAGTTAATAGCGGAACGCAGGTAGACAAAGTCCTTAACTACCTCGAAGTTAAATCTGTCTATGTTGACGTTTGCTCCAAGATGTCGACGGTCCCTTTCTTGTCGACAGCATTAACTTGGTCTTGCCCTCGTTAAACGTTAGACCCATCTTCCTGGCCTCCGTCTCAAGGCTCACAAACGCTCCACTGATATCACATCAGGTGTCTTATTTAACATTATAAAAAGTCGTTGCCCTGTCATTAGGACATGCGGCCTTATTTAATCTATAGACGAACATATAGCTTTTCGACACATTGGGCTATATTTTAACGCGTGATCCAAACACACTTTTTGTTACGACTTTTGGCCAATTGTTAGTATGGTTTTGTGGCGTGTTTCCTACATGAGTTTTTTTTTTTTAAATAATAACTTTCACATATTTTCTTTAAGGTATTCATTTTTTTTAGCGAATATCAGTTCTGTACGAAAACATTGCCGGAATGGCTACAGATGCGGGTCCAATGGAAAAGTTCTGTGGATCAGAATTTTGGGTAAGGATATTTTTATATTTCACTGTTATCCTTGTTTTTCCAACTGTTTTCCTTTAATTTTTAAACAGAACTTAAACGTTACTTGGAACACTGAAGACCCAGACTTCACACCGTGCTTTGAACAGACAGTATTGGTATGGTTCCCTTGTGGATTCCTTTGGATTTTTATGTTCCTTGAACTATACTACTTGCGTGCAAGTTTGGACAAAAATATTCCTTGGAATTTCAAAAACATATCAAAAATCGTGCTTCTTGTTGCATTGCATGCACTATGCGTCGTGGATGTCGTCAAAGCTGTTATGCTTAAAGATTCGGAAAGCAATCTAATTTTCCCAGTTGACATATGGACACCAGTCATAAAGTTCGTAACATTCGTAAGTTGTTTCTCGGTATAAATTGCTTCATAAGAAAATTGACCATTTTTTTTGTACAGGCCATTGCAGTAATGTTCGTTTTTTTGAACCGCAAATATGGAGTCCAGACTTCTGGAACATTTTTCATGTTCTGGTTCTTCCTGGTTCTCTGTGCCATCCCACAATTCCGCACCGAACTTCGTGACTACTCCGATCGCCATGATCACAGTTCGATCTACACCGAAGCTCAAATGTCTTGGGCTGACTACAAATTTATAAGCTTCATGATATTTTTCGGACTCTCATTACTCTTGTTCCTTTTGAACTGTTTCGCTGATAACTTGCCAAGAGAGACCAAATATAATAGAACTCCAAAGGAAATTCCAGAAGTTTCAGCAAGTTTTCTATCACGATTAACATTCTCATGGTTCGATAAGATGGCTTGGTTGGGCTATCGGCGACCTCTCGAGCAGAAAGATCTTTGGGAGCTTCGACCACAGGATGGATCAAAAGAAGTTATGCCATTGTTTGCTAAACACTGGAATAACAATGTGAGAAAAAATTTTCGCTGTGGCAAATCGCAGTTTGAAGGAAAAACCAGCTGAGGGGAAAATTGTTTTAGAAAATCCCAGTGGCGGTGCTAAAACTGATAAACTCGCTTCGGTAATGGGTCCAATTGTTAAATCATTTGGTGGAATATTTCTTTTTGGATCACTACTCAAGCTGGTTTGTGATCTTTTGTCATTTGCTTCGCCACAAATTCTGAGCCTTATCATTACCTATACTGAGACCAAGGCTGATGGTGCCAAAGTGTCCGAACCAGTTTGGAGGGGTATTTTCTATGCAATCCTGCTGTTTCTCAACGCATCCGTTCAGACGTTCTTTTCGGCACAATATTTCCAAAAAATGTATACAGTTGGTCTGCGCACACGAACTGCTCTGGTGAACGCCATCTATCGGAAGGCTCTTGTCATATCGAATGCAACGAAAAAAGAATCGACAGTTGGTGAAATTGTCAATTTGATGTCAGTCGATGCACAGCGTTTTTTGGAACTAGTAACCTATGTCAGTATGATTTGGTCAGCGCCACTTCAAATAATTCTGGCGTTGTTCTTCCTTTGGCAAAAATTGGGAGTGGCAGTGCTTGCTGGTTTGGTTGTGATGATAATATTGATTCCACTTAATTTGGTTATTGCGAGTAAATCGAAGAAATTGCAAGTGAAACAGATGAGGTACAAAGATGAACGTGTAAAGACTATGAATGAAATTCTAGCTGGTATTAAGGTATTGAAACTTTATGCTTGGGAACCAAGTTTCGAACAGCAAGTTTTCAAGATTCGTAATAAGGAAATTGAAAAACTAAAGACAGCTGCGTATTTGAGCGCTGGAACATCGTTCATTTGGACATGTGCACCGTTCTTGGTAATTTAAATTGGCTAAGTTAATTATCACAGCTCATAAATGCAATGTTTCCTTTTTTCGTACAGGTTTCGTTAGTGACATTTGCAACTTTTGTTTTGATTGATGAAAAGAACGTACTAGACGCATCCACAGCTTTTGTGTCATTGTCTTTATTCAATTTGCTGCGTTTCCCTCTGGCTATGTTGCCAATGTTGATTTCTAATTTGATTCAAGTAAGTAAACGTTTTTCTTTAGATTAAATCAAAGGACCTTTTCCGGATCTTCCGGTCGACGTCAATGATGACAGTTAGAGATGGCATGTGCAACATTTAATTCTCTGTTTACATTTGCAATTTTTCTAGACTCAAGTTTCAATAAAACGTATTAACAAGTTCTTAAACAGCGAAGAACTCGATCCAGATTGTGTGCAGCATGATCCGTCAGCACGTATGTTTCCAACATAGTTTTCCAAATAAAATCAAACATTCATACATTTTTTTTCGGTCTTTTGTTTAGCTCATCCAATGATTATTGAAAATGGTACTTTCTCTTGGGGCGATGATGTCATCTTAAGAGACATCAACATCGAAATTAAAGATCGAACTCTGGTGGCAATTGTTGGAACTGTTGGATCGGGAAAAAGTTCCCTGATAAATGCATTCCTCGGCGAAATGGAGAAACTTCAAGGCCGAGTGAATACTCTCGGTTCCATAGCTTATGTTCCACAACAGGCTTGGATGCAGAATGCTACCCTTCGAGACAATATACTCTTCGGCAAGCCGTATGATCGTAAACGATATCAGAGAGTGATCGATGCTTGTGCACTACGATCTGATTTCCAAATGTTGGCAGCTGGCGATCAGACAGAAATCGGAGAGAAGGGTATCAATTTGTCAGGTGGTCAGAAACAGAGGGTGTCTCTGGCGAGAGCAGTGTACAGTGATTCGGACGTGTATTTGCTGGACGATCCCCTAAGTGCTGTTGATTCACATGTAGGAAAGCATATTTTCGAACAAGTTATCGGACCAACTGGTTTACTGGCTAATAAAACTAGAGTCTTAGTCACTCATGGAATAACTTATCTGCCAAAAGTGGACAACATCTATGTCATTAAGAATGGTGAAGTTAGCGAAGATGGAACTTATTCGGAATTGCTTAATCAGAAGGGAGCATTTTCGGACTTCCTTATTCAGCATTTGACTGAACATAGTGATGAAATTGAAGAGCTCGATGAGATTGCCGAACAATTGGAGAATACTATACAATCGGAAGAGTTGCGTAGCAAATTTGTACGAGCAATTAGTCGAGTTAGATCAGAAAGCATTGATGAAACAACGTAAGTTTCTTATTAAGGAAATTTAAATTTTGTTTACGATATAATCTTTCTTCAGTTCGGTTAAATCATTTGGAAGCGGTGACGGAAGTATACGTAAGTCAATCCGATCAATGAAAAACGGCAGTTTGAGAAAACGTAAATTCAGTCGACAACAATCGACCGATTCAACTGTTTCGAAACTGTCCGAACAGGCGGCGGGCAAACAAGATGGCAAATTGATTGAAGTTGAAAAGTCACAAACTGGCGGGGTAAGCTCAACTTCTAAAGTTTTGTAATTCTTTTTACTGACATTCGATTATCTTAAGGTTAATTGGGCAGTATATAAGCACTATATCAAGAACATTGGATATATTATGGCATTGACAACACTCGTGTCGAACCTGGTCTACCAAGGATTTTCCATTGGCTCGAATTTGTGGCTAACAAAATGGTCAACCGATCAAGATTCTGCAACTGATACATCACTCAGAAACATGTATTTGGGCGTTTATGGGGGTCTTGGTTTTGGTCAAGTTCTTGCGGACTTTACATCTAGTTTGACACTAGCACTAGGATGTATTTATTGTTCGAAGGAACTGCATGAGTTCCTCACAAAAAATACAATGCACTTCCCAATGGAATATTTCGATACAACTCCTTTGGGACGGATTTTAAATCGATTCTCAAAAGATGTTGACACCGTTGACAACTTGTTGCCCATGAATCTTCGATTTTTGATCACACAATTTTTCTCGGTTAGTTTTTTTCGGTTTTTCAAACTTGTTACAGCACATGGTCTTATTTAATATTGTCTTAAAATATAGGTCATAGCAACAGTTACCGTTATTTGCATTTCAACACCTATCTTCCTTGCTGCCATCATACCAATGGGTTTGATATACTGGTTTGCCCAAAGATTCTATGTTGCAACATCGAGACAACTCATGAGGTTGGAGTCAATTACACGTTCGCCAATTTACTCTCACTTCAGCGAGACGGTGACTGGGGTCACAACTATTAGAGCATACGGAGCTGGAACAGCGTAAGAAATGCTATTGAAGAATTCGAAACAAAGGTTTACTTTATTTTCTATTATTTTAGTTTTATTCAAGAATCGGATGACCGTGTGGACCTGAATCAACTTTGCAAATATCCCAGCATCGTTGCCAATCGATGGCTATCAATTCGATTAGAAACCATTGGTAATTTAGTGATTCTGTTGGCGTCCTTACTAGCCGTTCTTGGCGATCAAACTAATGCAGCTTTGGTGGGTCTGTCAGTGACATATTCCCTGCAAATCACTTCGACCCTCAACATGTTGGTTCGAGTATTATCCGATGTCGAAACGAATATTGTTTCGGTCGAACGTATCAAGGAATATGGTGATATCCAACAGGAAGCTCCATGGCAAATTGACGGTGAGAAAACTCCAAATGGGTGGCCTCAGGTTGGTCGTGTCATGTTCGACAATTACATGGTTCGATATCGCGAAGGCTTGGATTTGGTATTGAAGGGAGTAACCTTCGATATAACTGGCGGCGAAAAAGTTGGAATTGTTGGGCGCACTGGTGCTGGTAAATCTAGTTTAACTCTATCATTGTTCCGAATTATTGAAGCAGCTGGCGGAAGAATTACCATCGACGGTGTTGACATTGCAAAACTTGGTCTTCACACACTGCGTTCGAGACTAACAATTATTCCACAAGATCCAGTTTTGTTCTCTGGAACATTGAGAATGAATTTGGATCCTTATAATAAAAATTCCGATGCTGAAATCTGGACCGCTCTGCAGTTGTCACATTTGAAAGAGTTTGTCAAGGGAACATCGAGTGGTCTTAATCACGAAATAAATGAGGGTGGTGAAAATCTGTCAGTTGGACAGCGACAGTTGGTTTGTTTGGCTCGAGCCTTATTGAGAAAAACTAAAGTGCTGGTATTGGATGAGGCAACGGCTGCTGTTGACTTGGAAACAGACGATCTGATTCAAGTGAGTTTTTTTTTTGTATTTCTCTTGTTCATGCATGGAACAAACTAATTTTTATTTTCCTTAAAGAAAACAATTCGCTCCGAATTTAAAGACTGCACTGTGCTAACCATTGCCCATCGTCTTAACACCATACTGGATTCTGATAAGGTTATCGTTTTGGACCAAGGTCAAATTATTGAATTTGATTCGCCAACAAATTTATTGCAAAACAAAAACTCATCGTTCTACAGCATGGCTAAAGATGCTAATCTTGTTTGAAAGCAATTACCTAATGTATTGATAGATTAAGAAAGATTAGTGTTTGTAGAGCTCTAGATAAAATTGTACATGTTCATTTTTTTTTTTTTAATATTTATTATTTAAACTTTTTGTATTCCGAAACAGATAATTTTAGGTTGAACGGTAATTTTTTTGCTTTATTGAAGAAGAAACATGAGATTAAAAATTTACAATAAGAATATAATTAAAATACGAATTTAAGAAGTGACTTGCATTTTATTAAAAGAAAAACGAGAGCAGATAAGAATTTGTTTATGAGTAAAAAAAAAATGGTTTGTAAAGAGTCTCGCAAATTGAAAATTGAAATTAAAATTGTTGCTTGAAGTTGGTCGTACTTGCATATCTTAGATCTGCTTGTTACATGTTCGATAAATTCTACATATTTTATAGTTCTCACTATCTTGAGCCTAGAACTGAATTCCAAACTCAATTCCGAACGCTGGTTGTCGAGATATTTGCATCATAAGATAGTTCTTCTGTGGAATAAGAAGAAACTAGGGACAAAAACCGAAAAAAAAAGGTTCTCTGATCATAACTCGGCTAACGGACCTCGCAGATAGTTTTGGTTGACAGTAACTGTTAGTGGACAAATAGACCTTTGTTCTCATACATCATCTCTCCTCTATCTCTTCTCTATATATATAAAAATGGATGTGTGTTTGTTTGTATGTCTTTTATAGGCTCCGAAATGGCCCAACAGACATTTGTGAAATTTTCATGGTTGATACTGTTGTATTCAGTGATGATTTCTTTGAAAAAATAAATTGGAAAAACCTCATGGAAGAGTGGGAAAACTGAAAAAAAACAAACATAAGTCGGAATTTAAATTTTTTTTGCTTGGAAATGTTTGATTCAAAATGGGTTTTCGAATGGAAAAATAGAAAGTTCTTGATGAAAAACTCGGAAAACCCATTGGTTTTCAAAGAGATACTGGAAAATTTGTGATGGGCAACTGGAAAGCATGAAAAAGTTAAAAAAATTGGAAAAATGGAAAATTTGAAATGCAAAAAAAAATTGACTAAACAAAAATCTCAAAATCACTCTTTGAAATGAAATGCATTAGTTTTTGTTTTCTGTCGCTTATTTCTTTAAAAATGGATCGATACGAATTAAAAAAAAAAAAACAATGCAAACGATAAAAAATTTGAGGACAATTTAGCAAATCAAAGTGAGATAGGTACAACAAAATATGAAACGCCTCAAGGCATTCACAATCACAAGTATATACTCTTTAAGAGCTCTATCCCTTCCAACTCAGTTTTCATGAAAATTTCGACGTTTATTACTATTGTTTGTACATTGATGCACCAAATCCTGAGTGATGCACATGAGATATGGCCAGAATAGCGTAGCAGGGTGAATGGTTGCGCGTTGCGGGTAGTAAATAGTAGGTTCCTGGCTAATGGTGTAACGGTTAGCGTGTAGAAATTGTTGGTAGCAAGTAACAAAGTAGTGTCGTAACGGGGTAGTGGATATGGGTAGATGTACTAGGAAGTACAAGCGGGTAGCGTTTAAACTGTAGTGGGTAGTGTGGTAGAGGGGTATCGATTATCGATTGAGGCAGTACGAAGTCTGCAGGATCAGCTAGTTTGATATAAACTAACAGGGGAAATTGAGAGATCAGTCGTTTTGAAATCGCGGGAAATTTTTTGAGGGCGGAAATAAAAAAAAATTATTTTTTGTCTAAGACTTTATAACCCAGTGCTGAAAAATATATTCGCTTACAGTAAATGATAGAATACTTGTAGCCCCTTACTTTGATGTACAATTATTTAACGGTTGCTGGAAAATGTTAACGAATAATGTACGTTCTTGCAAATATCTCGGCTATCAGGCGTCCAAAAAACTTGTAATCCATTTTGATGAATAGAATTCGGGAAGACTTTTCATTTGATGCATCATTCGATAGGATTTGGAAGAATTTTTTTTTTCCAAAATGTCGCAAAGGGTTCCCCATGATATTTTCCGAAAATCGTGAGAAGATAGATTTTGCTTAATTCTTCACATTTGAGAGTTCACATTTTCCTGAGCATACCACTGAAAGTCAAACTCAATTCCGAGCTCTGGGTTGCCGAGATAGTTGTTAAATATTCGTTATATGGGATTACAATTTGCTGAGGACAAAAGAATTTGCTGAGGAGAAAAAAGTTTTGTGATCATAACTCAGTAACTAGATTTGGTAGGTAGTTTTATCACTGACTGATAGAAGGCGTAAAGACCTTTGTTTTCGTGCACCACTTGACATAAGCTTGTTGGGAAACTAGAGAGATCTGGCGATTTGAAATGACTGGTAATTTTCTGAAGCCAATTTCTGGATTCAATGTTTGGTTTGGCAACTAGAACTCTCAGATTATTAAGTCTTGCACCTCGTTGCGTAAATATCGCACTCTTTTCAGTATGTCTATCGAACCGGCAAAATATCACAAAATATCTTATCTAAGCAACAAAATATTTTCTCTTAGTATACTTATGTAGATATTCTTGTTTAACATAAGAGACAAGAGAAACAAATAAAATAAAATGAGAGTTTCATTCGAGAGTGAGTGTAAGAGTAGCAGGAGAGAATGAATTGATTTTACCTGAATTGAAATCCATTCAGTACTTGGAAGCTATATCTGTCAAAAGTTACTTGGTGCTTGATGAAAAAAGTTTAATTGTTTTATTTTGGGGGAATCACTTTTCCGTTGATGGTTAACACAAAATGTTGTCATCTTGCCTGGACATAAATATTTAAATGGGTACTTTTTAAAGTCTTCGAGTGGGGGTAATGATAGAGGACTGGGGTTAATGATTGTATTTGCCGGTAGTTGATAAAAACTAGGAATAATTATTAAAAGAACAAATGTCTACATACCAATTGATTTTTCTATTCATTCATAATAACGTGAATGTATATGTATAAAGCTCTTCTGAGTGATGTGACGTCATATACAAATTATGTTATCTTTCTAACTATTGTAGCTGCTATTTTAATGAATTTCGCAATAAATGTAATTGAAGATTTATTTTGAATTATTGTTTTATCAGAATTCAAAATTTATTGATTAGTTCTTATTTCTGAATTAATAACAAGTCTTAACATGAAAGCGTTCACGCATTGCATATATTTAGTATAGGGTTTTCCAATAAGAGGTGTTATTTTGATATTCAATGAAAAATGGCATTTTTGGAGATAAATTATCGGATGTGTATTGCATTATAAAGAGGAAGGTATGCCGTTAATAATGGAACACAACATCAGCCAAATGGCCGCCACGACCACGCTTACAGGACCATATCCTTTTCATGAAATTTTCCATAACCCAATCGCAAAGTGGCTGCCCTATGTCCTCGATAGCCTCACGAATTTCATCTTTGAGGTATTGAATCGACGCACGCTGGGCTGTTGGCGTAGACCTTATCTTTCACGTGGCCCCAAAGGAAGAAGTCGCAAGGTGTTAAATCACAAGATCTCGGTGGCCAATTGTGATCACCTCTTCGAGAGATAACACGGTCTGGAATCGTCTCAGTCTTACGAACCGTCTCAGCCAAATTTTCACCATTTTTATAGTGAATTTTAATAATTTCAATGCATCGTTGAAGCGTGTATCGTTCCATTGGCGTAGTTTTTACTTGTCAAATGTCAGAAAATGACAGCTTCAAAAGTGACAGCTACCGAAATAGCGGGCTATTCAAAATAACACCTCTTATTGGAAAACCTTTTATTATAGAATATTTAAAAAAAAAGTAGTTTTGGGTTCATTAAAAAAACGTTTTCTTTTCTCTGTAACTGAAGTTGTCCTGTAGAAAGTTTCAATTTTCCAAAATTAATTATTATTATTGCATTTTCTTGCATCAAAACATTTATAAATCGGTCGATGTTTTTCTACCAATGGAGGTATATTATAAAACATTATTGTAAAATGTTGTCGTTTCCAAGCAATCAAAAGTGTATGCAGGACAATGTATGGGTGTCAACTTAAAACATAGGTATTCGAGTCCACTTGAACACACTCACAAAAAATCATCAAAATCCATCCAGCTGTTTAGAAGGAGTTTCAGTGTCTTACTCACGCACAGTATATATTTTATGACTGGTTCCGCAACTCACTGTACTTCCATTTCATCAAAAACTTACACGCAAAGTAAATTAATAATTTATGAATAATTTCAAAATAAGATATCCAAAAAAACGCACAGTCATGGTTTGTCTATTCTTTACCTCCAAACAATACACACAGAATATGATAGCCACGAGAGTAAACCCTACAGCTTTAGAGATTTCAAACGCCTCGTTTAACATATTGGTGAATCATTTCCCCCCTAAGAACCCTTAATCAAATAAAAAAGTTTGACTGTACTGCCTGCCAATAAATGCCGAATACTATACACACTTCGTTGACTCTCTGGCTGGCTATTAGCTCCTCTAGATCATTCATTTGGTAGAAAGTAGACATATTCAACAGCGTAAGCTCGTTCAACTTTTAGTTGGTCTTTGGAAGCCGATCGCGGCGGACGGTTTATTTGTTGTCTCCCTAACCCCACGTCAAATTGAATAAATTCTCTAGAAAGAGGGAATATACTAGTATTTTTTTTCATTCTGAAGCTCTTTGAAAGAGTAGACAATTTTATCAATAATCAAGTAAGTGCGTACTAAAATTCTAAAAATAAATCAAAACAAGTGTTTCTCTTCCTTTTATTTAAACCCAAATAAAGTTCAAAGAAAGTATGAACTTTGATCTTTAAAATTGGTTGGGTCATCCATCAGTTAACCGAAAATAAGAGCGAATTTTAACCCGAGAGAAATAGAAATTCTTTGTGTTTCTGTTAAAAGCCTTCTGTGTTTGAGAGTTCTTATACTTGTCTTTAAGTTCTAGTGGCCTTAATTATTCTGCAATATAAATTTTGAAAATGAAAATGTCTCTAATCTCTTTTTTTTTCAATGTAAATATGTATGCAAATCGATTTGAATGTGAGCTATAACTGTTTATCGAGTTTGATTTGATTTTTTGCCTTCAGCATACGCGTGTTGTTATTGATGGTGAAATTATTAATTGTGCACTCGGGTTGTAGGTGAAATAAAATTGTTGCTATCTCAAGACGTGTAAACATGATTATATGATAACAAACTACAGCTACAAGTTTTAACCGATTGTGAACTGTCAAGAGGCCGATTGTCAGAAATGACAAATGGTGAATTATGTGATTAGTAATTGGATGTTTGAATTTTATGACCGTTAAATGCATTTTCTTTAAGTCGTATTCAAATTGGAATAACCTAGTTTATGATTTTGTTTTCTTTTTTGCATTTGGTGACAATTTTGTGGATTGCATTGTATAAATAAGTTTCTGATAGTAAAATCAAACACTGGTAAGCACTGCTATATAAACATTATTCTTATCTCAATGTCGGTCGTTGGTGTGCTATCAAGCACTTCACTTGGTTATTTTACTATTAAGGAAGAGTTTTAGAATTATGTTTCTTTTAGCTAATTCAAGATAAGAATCTGGAATGCAAAATGTGCACTTGTTGTATGGCTTTAATTGAAAACCGTTACCGCCGCGTCGATCGCTGATAATCAATTACTGTTTTCATTCCTTGATTATTATCCATAATTTTGAAAGTTAAGAAGATTCGCATCCTTTTATTAAAACTCTTTACCTTGTCATGCTTCGACTAAATACTCAAAAAGTTTGATATCTCTAAACAGGTTGCTGTTCCGTTGATCGTGGCACCAACTTATACTTGGCGGCATTTCTTTCTGTTTGGGTTTCAAAAAGCAGGTCTTAAAATGTTTAGCTTTTTTGTCAAACCTGAGTGCAAACGTCTATGAATATTATTATAAAAGCAAATTATTATCAAAATCAAATCGTCTGGAATTAGAAATTTTGCAAATTTTCTAACAATTTTTTCTTTTTTATACTTTAACATCCACACATAATAGATACACCGAATTAGATAACATAATTAAAAAAAAAACCTGTTGGAGAACTTCTTAACCAGTTCCGGTAACATGTGCGAAAGTGACGCCATGAGGTTTAAGTGTTTTCTAAATTCGACATAAAAAATAAAATGGTGTAAAATACTTCAATATAAACTTAAACATGCAAATGATTTAAAAGCGTTGAAGGGCAAGAACAAAGTTAGACTATCTAATCGACAACTTGTAAATCCTCCATCTTGCCTCAATTACAATTCTTAAGGAATGAAAGTAAACAATTGTGCCAATAAGCCAGTAGGTTCCCTCATTTTTCTTTGATTGACTTCAGTAAACAAAGATTGTTTTCTATTCGCGTAATATTTAAAATTCAAGTTAGATTTGATAAGAACAATTATCAACAGAATACAATAAAACAATTAAATCTATTTGATTCCCGTAGCTACCCTATATTGTTAACACGCGTATATATGTATGTTTAAATGAGAAAAAGAATGAAGTTGTTTGATTAATTTGAAATCATAAAAATTAGTCATTAAGCTAAATTTCCTGGTTCACCTTGATTTTCTTCTTTTTTGATAGTTTACAACTCTATAGACAAAATTACTTTTTATGATCGTTAGGTTTTTGTAAATTAGAAAAAAGCTTTTATTTAATAATCATTGGATTGTATGAGATTCAAGCACCTGAGCTTCCGGAGATCGTACATTTTTAAATTAAAAATAATTGCGAAGCAATTTTCAAACAATTAACGTTTAGAACTCAAATTTATTTATAGAATTTTAATCTTGCTAAAAAAAACTCTTTTAAGTCTTAAAAACTTGTTCTTAAATATTTCAAATTCAATAGTTTTTTTTTGCCAGAATCAGAATAATGGCTCATTATGTAAATATTATCAAACCACACAAACCAAGTGGAAAAGAAAAACAAGATTTTCAATTGGGAATTATAATCATCAAACACGAGTTTGAAACAATGCTAACATGACCAAGAATCTTCACCTTGGACCATCTAACTTGAACGACCGGACTAGCCAGCTAGCATACCTAACCTACGATCTCACTCCGCCCTCTAGACATCAAGAATAATTATTTTACTCTTTGGCGAGATGAAAATTAGTTTGAGATTCAAATTCATCGGCGCGGCAATTAAGTATAAATTAGTGTGCGTGCGTCGTCGGTCGCATAGACTGTTTTTCAGTTTGATTACAATTTAATTGAAAACGTTGATTAATGTCAATTGAATAGATGTTTTGTTCATTTTTATTGTGTGCATGTGAAGTTATGTGAAATTATTTTCACTATGAGATTCCTTTTGTTTCGCGATGAGTAATAAGAATAACACATCGAAAAGATAGTGTATGGAAATTAGATCAATAATTGTTCTCTTTTTTTTATATCAATGATTTGATTCGGTTGTGTTTATATAAAATAAATAAAAACTGTGTTGTATACTGTCTGTTCTTACTTTTCGGTTTATTTTCGATGAATTTCAATACTTGAATTACGGTAATTAAATGGGGGTAGCTACTGTATTTCATTTTGAAGGAAAATACAAAATGAAGGCATTGCTTTCGGTTTCAAAAAGTAGTGAATTTGAAAGTGAAAATGTGTCTATTATTTGGTTATTTATTTAATCCGTTAATTGTCTAACGTTAATAGAAACTTATAGCTGTCCACAAGTCAATTTACTATCAAATATTCATATCGACTTGAGCCCACTCGTCGTTATCGATATTATATTTGACAGAATCCTAAGATCTTATTAATGCTCGCGCCCGAGAAATCTATTAGTATTTGTTGTAAATTGATAAGGCTTATCTTAAAGCTTTTAATTTCTACCAGTATTTCTGGTCAACATCCACAAAAAAAAAAAAAAACTAAAAAAATGAACATTCTTTTGAAAGAAAACGGAAGTGCCCATCAGCTTTTAGCTACTCCAGTCATATTGTTAACCATTTATTAATTGAGTTACGGTAAGAATTTCAAATATCGATCATTCCCCGCTAGATCACATCTAGATCACATAACACATAATTCTTTCTATTGCGTTAATGAACCTAGAGACACTTAAAAAGATTGCAAATTGATCGATATGCATGTGCAATCAAAGGCACAAGCTCAGTCTTCTTTATCTAATTTTTAAATTAGTTTATTATTTTTGAAGAGTTTAATAAAATTGGACATAAGCAATCAATGACGACAAGGATGGATCTTGAAAGGCGGTGTTTTATCTGGCGGTTTTTGATTCTCAAAACTTCTCATTTCTGGGTTAAACTTAGTAAATTTCATAAATGGAGGGTCAACTCTGAACCCCAAATTTAATTAAAGAAAAAAACTTATCTTCCCTTCCGTATTCAGCATACAGTCTTTTTAGAATATACGAAGAAATTAAGAAATTCTGTTTTTTTTTTTTATTATTCTTCAACAGTGGTTCAGAATTAGCAGTCGACTGAAAAACCGCATCTTTATGAAATTAGTATTTTTTAACTGCAGAAATTATCTCCTTACGTTCAGAAATAAATAAATGTGAATTAACATATTTTGTGTTAAGCCAACAACAAACTATGTTTAGGCAAAAAACAATAATAGAAACGAACTTGCTATAATGCAAGTCAAAACTAAACTTTCCAAAATATTCTTAAAAATTGTAATAGATTTATATATGATATGATATTTTAATGTTTGCGATTGCCGATTAGACAGACTACACTCTGTAACAACTCTGATCTTACATCTGTCATGTAATGAAATTTTCTTTTTCTAGCCGTCTGTCAATTGTCAACCGCCCGTCCATAACCGTTCACAAAACGTAGTTCTAGCCAAATTCTGTGATCCGAAAATTATTTTTTCGTCTACAAATTAAATTAATCGGCAATTTAACAATTTCTCCCACAACGGGCCACGGAGAAAGAAATATCCCAGCGAAACAATGGAAAAAGAGACAGATTTCATGACCAGATTCTGTGGCTCTGAATTTTGGGTAAGTGCCATTCTATTATTTTCACTTCACGTTTGACTAATTTTCTATAATTCATTTTCATTTCCTTTTAATAGAACCTTAATCGAACATGGTACACAGAAGATCCAGACTTCACGCCCTGCTTCGAACAAACAGTCCTCGTTTGGGTTCCATGTGCCTTTTTGTGGCTTTTCATGTTCCTAGAATTATATTACTTGCGTGCGAGTTTAGATAGAAATATACCATGGAATTTCAAGAATCTGTCCAAAGTGATATTACATGGTGCACTTTTAGTGCTTTGTGTTGTAGATTTTGTGACGGCTCTGTCTGTGAAGGCCAACACTACAAATGTTATATATCCAGTACATATCTGGGGACCTGTTATTAAATTTGCAACATTTGTAAGTAGTAGTTCGAAATGACGGCGCGCCCATGTTGATTTGTGGTGAAATTCATTCATTATCATTTTCAGCTGATAGCGACGATGTTGGTTGTACTGAATCGAAAGTTTGGCGTCCAAACGTCGGGAACTTTGTTTATGTTTTGGTTTTTCATAGTACTCTTCGGATTGCCTCAATGCCGAACTGAAATTCGAGACTATAGCGATCGGTCTAGTGGGCCTCTGCAAGGAACAGGCATCGACGAAGAAGATAACTGGGCCAATTATAGATTCATAAGCTTTATGATTTACTATGCTCTTTCCATTGCCATATTTATATTCAATTTCTTTTCGGACAACATGCCTTCAGAAACAAAGTACACAAGATCTAAGGTAAGTAAATTCCCTTAAACCATTCGTCAGTGAGTCAATCAAAATTATTTTGCTATTTTAGAAAGAAATCCCCGAGATGTCGGCCAGTTTCCTATCCCGCATCACTTACTCATGGTTCGACAAAATGGCTTGGCTGGGTTATCGCAAACCGCTCGAAGAGAGTGATCTCTGGGACTTGCGTCCGCAAGAGAGTTCCAAGGAGGTTATGCCAATTTTTGCCAAATATTGGAACAGAAACGTACGAAAAAACTACTCGGTTGAGAATAGAGCACCGAAAGCTCAATTCAGCAATGGAAATGTCACCTTTGAAAATCCCCATGGCTCGAAAACAAAAGGCTTCGCCTCCATCATGCCGCCAATTGTCAAATCATTCGGTGGAATATTTCTCTTCGGATCCTGCCTAAAACTTGTTTCCGATATGTTAACTTTTGCGTCGCCACAAATTCTCGGATGGATTATTAACTATGTTGAGAATAAATCACATAAAGAAAACGAACCAGATGCCGAATGGAAGGGGATATTCTATGCAGTTTTGTTGTTTGTTTGTGCTGCTATGCAGACATTCTTCCTTGGCCAGTATTTCCAGAAAATGTACATAGTTGGATTGAGAATACGAACTGCTCTGATTAACGCTATCTATCGGAAGGCTTTGATTATTTCCAATGCGGCCAAGAAAGAATCCACTGTTGGAGAGATCGTTAATCTGATGGCTGTGGACGCTCAACGTTTCATGGAATTGACAACGTATTTGAATATGTTGTGGTCGGCTCCGTTGCAAATTATTCTGGCTCTCTATTTCTTATGGAATTTGCTAGGAATTTCAGTTCTGGCCGGTTTGGCTATTATGATCATTTTGATTCCCATCAATGGAGTTATTGCTAACAGGATAAAGATTTTGCAAGTCAAGCAAATGAAGTACAAAGATGAACGTGTAAAACTAATGAATGAAATTCTGGGAGGAATTAAGGTTCGTTAAATTTATTCAATTTTTTTTTTATCTGGGCTTAATGATTTGCCTTTTACAGGTATTGAAACTCTACGCCTGGGAACCAAGTTTCGAGGAGCAAGTACTCGAAATTCGTGACAAGGAAATTCAGACTCTTAAATCGGCCGCTTACCTGAATGCTGGAACATCTTTCCTATGGTCTTGTGCTCCATTTTTGGTAAGACAAGAAAACTGATGGTCGCAGTGGCGGTTTTTCGTTTTTTTTTTATTTCTTTTCAGAATATACTTCTATTTTTTTAAATATTTTATTGAAAATTGTTTTCCCTACAATCGTGAAAAAGGTTTCATTGGCAACATTCACTGTTTACGTTCTGATTGACGATGAAAACTATCTAACTGCGGAGAAAATCTTTGTTGCATTTACTCTCTTCGAAGCAATGAAATTGCCATTGGTTACATTGCCAATGCTTATGGTTGACATTGTTGAGGTAAAAGAAAGCCGATAACAAAACGGATTTGGTTAAGGAAAGCTAACTTTCGACTACCATTCGACGAACATCATAAAAACTCGATCACTGACTGATCGAAAGCGAAAAAAAAAACATCGGCTGAACTAAACATTTTATAGGGAGGAGGGAAACCGTTACATATTTCTTTTCTAACTTCTTCACATTTTCTCTTACTCTTTTCTCATAAATTATCTATTTTTCTTTTATAGGTTTCATTGGTAACATTTGCCACATACGTATTGATCGATGACGCAAACGTACTCGATCCTAAAACAGCTTTTGTTTCATTATCATTATTCAACATTTTGCGTTTTCCGTTAGCTATGTTACCCATGTTGATAACGAATTTAGTTCAAGTAAGTTTGAAGTAACAGATTTTTTTCTTGCTGTTTTTATTGTTGTCTTGTTGTGTGTTGTTTCTAATTTAGTCTGTACAAAATGATTTAATTAAGTGATGAACTTTGAGTTGTTATCCGTTAGTACACCTACACACTGTTAAATCCTCTCCTCTCAGAGATAGTCCTTAGTCGGAGAGGTCGTCTTAATATCGTTCAGTTTGACCCTAAGAAAAATATGTCACTAGAGACCTTTCTACAACTTTTTGTGGAATCTGCCTCGCCGTTTCAGACCGTTTCTTTTTGTCCGTTCCCAACCAATCTCAAGCCTAGCTTGCGAACATACACTTTCAATTCGTTCCTCAGTTTTGTACTTCAATAGTTCAGGAAGTTGTCCTGACTGTGGGCATTATTTGGACCTACTCTTCAATTGTGTAACTTGACATCTGTATGGCATGTTTCATTTTCGGACACTTGCAGTAACAAATTTGGTGAATTTTCAAATTTACAAACTTTCACATCTTGACTCCAGCCATCTTCAGTTCATTCAGCAAGTTCAGTCCCATTGAACTTATTAAGTCATTAATTCCCATCTGGTTGAGGTGTTAAAATGAAGAATTTTCAATTTTATGAATAGAAATCATCCGATCACATTCAAAATCAAATACAACACAAGTCCTTAAAACTGTCCAAATAGACCAGACAGTCAAATGAAACTAACTTACTCCCATTTCTAGAATAAGCTAAAAATTATGCGATTTAATGCTTTGGATTGGTTTGCATGTTATTTGTTTTGCGCTTAAGAAAACATATTCCATTCCCATTCAACACTAATTGAACATTTTGTATTCTTAAAAAATAGACGCAAGTTTCTGTGAAACGTATCAATAAATTTTTGAACAGCGAGGAATTAGATCCCGATTGTGTGGGACACGACGCAAAATTCAAAGGTACAATATATACTTTTCTATCTTTCAAACTGTTCTCTAACTTCCAAGTTTCTTTGAAATTCATAGACACGCCGTTGTTAATACAAAATGGAACCTTCTCATGGGGCGATGAGAATGCAATTCTCAAAGACATCGATATGGAAATCAAAAAGCACAGCCTAGTCGCCATAGTGGGTACAGTGGGTGCGGGTAAAAGTTCTGTAATCTCAGCATTCCTCGGCGAAATGGATAAGCTCAATGGACGAGTAAATACTGTCGGATCGGTGGCCTATGTACCGCAACAAGCATGGATACAAAATGCCACACTTCGAGATAATATTCTTTTCGGCAAACGATACGATCGGAAGAAGTATAAGAAAGTCATTGAGGCGTGTGCTCTTAAATCGGACATTGAAATGTTGGCCGCTGGTGATAAGACCGAAATCGGTGAGAAAGGTATCAACTTGTCCGGTGGACAGAAGCAGAGAATATCACTTGCCAGGGCAGTGTACAGTGATTCGGATTTATATTTGTTGGATGATCCTTTGAGTGCGGTTGACTCGCATGTGGGAAAGCACATTTTCGAAGAAGTTATCGGGCCAACTGGTATGCTGAGAAAAAAAACTCGTGTGCTGGTCACTCATGGAATCACTTATCTGCCGAAAGTCGATAATATTTATGTCCTGAAGAATGGCGAAGTCAGTGAGGACGGAACTTATCATCAATTGCTAAACAAAAGGGGAGCCTTCTCTGATTTCCTAATTCAGCATTTGACTGAGAGCACTACCGAGGATGATGAATTGAAGGAAATTAAAGAACAATTGGTAAAAGCAGTGGACTCCGACGAAATGAGAAGCCAATTAGAACTAGTATTGAGTCGCTCGATGACGGAAAATACTGCTGACACTGCGTAAGTTACATAAATCTCTGAAAAAAAAAACATGAAACTGAAATGTTTGTATTCTTACAGCTCTGTGAAATCGTTAAGCAATGACAGTATACGAAGGCGGTCATCCGCATCCGATCGTAGGGATTCAATCCTTTCCAATGCGTCGAGAAACTCCGATAAACCTATTCCCGTCGAGAACAGTGGCAAGTTGATTGAAACTGAGAAATCTCAAACCGGAGGTGTAAGTTTTTATGAATTAATTTAATTGCAAGTTCTTCAAATTTAAACATATCCCTTCGCAGGTTGAGTTTGCGGTCTACAAACATTACATCAAGAGCATCGGTGTAACGTTGGCCATGACTACGATATTGTTAAATTTCCTTTTCCAAGTATTCGCCATTGGATCAAATTTGTGGCTAACGAAGTGGTCAACCGATGAGGAAGCTCAAACTGACATTTCGGTGCGTAACATGTACCTAGGGGTTTATGGCGCATTCGGTTTCGGACAAGGTATGTTCTTGTTTTCAGCTTACTTATGATTTGGATGTTCATCTGATTTTTGTTTTGGAGCTTACATGTTGAATTGGCTTGCTTTGGATTTTTTTTTAATTTGCATGTTTTGCTTTTAAATTATTGTTGGATTTATTTTGCTATGCTAAGCTTATGCTGTTTTGACAAAGATATCCTAGCTTGTACTGTCAACACAACAAATCGGCAACAATTTTCTAAGAAAGGCAAGCACTAT
This sequence comes from Sphaerophoria rueppellii, assembly GCA_920937365.1. NCBI lineage: Eukaryota > Metazoa > Arthropoda > Insecta > Diptera > Syrphidae > Sphaerophoria > Sphaerophoria rueppellii. The sequence continues at coordinate 95,158,087 of CAKKXW010000002.1, read as the reverse complement.
CCGGTGTTATAGTCAGTCAGTTTTATTTTTGGTGTGATTCCGATGTGTTGTCCGTTCGTTTAATTTAAGAGAATTTAAGTGCAAAACTTGTAATTCGCAATAAATTTAAATGGTTATGGTTAAAACAACAAGAACAAATAATTAACGATATTTTTTTTTCAATTTTCATTCACTTTTAATTACACAATCAAATACTAACAACACACAAACTTAAACACAAACACGAAACACAACAGTCACTGTGAATTTCGCATCGTCATTAACACTGGCATTGGGATGCATTTATTGCTCGAGTGCAATGCATCATTTTATAGTGGAAAACGTTTTGCGCTTTCCAATGGCATATTTCGATACAACACCATTGGGACGAATAATTAATCGCTTTTCAAAGGACATCGATACTGTGGATAATGTGCTGCCGATGATTATGCGATCGTTGATTTTGCAATTTTTCGCGGTAAATGAATTACTTCATCAAATCTTAATTGGCAAATATTTTTTTTTCATTTCATTTCCATCATCTTTCATCTATCACTCGAATGTATTATTATTTTGTTAATGCACCGAATCTTTCAATGGTTTTCAAAAATTTGTGTTATTTTCTTCCTCCCACTGTCCCTCCGGTATTGAATATAATTCCTTATACAAATAAACTTTTGTATCCCCAAGCAAGTCCAAGTCCTGTATTAAACTGTATTAACATTTTTAGTAGGTACAGAGGTAGGCAAACATAATATCTGTTTTTATGTTTTTATAAATATTTCGTAATATTGATAAGATTAGGAAAACAAGTCCTTAGAATGAACATAACTGTCAACTTTTTTTGTGACTATTGCAATGCAGTCATTTAGGATTTAACGAGAGCAGGATTTTTAGAATGAACTCAAAATTTTAACCTGAATAACTTGGACGATAATTACACCGTCAGTTCAGTAGTAAACATTGCCACAACATCACAAATGTACAGAGACTGTGTAAACGTAAAAATGTACATAGTGGCACATCGTGGAAATTCTAAAGTTTTTGTATCTTACTCTTAGAACTCTACTCCGAATGGCTCACCTACAATAAATCCCGCACTAGTATCCTAATTTCCAGACATATACAGGGTCATTGCAACGTACAGCTAAGCTGCACATCCTCACAACACTTTCTGTCGTAGCTGTGCGGACCAGCGACCAAAGGAAACTGTTTTTCACTTCCTGCGTTAGTGTTCAGTGCTGGTCAAGATGATATTCAAATAAGCGCGTAAGACTTTCTTCAATGACCTCCTTTGATCGCTTCTAAACGCAATAGAATGGATTGGAGGCGTATTTCAAACAAATTTGTGATGGCTCCTCTTCGATCTTGCTATCACAAGCTAGCGAACTCAAAGCTCAGAATTTTATGCAATCAAAACGGGCCACCGAGCTCTAGACTGCTCGTGGACTCCATAAGCTACTACTATATAGTACTACTAGGACTTCGAAGAATTTGTTTACTCAAAACAATATTTGATTATTTCTTATTTTTATTTTATATCAAGCTGTACCCTGCGTGCGTTGCGCAGGATACTGAGGTACAGTAACTAGAATTCATTTAAAGGAAAGACATTACACAAATATTCAATTAATTTTGAGTAACTCTATTGATTTTCTTCATTTCGAACAAAAATCACAATTACATGAATGCCACCCACAAGCCACAACTCAAAACGTCATCGTTCATTCGTTTTTTTCGTTCACAATTCAAAGCATGAACGCTCGTTTATTGAAATGAACATGTCAACGACAGTCGAAAATAGATCGCACCAACTCGGAAACCTTCGTGGGTTAAGGAACAACAACTTTACTTACTTACTTACTTACTTAAGGTGGCGCTACAGTCCGTTGTGGACTTGGGCCTCAATCAACAGTCTCCGCCAGCTAGCTCGGTCCTTAGCTAGTCGTCTCCAGTTTTGCACTCCAAGTTGATTGAGGTCCTCTTCCACTTGAGTGCGCCACCTGAGTCGCGGTCTTCCGTCCGTTTCCGAGGCCTGTTGTTGCTTCGCAACTAAGATTTTTTCTACGTGGTCGGGAAGTCACCCTGACGCACAACCCCCAACCTGGCGTACCAGGCACTTGATGTGACTCCAAGTGCAAGAGCCGGGAAAACCGCTCCTTTTACGGCCTGGGCTTCAAATAAGTCGAAGTAGTCCGTAAAGGTGTTCGAACAACATCTTTGCTAAAGGTCAAATGCATAGTTTTAGATTCAACAGAGGGTATAGGATAGCCACTTTGCAAAAAAAACATTGAAATTTGTAGGATCATCATTTTTTTTCTTGTCTTGCTTTCATCGTTAACACAAGGCAGCACGTACACCGTCCGTTTACTCTTGTAAATAATGTGTGTTTAGATTTAAGAATTTAGTTTATAAAGATAAGACTTTTATGTGCAAGAATAACACTTTTCCAAAAAATTCTAAATATATTTAAATAAATTGGACAAAATTAATTCTTGCATCAAGGCAACCAACTAATATCATATCCTGTACATAATTAAGTGTACATTTATACGTAAATATTGTAGTTAACAACAAAACAAACAATTCAAAATATTGTTTAAAATATTACAAAGAGGTGTGTAAGCATAATTATATCAACATCTCAATATACCAACAATTAAGATTCACAAAACTTTTTTACATACTTCTTTTTCGAAAAAAAAAAAACAAACAACAACAGTTAGTGTGGATTTTATCGCGTCGTTGTCACTAGCATTGGGATGCATTTACTGTTCAAAAGTACTGCACGCATTTCTCATTGGAAATTCAATTCGCTTTCCAATGGAATTCTTTGATACAACTCCGTTGGGACGTGTATTGAATCGTTTCTCGAAGGACATTGACACAGTGGACAATGTGATTCCCATGAATATTCGAGCTATTATTTCAACAGGTTTTTCGGTAAATGCCTTTTTTTTTGTATTTTTGTTTATATGAATTCATTTTTGTTTTTTTTCTTCTCATTTTCATGAAAAAAGTTTGTTTACGTAACACTGATTTCTTTTAATTAAACAAATAATTACTAACAATATTTTTCTTTACTCAAATTACAAAAGAGAAGAACATCTTTGGCCTTTCGAAGAGATCAGTGTCAAATAAACTACACACGGAAACTTTATCTTGTTTAAGGAATTTATGTGAAACGTTTAAAACGATTCAAGCTAATATGTTGTTATTTTAACGGTGCATGCTACTGTGCTAAAATTACAAATAAGTCGGAATGATTTGGAATCTGTCATTGTTTATTGCTTGAATGTACATACATTTAGAGTTTGTATAAATTAGGCTATCATATTTTTGCTGACCACAATTGAAGGCCCTATTAAGGTTTACCAGGTGATACGGCTCTAGAAATCCGAGTGCGTTGATTCTCTTGTAAGGGGTTTCACATTCAGCAACATGTTTATCGACTTTTCCCGTGTTTGTCATGTGCACACCACTGTGAACCCACCTTAATTCCTAATGAAAGGCCATTTCTATTCTTCTTTACCCTCAATGTTGCAATGTTGTTCTCAATGAGATAAGGCTTACAGGTGCTGATATAGTGTCCCCTTAGGTATATCAATCGCATTATACCATAGAACCCAGTTTTGGCTTAAGAAAGTTCAAAATTTTTGTTGGTCTGAAGCCGACTGCTTTGTAAATTCCAAAACCGCTATTGTGCCCAGCCGTCTCTAATTGGCTACAAGCTCTTAATTGTTCACACTCTCATGAGTTGAATTTCTCTGAATCACACCTTCCAAAATTTCCAACAAAACCTAGTTTAAACTGCGATTGTTCTGTAAAAAAAACAACAATCATCAAGGCCATCGTAAAGCCCTTAAGCTCAATACGACCCTGCAAAATGTTGCCCCTTTAAGCTTCTGCTTTTGAATGCACATTAGTTGAATTAAGGTTATGTTGAATGCTAATTTTTAATTTTAATTTAGTGTTTAATTAGTTTGCTCGATAAAATTTGACTAACAAATAGTAATATTTCTATATTTGTTTTAACTTTTGATTCCGTATGGTTTTCCTTGTTTTATGTTTAACAAAAATTGTTTATAAATGAAATTACTAACACTCGTAAAACTTCGAAAACGAATTCAAACCAAATTAACGAATTTACGATTTTATTTCTCAAAAAAAAAAAAAAACAACAACAACTACAACAACAATACACGCTCTCGCACCCATTGCTCCAATTCCATTTAGTTTGTGCACTTGTTTCGACAAATATGGTTTTATACTTGGCCACACTGCAGGGTGCGTTTAGATTGAGCCGTGAACTTCTCAAAAGTGTAATGTCTTGGCCAATGGAATTGTTCGATACCACACCGAAAGGCCGACTTATTAATCGATTTGCAAAAGATACCGATTCTATAGATACAAGCTTGCCCATGTGTTTGCGTTCATTCCTGATGACGTTATATTCGGTAAATACAGATTTCTTGCGAACAAGTATTCTTTCTTTCTTTCTTTCTGTTTTGTTGCTTTGTTCAGAATGAATTATTGTTAACAAAATTGATTTGTCATTACTTGATTTATCTGCAAAATTGGTGGTTAGAATATACATAGTTGTTTTTGTAGATGGAATAGTAGGTCTCTCCAAGTTGAAGTGTTCGCCATATTTGATCACACCCTTTCAATGCACAAACCTGAGTTTTTTCTCGTTTTCTCTCTCTCTCTCTCTTTATCTCCATCAGCCATCACACACACTTTCTCCCGTGAAAATAATGTTTTGAAGACATAACAAATTGTTAAGAGCCTAGGCGCTGCGTGGAGCTAGGTCGATTTCGTTTGTCTTGTCGTTCCTCATAAATTGAAAATGATAGGGTTATTTTGGAGTTTTGGCGCAATAGAAAGACCGTACCCACACTCCTTTACTTGTCCAAAGGAAAATTTGAAAACTACAAAAAAAAAAAAACAATTTCAAGTGTAAGAATAATAAATCATACATATTCCAGATCTTAAACATTCCCATCATATCTTAGACCATTAGCCTTCCAAGAAACCATTTACTAATTTTCATAACAAAAAAAAAAAAACAACATTCCAACAATCGGAATTCTCTCAAACAGAAAAGGTTTAAGTGGAACCACATCTTAAGAGCTTTAAGGTCAAAGAGACCATTCCATTTTTTTTTTTAACATCCACCAATTATGTCATTGGAAGAAAGGTGATATGCCATTCGAGATTTTTGATAATTTTGATCTTTTTTTCAAAAATATTAACCTCTGTGTTTATTTATTTATAAAACAATAAACGTACTTACAACGACGATTGCCAGGATTTTTTGCATACTTCGCCATTGTAACACTTTACGCCGGCTGTTATAAAGCTTCGAAAAAAATTCACGACCGTTTTTTGAAAATAATAATGCGCGGGTCGCAGCCAAATTTCTTCGATATCACAGCAATTGGTCGACTATTGAATAATTTCAGTGGCGATATGGAAACAATTGACGAAGGCGTTTCGGGTACATTGGATTCGTTTTTGGCGTTTATATTTATGGTATAAAAATTAATGTTTTTTGTTTCAATTTACCTAACAACTTTGTACATATATTTTAACGTTTTATCTGTTTACAAAGCATCCCCTGCCAATTTAAACAAATGAGCTTAAAATTAACCTTTATTTATTGCATGTGGTTGTTTTCTTTTACAAAGAAGAAACGAAAAAAAATCGAAAAACCATGAATTAAAAAAAATGCATTCAACATTTTCTTCTTCTCTCTTTCTCTCTTCAAAAAAAAAAAAAAAAAAAAACAAACAAAAAATCATCATAAAATTTAAATTTTAAAAATTCGTTAAAAACCGAACATAAAAAAAAAAACATTCACATACACAAACTACCTACTAATCATCAGCAAGTTGTAATTTTGGAGCTACAATAACTCTATCGTTGGCAACATTGAATGCGTCGCGAAATATTTTGAAACATTTATTTCGATGCATACTTAAGGCACCGTCCAATTTTTTCGATACAACACCGAAAGGACGTATTTTAGATAGATGCTCGAATGATATATCAGTGTTAGATCTTGTAATGCCACTTAATATGAAAATGTTTATATCCACAAGTTACCAGGTATGTTTTTTTTTTTACAAATACAATTTTGTGTGAACGATAAGTTTTTTTTAGAATTAAATTGACGTTTTTTTTTATCGATTTTGTCAAAGCTTCATTATGATTTTTAAATATTTATTAATTCCTTATTTTATTTTTATGAAAAAATAAATTTAAAATAATCTATTAGCCGTGGAGAACTTTCGGCTCTTTAAAAAAAATATTTAATGTCTTTATTAACTTTTTGTCATACATCGATTTTATAAAAAAAAGCATCGATACAAAATAACTACCGATAACATTTTTTCATTAATCGTTGGCAGAATCGAAAAAAAAATCTTAAGTTTTAGTGAAAAACATCAAAGAAGAAATATCAAAATAATATGATTGCCACTTGAGTATTTCAATAATTTATTTTTTTATTTTATGTTTAAATTAGTGTGAACCATTGGTATTTATGTTTTTTTTTGTACTAAAATTTATTTTTTCCCTCCACAGTCCTATAGATTATACTAACACAAAATTAAAAAGAATTATTTAATTAAAACAAATAGTAGCGTCTTTTTTAGTTTTAAGTAAAATAAAAAATACTTTGTGATCTTTTAACGAAACCATAAAAGTACAGTAAAACCCGGAAATATATAAAAAAATCTAAACGATACATTTTGTAATAAAAAAAGTTGAAATGTTCTTTAAAAAAATAAATAAGGTGGCGCGACAGCTCCACTTACACTTATGCATGTTAAGAATTGAGGGGACCTACAATTTAACGCTGATTCCCAACGGCTAAGTTGAGAAGCACTTTTTTCATGACAGATTGACACTTTCTTCACTGGAATTTGTCACTTCTTCGTAAAAGGCAGTACCCGTGACAGAAGTAAGAAATAAGAAAGATTTAACGTCAGCACCTAGCAATTAAGCCTTATCTGACGGTGGACCTATCCACACTGTCGGCGTGACAATTTCCAACCGAAGTCAGCAATGTCACTATGTTTTATTTAAGAGGACATTAAACCTCTACCTGATGATCCACCAGCATACAAAAGTACATCTCAACTTTCTAAAAAAAGAAGCGGGTACTCTGCATCTAGATTCACACCAGTACCAATTGAATTAGTGCCAGTTATTATTCATCTTGGTTTGATTCTAGACTAACTATTCATGCAACACACGGAACTGCACTCAACCTTCAGTCACCGAAAGAAGAGCCGTTGTCCGGTCACGGAAACTGCACTCAACTTTCAGTCACCGAAAGAAGAGCCGTAAACCGTGATTTGCGAATAGCAGCTGAGGCCAAACTCAGACAACCACAACCCCCGCGAAGGTCCATCCCACTAGTGAGGTGGCAAATCCTCACTACCCGCGGTACCCAATTGCCCCTGGGTGAGGGGTGGTGTCACATTTTAGTTTTTTATAACCATTCGTTATACATCATTGTTTTTTGTTATCTTATGTTTGTTTTGCAGCTTTTATCCAACTGGCGGATGAGGGACACCGCTCACCCTCTGTCAAGTATATCCACATTGATCAAAGGGATGAACCAGCCAATCAAGGGACACACCCAACAGGGTGTCTAATTTCATTAACGTTTATCCACATTCGATACTCGTTGATCGTATTTCCTCATTTAATATATACTTAAATATATTATCTTTTAAGGATCGCATTAATCTTCATCATACTTCCTGCTTCAATACGTCAATTCCATTAGACTAAAGCTGCCTACGTCCGCAGGTTCATGCCAATAAATTGACAAGAACCTCTCAGAGACATCGCAAGAAGGTGTAGGTCAACGTTCACTTACTTGGGAATATGTACTCGGAAACATGTTTCATTTCTAAATTTCATGGTCCATGATTTTACCTCCAGTACCCGTGACAGATGAAATACAAACTTTATGGGTACAAGTAGGAATCGAAACCACAACGTTTTGCGTAACAGCCAAACAATTGTCTGTTGTGCAATGCCTGTTTTATAAAGAATAGTTTCTTATGCAAATATCTCGGCAACCAGGGCTCGGAGTTGAGTTTGGGTTTCGATGGTAGGCTCAGGATAATGAGAACTGTATCAAATATGTTAAATTGGCCGATGTCGATTTTCTCATGATTTTCAAAAAATATCATGGGCTAACCCCTTGCCAAAATTTTTCACAAAAAAAAATTGTCTTCTTCAATTTTATCGAATGATGCATCAAAAGTTCTTCTCGAATTCTATTAATCAAAATGAATAACAAGTTTTTGGACTCCTGATAGCGGAGATATTTGCAAGAACGTAATTTATTCGCAAACAAAACCGTGCAGAGTTTAATGCTTCGAAAACTCAATGCTGTCTTGTATCGTTGAAGCGAGTTATACCCCCCTTGCCACTGTCTATGAGTGGCACTTGCATCAATGAGACCGAACATCTCGAGATTCCACCTCTTGTAGACCGAGCACATACGCGATGTCGCCAAAAATGCCGCAAGATGTTTGGGTTTCTTAAGACGGTGCAAGAAATTTGTCTCCCGTCTGATCTGGCGATTATCTATAAAGTCCAAAGCTTGAGTACAATTCCCACCTTTGGGCTGGTGCTCCAGCTACTTACTTAAGCCTCTTCGATGGAATACAAAAACTGTAAGAATGATGGGTGATAGAAAGATCACTGATGCATTCACCCCTTTAGACCTCCGTCGTCACGTAGCGTGTCTCTCCTTGCTCTATCGCTACTTTTACGGTAATTGCTCTAGTGAAATAGCCAGTTGCATTCCTCCCCTCAAACAATTCGCCCGTAAAACTCGCGCTTCTAGGAATGCCCATCTGTTTACCCTCGAGCACAATTCGGACGTACTCTCAAGTATAGGGAATCATTCTTTAGCCGTACTACGCGAATGTGGAACTCTCTTCCACACTCTATCTTTCCCAGTCATTACAATGTTCAAGAATTTAAGACCAATGTACACCGACACCTCCTTTCCAATCCCTTCCCTTCTTTCTAATGCACTTACTGTGTCTCTGGCATAAAAAGGGTATAAAAATCCCTTGAGTGGGTGCAAATTATAAGAAAAAAAAAAAAACAATTTCCCACAATTTCAAATCGATATTTCTCACAGTTTTCCTCGAAAATAAGGGCCAATTTATTTTTCAGCACTTTTCAATTTTCCCAAGAAGCCTTTGTCAAATGATACTTGAGAGCAAAGGTCTGTTCGTCCTCTATCAGTTACCCCGAATATAATTGCTTTATAGAAAATGTTATCCTTCACTTTTTTGTTAACGCTTGATGTTAAAAGTCTCTTTGCGTTCCCTGCAACTGGTTTTGGATTGCATTTTAATTTGAAAACCCATATCTTCAAGCTTGAAAGATTTGAATCTTAAACGGGTTTTATTGTGCTTGTATTATATGTATTTATTTATTTTGTTAATTTTATGTTTGCGATTGCAAAAACATGTAAAAAATGTATTGTACTTTGAAAAGTGTATGTATTTTAATTTTGGGTATTTTGATATTTTTTTTTTGTCAAATAGGAACATAACAGGCAGGACCCACTAAAATATAAGCATTTATTCTCGTTAAGTTTAAATAAGAAAATAATTCATTTCATCAAATCGAAATTTATACGGAAGAATTTTACCCAATGCCAAACACAAGCACACGAATACACAAGTTTAATTTTGTTTTCGTTTTGTCACGTTCAACAGTTTTTATATTGTCTTGTAATCATTGAAATTTAAATTCTTAAATTAATAATTTTACTTCTAACCTATAACCCATTCTACAAAACCCAAAATCCATGGCCACACAGTTGTTGTTTACTGCATGGCTGCATTATCAATTGAATTGGGCTCAATTTTGGGTTCGAATCGAATTTTTGAAAAACTTTTTCGTCGAATTATTCGAGCGCCAAATTGGTTTTTCGATATTATACCGAAGGCAAGAATTTTAGATCGTTTGGCAAATGATGTGTACTTTTTAGACTCAGTGTTACCACCTAATATAAGAGCGTTTTTATCTAATGCTTATCGGGTATGTTCCTAATTTAAATAGTTTAAAAACAGTAACCATATTATGTCGCTAACAATAGAAGTAAGCTTGAATAAAATTGTAAATAATCCATATTCGAATAACCATTTAAGGCAAAGAGTCTTTTTTGATAACCTCTTAAAGGCGGCATTGACATGACAAATTGTACAAAAATTAGCTCCAAAACTTAGATTGCAAAGCTAGTCTTCTGATGTATGTAAGTTTTTTTGTTTTTGAATGAAATCTTAAATCTACGATTTGCATGACCAAAATGTATGCGCAAAAGTCTCCAATTATTGTATTAAATGAAAAATTAGACAAAAACAAAACACATTTCTAATTTTTCAGGAGTAACATCTTTTGGAGCGGATATTGCGCTGGCAATTGCTTGCTTACACGGCTCTGTTATCCTGCATGCGAAACTTTTAAAAAGAATGCTGAGGGTACCGGTAGATTTTTTCGAAACCAATCCAACGGGCAGAATACTATCGAGATTTTCAAAAGATATCGAATCAGCCGATACCACAATGCCTAGAATCATTACCGATTGTTTATATTGTGCTTATGAGGTATGATTTTGTTCTGCTTACTTTTTTCATGAATCAACGAAGAAGAATATTGAGGAAAATGTAGTTTTTGTTATTCTTTAATCCCCGCTATAAAATGTTTGTAGTTTGAGTAGAAATCTTCTTTTTAAACAAATTCTGCGAGGAACTTTTTTTTTAAAGTAAAGTTTCTTAAAAATGTAACGATTATAGAACAAAACATAAAAAAGGTTCACATTCAACAGCATGTTTACCAACTTCTGTCATGCTGAATTTGTGTAATATGAAAACCACTTAGAACCTACCTTAATTCTGAATGACATTTCCAACCATTCTTCGTGAACACACAACAGCTGTTCGAAACCTCTGTGATTTGACATTTTTGTCCTACTCGACCTTTTTGTCATACAAAGAGCAAGTCTTCAAGAAATAAAAGACGAAACTTTAGGCCGTGTGCGAATTGGATGAATTGTGGTTAAAAATGGATGAATTTTTAACCACTACTACCGAACTGTCAAAATTTAACCAAACGTCAAGTTTTAAACACTTTTTAACCAAATTCGCACACGGCCTTAGAACACAAAAAGTGTTCCACCTAAAAAGATTGAACGGAAAATCCTGTCCTAAACTGTCCAAGACAGACTCAATGAACACCAAATCAGAACAGTTTGGAACAGAAGATGTCTCAATGAACATCAAAAAGCTGTACTTTTCTGTTCCAAACAGTGCAGAACAGTGTCACTGAACACACCTTATGTGTAAACGTGTACACATTTTAAGAGCACCACGTTGTGACGTCATTGCTGTTTTCTTCAAATAGTTATAACTTCTTCAAACGAGATATGGCATGGGGACGTCTACAACCCTTCTTTTCTTGAAAAATATTTCCTCCAGAAATTAAAGTTTAGAAAAAAAAAAAAATTAAACATGCAGTTTGTGCTATAGTAAATTCTTGAAAATTGTTAGTTGTTCTATCTGCTATTTAGAATTTGTTGTCAGTCCAAAAGGACTTCTTTGCTTAAAATTAACTCTTGTGCAAGTAGAAGTACCATTCATAAGCATGACTTTTGTAAATAACTCTTAAAAATTTATCAAGTTTTTGTATGCTTCCTTTTCCCAAAGAACACTTTTTGTAGGACAAACAATAAGCTTCAGTTGAAAATACCAATGATTTGATGGACAATACATTTTTTTAACGCTGTTACTAGTTTTTTTTTTGTTATTTGGTGATTCGAAAAAGTTTTGTAGGATGGGTTTTTATTTGCTTAGTAAGCAATAGAGAATATGTTTTAGTTTGAGGAAGCATCAGCTTTTGTAAAAAAAATAAAATGATAGTGAGTGTTTGGGTGAGAATGGACTTAACAAAGCAGAAAAGCTAGAAAACCAAGTGTTTTTGTATTTGTTTATTTCACATTCATTTGGCGAAACTGTCTTAAAATCCAAATCTAACTTTTTAATCGACTTTTTTTTATTCTCTGCAATATCCAAACAAATTAGTTTGCTTCTAATGGTTGAATGTCTATGTATTTGTGAAACATCATATACAGAATTGCAGATGACATGACATTTGCGCAAAATTGTAGTCCGCTAATGACAATTTTAGTGTGATACAAATGACGTTTGAGTCATGTCTGCAACATCATTTTAAGCTAGTATCACACTAAAATTGTTTGCGACTATAGCGCATGAGGTAACGGCTAGTATTGTGCATTTATGCGTGATTCTGTTTTTGATTCCGACTTCAAATTCGGAATCGTTTTTCTGTTCTATTCAGAACAAGAACTGTCATCTTCTGCCAACTGAACTAATTCCGAATCTTTCGGAACAGTTCCGGACGAAAAAAAAAAAACGCTATTAGTATCCATTTTCAATTTGTGACGTCTCTCTCACCAAAACACTGTTATTTGAGTTAAATTTCTAACTGTAATTCATGCTTTCTCAGACTTTGACAAAAATGTTTTTTCTTGCAAATATAAATTGAATAAAAACGAATCAACAACAACAACAAAAAAAAAACCCAAAAAATAAAAATGAACTTTTCCAGCGTTTACTTCATTCGGATCGGATCTTGCACCCTATTTAGGCGCATTAAGGGCAAGTGTTGTAATACACCAGTTACTATTGGGAAGAATGTTGAGTGTGCCATCGGCGTTTTACGACATAAATCCAACAGGAAGAATTCTAGCAAGATTTTCAAAAGATATCGAATCACTCGATATAGCATTGCCGCAAAATTTGAGTGATAGTCTATATTGTGCTTTTGAGGTATGATTTTAAAAATGTGTTACCTACTATTCCATAAATGAAACAATTAAACTGTCAGCAACAATTTCGTTAAGGTTTTGTGATACTTCTTGATGTGTCTCTCTGAAAAATGTTTGTCATAAATCATAAATCAATTATTTTTAATCGTGATCCTTGCAAAAAACATAAATAGCACCAAAACTGAAGCCGTCTATTACTTTTCAAAGTCAAAAAACACAAAAGTATTTTACAATAATTTACCAGTCATTAACTCCTGGATAGACTATCACAAGACAATTATCGTCTTTTCATTATTTTTTAAAATAGTTGCTTGAACTGTGGCAAGCAGTTTAAATTGATGACAGTTAACACAGTCTTCTACTACAATAAAGTTTTTTGACTGTTCTATGTGTACAATGGTCATTGAGCTAAAAAACCTACAATTTTAAACCGATTTCAAAGCTAATGTCGTTTTCCATTGGACATCCTTAAGCATTCGGAAGAGTACAGAAGTCTTCTGAAACCATTCCATTTGACGAACTTTGACAGACTCTGAGAAGAGCAGAACTCTTCCGTTTTGAAAACAGTATCGTCGGAAAAATGACAAATACATCATAACCCGTTCCATTGGCTACGTTCAATCACCTACGGCATACCCGTATCTGGGATATTTTTTTGGACGAGACAGATACCTGTATCCCGATCCCGATTGCTGTCAAAACGTCTATGAAAAAAAAAAACAAATCAAACGCTTGAGAACAGGAAATTATTTATGGCTGTGAATCCGTCGGCAAACTTCTTCCGAGTTTGACAGTTAATGGTTCATGCATTTGCTATATTTTACTATGGTTAACAACAACAAAAAGCTATCCGATACCTTTTGGTTACGTGTTTGAACGTAGCCATTGGAGGTAGACGATGAAACGTCAAAAAAAGACAAATGTAAAAAAACATAATGTCTTTTTCCATTGGTCTTTTTTGACGTTTCTTCTTTCTTCGCACGATTCTGTTTTCAAAACAGAAGAGTTCTGCTCTTCTCAGAAGCATTCCGTCTGTCAAAGTCAGTCCAATGGAATGGTTTCAGAAGACTTCTAGACTCTTCTGAATGCTTCTGGACGACCAATGGAAAACGACATAAGTTGTTAAGAACTTTTTCTGCTGCAGTTGACAGTTATTAGTTCTGTCATAAGCAATACCCATCATAGACGATGTTCACATTGCATTCTTTCCTCCGACTTATCTTGACGTCTATATGTTTTTTCTCTTTCGCACTTGCTGGTAAGAAAAAGACAACAAAGTGAGGCAGGATTTTCAAACCAAACTAAACATTTTGGATTTTTTTTGATATTTGGCATGTGCTGTCAAATTAATTAGGCCAGTTCCATCTAACAACATCTCCCAGAAATTTTTTTAATAGGAACAAAAATTAGAAATGAGATTTTTTTCTGAGATCTCTGAGATGAAAATATTTTGGATTCGATTTCTCACTCAGCTATTTCGACGTGACTGACAATGTACAACAACAAATTGTAAGGTAACCATTTTATCTCAATGAGAATTGAGATTTATGTTCCACCAAATGATTTTTCCTCAGTCAAAGTGACATTGAGATCTCATGTGGCTTTTCTTACAACCCAAGAATTGATCCGTGACGTAAAAGTGGCAATTTTATCCCCTTAAACGCATTTCTTTCACAAAGAAATTAATTTTTTTTCTCCAAGGATTGATTTCTCTTGAATCTCTTTTTGGAGACAGATTTACACATAATTGTACACGGATTTTACACATATATACTACGTTTTTGATATTTCTGAGTTTTCTGTACAAAACGATTTAACAGCTGACCAGACAACAAATACATTCAAAAAAGGGATCGATTCGATTTTGCACATTTCTTACACGCCAAAAAGCATTGAGTTTCAGTAGCCATTCATCTTGGTCTCACATCAGTGAGATGTTGTTAGGTGGAACTGGCCTATTGTCAATTTATGACAACTATAAGACGTAAAACTGAGTCTATTGCGTTCACACTACTTTTGTGTTTGAACATGACAGATTGGTCTTATTTCAAAATAAGTCGGCGGAAATAGTCCAATGTGAACATCGTCATAAAAACCGAACATGTGTTGATTGTAAATGACTTTTGTTCATCTATTCCAATCATCTGCTAGTGGTAAAATTTTTTTCTGAGGTGCCCTAAGCATTTAGTATAAGAATTTTAAAAGAAATGTAAATCGGGTTATATTTTAATAATTATTTTTTAAGCAAAAATATATAATGAACTCTAAAAGCATGTTCTGGTAGATAAATTAATATTTCAATTTAAACTAAGTAACGGTATTAACGGAACCCCAAAACCATTAAACTTTGCCTTAAAACGTCAAATACGAAACTAAAATGTTCGCTTCATCCTTTCGACTAACCTCAAAAATTAGTTCAGGCTGTAACGGTAATCAATTCTTTTTGTAAATTGTAGTCCTAACCATGAACTTAACCTTCTTCTTTAAATTAATCTGGTACTCTTCTAAACCACTGATCCCACTTCTCCTTCTGTTAGTTTTCATTTGTTTTCTTCTTTATTTATTTATTATTTTTTTTTATTTTTCAATTCTTCTTTTATTTCAAAAACAAAAGATTAAATCAAGTAATGGCAACAAACAATAATTCTTCTTCCTCGTACATTTTTCTTTCATTTTCACAAAACATCATCATTTCTTTTGTTTTTTTTTTTTTATATAATTTTTACTTTATTTAAAGATCAATTAATAATATTTTTGTTGTTTGGTAAAATTAAATAAAAAACGGAAATAAAGGTCTTAGCCACGGTGGTTGTCATTTGCATATCGACTCCGATTTTCTTGGTCGCCATCATCCCGATTGCCTTAATTTATTACTTCGCCCAACGATTTTACGTTGCAACATCGAGACAACTTATGCGATTGGAATCCGTCACAAGGTCGCCAATCTATTCGCATTTCAGTGAGACGGTAACTGGAGTTACCACAATTCGGGCTTATAACGTCGGACAGAGGTGAGTTTCATGAAATTGCACTTTCAACTCACCATACAAAATATCGCGTCCATTCCAGATTCGTTGATGAATCCGATAATCGTGTTGATTTGAATCAATTATGCAAGTACCCGAGTGTGATAGCCAATCGTTGGTTGGCTATTCGTCTGGAAATGATTGGAAACTTGATTATTCTGTTCGCCTCTCTGTTTGCTGTTTTGGGCGGTCAAACAAATGCTGCGCTAGTCGGTTTGTCCGTTAGTTATTCCCTGCAAATCACTCAAACTCTCAATTGGCTGGTGAGAATGACATCTGATATTGAGACGAACATTGTGGCCGTTGAACGTATCAAGGAATATGGTGATACAAAACAGGAAGCTCCATGGGTGATTGATAATGTGCAGGTGCCAGAAGGATGGCCACATGAGGGACGTGTTGTATTTGAAGACTACAAAGTGCGCTATAGGGAAGGATTGGAGCTCGTGCTGAAGGGTGTCAGTTTTGATATACGTGGCGGTGACAAAGTCGGAATTGTCGGCCGAACTGGAGCTGGTAAATCCAGTCTCACATTGTCGCTCTTCAGGTAAGGATTTCTTTTTTTTTTATTCAGTCAAAATGCACATTTTCTTGCTGTCATAGAATCATTGAAGCAGCTGAAGGACGTATCCTAATCGATGGAATCGATATCTCAACTCTTGGCCTGCATATGCTGCGTTCGCGATTGACAATCATCCCACAAGATCCGGTTTTATTCTCGGGATCGTTACGTATGAATTTGGATCCTTTCCAAAAGAATTCCGATGAGGAACTTTGGGCAGCTTTGGAATTGTCGCATTTGAAAGCCTTTGTCAAGGGCATGACTGCCGGTTTGAATCACGAAATAAGTGAAGGTGGTGAAAATTTGTCAGTTGGACAGCGGCAATTGGTGTGTTTGGCTCGTGCTCTGCTAAGGAAGACCAAGGTGTTAGTTCTGGATGAAGCAACCGCTGCTGTCGATTTGGAAACCGATGATCTTATTCAAGTGAGTTCTTTTTTTTTTTTTGTAGCACTCTCAGCATGTCTCTTTATACTTTGTTCGCTTGCAGAAAACAATTCGTTCCGAATTCAAAGACTGCACCGTCCTTACCATCGCACATCGTTTGAATACAATTCTCGATTCGGACAAGGTCATTGTCCTCGACCGCGGTCAGATCGTCGAATTCGATTCGCCTTCAGCGTTGTTGGAAAACAAACAATCAGCCTTCTACAGCATGGCAAAGGATGCTAATCTCGTATAAAGAACTCAAGGAACTCCTCTACAACATTTTGATTAAACAAAAAATCGAATTTTTCACTAGCAATAATTTAACAGAGTAGAAACTAAAATGTCTGCGATACTTAACAACAATTTACTTAGGAGTTAAACAAATCCAAGACCTAGATCAATTGAAAGTTTTTCCCCAACACAAACAAATTTAATTTATTCTCAAATAGTTTCAATATTTGTAAAAAATGTAGTTTTTATCAGTTGTTATTTTTGTTCTCTTTTTTTCAGTCCATTTTGTTGTAAAAAGAATTATTATGTGTACTTACAGAAAATCAAACAAATTACTTAAATGCGAAAACTTATTTTTTTTTTAAATTTAGTTAAAAATATAAATTTATATATATATATTTTTTTTAAATAGAACTAAGAACTAATTATACAACTTTATAATGTTTTATATCAGAATACATCTGTCTTGTGTATTTACTTAAAATTACTTCATACTTAAACACGTGTAATATGTATTTAAAGAAAACTGCCTTAAGAACTAAAAATGCGAAAAAAAATCGAAACAAGAATTTTATTTCTTTTTGCTTTTAATTTAATTTTTTCTGAAACTTAAAAATGTTGTGCGAAGTGCCTACTCTTTCTGCTACTTCCGCAGATTTTAAACTTAGCCAGTTGTTATTGATGAAATTAATCAATTGTCTTTTGATTTTATTTTTTGTTTCAAAATAAATAGTGGCATTATTATTATAATTTTTTTTAAGAAATTGCCTTTCATAGTTTTTTCTTTGATAAGTTAAAAACAGGAAAGAAATCACAAATCAATTAGAGATTCGGTAGTACCTCAAAAACTTATGTTAAGAAAAAGCTTTTTTAAGTTTTGTTTTTCTTCTTTACAAAAAATGTTATAAAATATTTAACAATAAGCACATGGAATTTTGTATGAACAAAAATTTAACAAATAATAAAAAATCGATTATTTTATAAAAAGCTATATTTTTTAGATGTCGAAAGTACAGTATCTTAAGAGCAAAGTTGTTGGCGACATTGTGAAAATGAACACATTGCGATTTTCCGACACCGATTGCAGCGCCATCTATTGGGCGATAGCGGAACTAATTCAATTTTGCAACGGACACATTTTGGTCATTTGTTCCGCTATCGCCCTAAGGACGGCACTGTAATTTAAAATTTCCTTGTAAATATAAATATTTTGATACATTTTCAGCTATTGCACGCCATCTGTCGAGCGGTAGAGGAACTAATGGAAACAATCAGCCCTATCGTCGTATCCGTTCGGAGAAACTTACAATAGTAGAAAAGTCCCCGATCTTAACATTTATTTTGTTCATGGTATCCGTTTCGTAAGGGAAATATTGACGTGTAATAACGCATGTCGTTCCGCAGATGTTGCGACACAATTTAGCTGTCGGAACAATCGGAGACGCATACAACAAAATAATAGCTATGTATCGCCAGCGTTGCTTGAATTTTTGCTTTTCGCCGCATGAAATCGTAATGCGTTACTCTGAGTTTGAATTTCAACGCAAATTTGAATTTTTTTCTGAGGTATGTACGATTTAACAATCGGAACCCTTACAGCGATAACAAATTCGTATGTTTCGTACAAATAGGATAGAATTTTGTTACGATCGAATGAATGAGTAGGGATCTTCATAAGCTTTCATATGACACCTCAATGACATTGCTAGGTCATTCAGTTCTCATGGAAAATGCATTTTAGTAAAAATTTCAACATTTCGATTTTTCGGCTACGATCGCAGCGCCATCTATTGGGCGATAGCGGAATTAACACAATATTACAACAGAATCATTTTGGTTTTTAGTTCCGCTATCGCTCAATAGATGGCGCTGCGATCGGTGGCAAAAAATCGAAATGTTGAGTTTTTTACAAAAATGCATTTTCCCAGAGAACCGAATGGGCTTGGACTGTCACTTAGGTCTCATATGAAAGTTTATGTAAATCTCTACACGTTTTGAACATAAGTTCCGCTATCGCCCAAGGGATGGCGCTGTAATTTCAAATGCTCGTGAAAATATAAACATTTTGATACATTTTCAGCTATTGCAGTCGACGGGTAGCAGGACTTATGAACACAATGTGTAGGTTTTTTCATAAGTTTTCATATGACACCTCAGTGACATTCCAAGGTCATTCGGTTCTCTGAGCAAATGCATTTTTATAAAAATATAAACATTCGATTTTTCACCACCGATCGCAGCGCCATCTATTGGGCGATAGCGGAACTAAAGACCAAACTGTGTCTGTTGCAAAATTGAGTTAGTTCCGCTATCGTCCAATAGATGGCGCTGCGATCGGTGGCGAAAAACCGAAACGTAATTTTTACAAAAATGCATTTTTCCAAATAATGATACAACCTACGAAGGAAATCGAGGTGTCAGATGAAAGCTTATGCAAATCCTTACACACCGCCCTCGTAAGTTTTTTAACTTGACAAGAATAAGATACAAATTTCTAACATGTTGAAACTCGTTTAAATGTAGTTTTTCTTTATTAACCAAAAAAAATCTTAAATTGAAACAGAAAAGAAGAAAGAAATTACAAATCAAGTACATAAAAATATAAAGCAAACACGAAATGAGATGAGTGAAAACAGCCTTGGCCAAAAAGTCGTCCAAAAGTTTTGTTTTGTTTCTCCCTACCCAAAAGTACATAAATAAAATCATTGTCTTTAGGTTAGCAACAACTGATCAATATTGCTTGTCTCGTCGTTTGTCGTCAACGAAGGTCCACTCTCAAGAAACTCTCTCAGTTCATTCTCTAGATCGACGGATGTATGAACCGGGTTCGAATCGGTGACATCGTCGTCGATTTCCATTGCAACATCACCCACTACACCCATAATCGGTTCGGCTGATGGAACACCGATTGACATCGGTTGGCATTGTTCCTGCAACATTGAAGGAACAACCAAACGTGCAGCTGGATGTGGTTGTAAGCCAACTGCAAAGAACAAGAAACAACAGTGAATCCTAAAAATCAATGAATTCTAGAAGAATTCTCACCATTTGACATTCCCATGGCCTTCCTCAGACCATAGGGATCAGCGATAGCACTTGGAGGCAGTTTCTTGCAAATATCCGACAAATGCAAGGTCACCTGATTGGCGAGTTGAGTCTCCTCGGCGCTCGGTTGAGGCACATGCGCCAAATGAGCCGGTAACGGCTGCGAGAGCCGCTCATGCTGCGTGCTGCGTAGCTTCTCCAAAAGCGACAAATTATTGCTCAGATGCTCCTGCAGACGTCGCGTCAATTCGTAATTCTTCGTCTCCGATTCCATGTCGTTGAGGAAGGACATATCAATGCCAAGTTCGTTCAACGATCTCAATCGATTGAAATCGATTTTGGTCGTTTTGTATTTCTCGTATTCCTCTTCGATTTGCTCCTTCGTCTCGGGGAAGCATTTCTGGATTTCGGTTTGTTCGTAGTTCTGACATTGCATGTCATAGAGTTCGGCCATAGCTTTGCTATGTTCGCCTTGAGTGAGGACATCTAGCAAACCACTGGCCAGGACAGTGGCGTAGCTGCTGTCTTTTGTGAACTGCATGATGCTTTCGGCGTATTCGGCACTGCTTCCGTCTTCTGGAAAACAAAAATATGAGTCACTAGAAATATTTTGGAGAGCTAAGAAATACACACCATAAGTTCGGAGGACCAATTCCGTCTCCTCCTTGCCTAAATTGGAGAATCTAGAGTCGAAAACTGGGGCAAACGATGCGAACGCTCCATAATTCAATGGCTTGACCAACTTGGCACTGTTGCGTTTGTCCTCACGGAATCCCTGCAGCTGTCCAGTTCCAGTTTGTAGCCTTCCGACCATCTCTCCAATTGAGACAACCTGCTCGGGTCCTTCATTCTCGTCTTTGAGGAGGATTTTAAGCGATGTGGTTCCGTCCTTGTTCTGCCTCAGGAAACCCATGGAATGGGCCCTCTCCCTGGCAGTGAGTTTCTTTTTGGCGATGCGTGATGCATTCTGCACCTGGGCCAGGATCTCCTCGGAGGTCAAGTCGTCTACATAGGGCTCGAAACGGCTCTTCGGTTCGTTCTCTTCTCGTAATGCCCGTCGTTTCTCTTCCTCTTCAAGCTGAGCCTGAGTCGGCTCCTCGGCACCCGTGGAGGCACCTTCGTCTGCGGAGTCGGTTATGTGTTGGTCACTGAACTCGCCATGGAGCAACTCGAAACCGAGTTCCTTGGCTGTCAGCTCACGCATGTAACCCGACAAAGGCTTCAGGCTTCTCATGAGACTCTCGGGTAGGAGTAGTTTAGAGCCCACTTGCAGCAAACGCTTGGCTGCTTTGTGATAGACGGTCTCAACGTGATTGTAGCGAATGGCATTCTCGCACATCAATTTGAAATCGTCGGAGAACTCAACCAGTGTAGTGTAGTCGTTGTCCTCAATCTTTTGACGCATTGTCGAGAAGTCCATTGGCTTGCTGATGATCGAGGAGTAGCCTGGAGCGATGTCGTCAGTTACGGGCCAAGCGAAGAATTGGTGTGGGTCACGTTTCTCAAGCGAACGCAGCAAATGGTCGAGGAGTTTTGTCAGCGGCGACTTACTCTGCTTGAGTTTGAGGACGCAAGAACGCGGTTCCCTTCCGGATTCACTCGACGAACTAGGCGTCTTGGGAGCTTCAAGAGGCTTAGGCGTTAGAGCTGGACCGGGAGTCGAATTGCCGGGTGTTGTGGCTGTGCCAGGAGTTGAAGCGCTGCCCGGCGACGGGATGTTGATTTGTGGAGAAGTGGTATCGACAAAACCCTTGCCTCCGGAAACAGGTTGAACCGTAGTCTCCTGCAGTTTTATGGGGCTACTCAGTGGCGAGCTCATTGTTTCCTCGATCTTTTTCGGAATTATGGGCTTGGCTATGGGTCTACAGGACGGACTGTTGCCGGTTGTGATGCCGGCGTAGTAGAGTATATTCTCCTGCAGAGGTTGTGAGTTCTCCTCCACGAAACTAAACTCGTCTTGACTCGAATCCTCCCGATGCCGGTGCCGTTTCTCTTTGTGATGCTTGTGCTTCTTCTCGCGATCCTTCTTCTTCTTCTTTTTCTTGGACTTCTTATGCTTTTCAGGCAATTCTTCACCGGGATTTCCAAACAAATGCTGCTGCTGCTCCTCACCCAGACATGATACTCCGCCGCCGCCATGCATTTGGTCACCCCTTGTCGAAGTACTAGCCATTTCTGTGTCTACTCCTTGCATTGCGGCTTGTGGTTGCCCGTAAGCCGGCGAATCGTTACCATATTCCGGAGTTGAATTGCTTCCGACTTTGAGAATTAACTTTAGACTGCTTGGCCGATGGTCCATGCTATATTCTATGTGTTCAATTGGAAAAAAAGAAGGAAAATTATGCGTTTTTTTGTTTTATTTCCCTTGCACACACTTCACATAAAATTGATGCTAAAGATAAAGGAAGAACTAGTTTTACAAATTCTGCGCAGAGCATGAATCTCACACTAATCATTTTCATCCCTTCTCTTGCGCTATGCTAGCAGATGCCGGATTTTGTTGTTTTTTCGTGTGTGCACAATTTTTGACACCCGAGGGAATTGGCCCACTTACCTTCGTATTTATCTCGACGTTCGGATTTATGTTTTTTGTGTTTTTTAGAACCCATAATATTTATGTAGATATTTTTTCTCTCGAATTAAATTTCGAATTTTTTTTTAAATTAATTAAACTAAAAGGAAAATTAATGAAAAGTTGGGAGAAATTAAAATCGAACTAAAAGAAAGACGCGTCCGAAATTCGAATCCAAAACACTTTGACAGGTTATAATTTTTTTTTATTGTATGTTTGTTGTTGTTGGTAGTTTGCTTTGTTTTTTTTTTCTCGAGTGACTGTCAACAACCAGCGAGGTGCTACACTATATGGATGGATGTTTTATTCGAATAAGGGTAGATTTGGAAAATGATGCTGTTGAATAGACCGTTAAATTTGAAAATTCGAACATTAATACATTTGGATTGTTTGAAATGTTTTCGGTCTAAAATGTACAAAGTGATGCACTTTGATGACGATGGACAGTTCAAGTGATACACCAGAATGTCCTTATGAATATTTGAATTATCATATGATATTTTCCGTGCGCATTTTCTCATACCGAACGTTGTGCACAAGATTATGAACAGCATTTTTGAAGGCAAGCGAATGTCAAATTTTTCCGAAATTTAAGTAGACATGGATAGTTTTAATATTTGAATAATAACTTAGTTATCCTAATATTAAACATTTATTTACAAAATAATTATTTTAAATTTTTCAAAAAACTACACATTTAACAAACATCATAATAAATCTCAACATCAATTATATTTGATAAAATGCTTTCACTAAAGTACATTTCCGACTGCACAACAACAGTAAATTATCATCGACACTCGATATGCCATTTTTCAGCAGCGGATATGCATTTTGGATATTCTTAAAGTATCCATAAGTGTAGTGTTTCCATCCTTGTATATATTGATACTTGTAGATATGATAGAAATCTATATCCTGATCCGATAACACCAATAAATATATACCTCCATCCGAAAGAGTGAAAATGTTAAATCTATCGATTCGTGTTTTCAGCTTGATAATTTGATAGATATGATACATTTGACAGTCTTCAATGCTGTGAGAACTTGAGGTATCGTATTCAAATATAACAATTCGTTGGCAATGAACACAACTCAGAAAGAGATGATAGCTATGTGGAGTTACTTGAGCTAGTTCGATAATATCAAAGTCTCCGTCGATAACTTTTACAACTTCAAATATTTGCGTGGCTGTATTGAGTTCATAGATTGTGATAGATGGATAATTTTCAATGACAGTTGAAACCACTAAGACTGTGTGGGAAGCAAGTTTGAAAAGTTTAGAAACTTTACCCACACCATCGGTAAGTAGTTGCCAGTCTCGAAGGGTCTTGTAATCACTGTCGATTTTGAGAAATCGAATTTCATTTTTGCCAGCGTATAAATCGATAGCATGTATCATCACAAATACATCCATTGCACTGTAGATTTCAATAGCATGGACAAGCTTATCGAGAACAAATCTTTTCTGGAGATGAGACTCGGTTATTGTTACCAGACTGTTGACGTGACGATATCCGTCCTTGCAACTGTTGTCAGCCGTTACTCGGTATTCGTGCTCTTCTGCTGCGACTGTATTTGAAACTGTTTTACTGAGCGATATTCTATTGTGATATCTTGACCATTTGACAATAGTTTGTTCGCGATCACAATACTGATATCGATTGTTATCAAAAATGAATTCCTCTTGAATCGAATCGTTCCTCAGTTTCCATTCGATTAATGTATTAAAATCATAATCGAGATAAACTAATCTCTTGGGATTTAAGACCTTTGAATCGATAACATTTTCGGTAAATCTAAGGTTTATTTGTATTTTCATAAGAGCTTGTGTGTGCATCTTAAAATTATCCTTATAAGTTTTATTTTGAATTAAATCATACAGAGGATTTTTTTGAGCTGGATTGGAAACAATCAACTTTTGCTTGAAGTTTGCATTTGCTATCATTAGGTTATCGAAATCATAATTCTTATCGACAAATACTGTTTTCTTATATCGTTCTATTAAATCTTCACCATTCAATTTAACCACCATTGCTGGGCCATTTAAAATAAGATCGCCTTTAATAGTCTTCGTCCCAGTGATGTCTTGGAGTTTGGATGAGTTCTTTTGCACAACATTATCAATCAAAATTCCATTTATCGATTGTATGTAGATTCTTTTATCCAAGATGAGATGATCAAATGTTAAATGGCCGAAAATTTCTTTGGCTGGTCCCGATTTCCGTACTCGATTTTGTAGCAAGAAATTCAAACTCATTTGATCGATATCGATCAACTGAAGATTCCCATCTATCTTCAGACTATTCATTTTAACTGGAGGCCACAGACGATCGTTGTTAGCCAAAAATATCCGATTAGTTGGTAACTGGTTGACTAAACCGTGAACTGTAAGGTGACCAAAAACTGGAGCAACTCGGAAATCTATAGTTCCATGGATGACAGATGGTTGACTCAAGCGATATAGTGATGAGTTAAATTCTAAGATATCGATACCATTTATTCTTTTTGAACCAAAATGACTCAAAGCTGTGAATTCAGCTAGTTGAACAGGTTTGAGAAATACTTTGTTGGCCAAAATGACTTCTTCCATCGAACTGTTGTGAAACAGGCAATCAGTGGCTATGTGATCGAAATCGATATTATTGGGGAAAATGTCCTTCGTTTTCATTGTATTTATGAGTGGTTTCTTTATTTTGACATTTCCTGTTATAATTTGGTCATCGAAATGTCTGACAGCATTTTCGTAGAGATAGCGGAGATTCAAGCTCTGCTGATCCTCACCCCATGGCCAACGGGCATCACCAAGGACATGAAGATTCTTCCAAGGTTTTGCAAGAATTCCATTGATTTGACTATGAATGGAATCAAAATCATATTCCGAATTACCGAAAACGTTTCCGTGAACAGTTAGGTTCTTTAAAAATATATCGGAATTGAGGATCACCATGGGTGATCGTGTATCGATAAACTCGGCAGTTGAAAAACCATTTATGTCAGGAACATTTATGTTGTTTAACTTGAGGCTGTCGAAAGTGAAAGCACCGTCTATAACTTGAGGCTGAGACTTGAGAAGAACGTTACTGAAGATGTCATCGATGGGAAGATCATTGATCTTTGGAGTTCTCAGCTCTGAAGAGATTGTGAGCTCGTTTGCAAACGTTTTTCTTCCGCGAACGATTGTATTTTCATTGACACGAATTAGAGAATCATAATAGTTGTTCCAATTGATGCCATTTATTGTGTCTACTTGAAGATCTGCTTTGAACTCCAAGCTACCTTCGATGAAAAGATCTTTGTGAAGGATAAAATCGTCACCAACTTTTCGAATGCTCTTAAAAATAGCTTCGGAGGAGAATCCGTTAAGAAAATCAAATTCTATATTCCTAGCTTCCAGGTTTGAATTAAGAACAACGTTTTGAAAACTATTGAGATTTATTGAACCCTCAGTTAACGGTAAGAGTCCATTTAATAGACGAGTGTCAAGGCCGTTGGTAATGGTTGCTTCGTTCTCAACTTTAATTGATTTGAATGTCTTATTTCCTGAGAATTGAATGACCTTCTGGTTGCTTGGGATGAGATCTTTTGCTGATACTTGATTCAAAATGTCAAACTCTCCGTGATCGAATGACAGTTTTCCTTTGAATAATTTCTTTCCATCAACAATCATTCGATCTGCGATTTTGAGTGCGGTTTTGTCAATGTGTCGAAGTTTACTTCCAAGTCTTTGGTCCGCAATTAAATTGCCTTTGATATATGCAGAGAGAAAGATCAACAGAACAGGCTTAATACTTTGTTGAGTCGTTGTCAAGAGGTAATCAGAAATCGGATGACTATTTAAGTGAAGAGTGTTTAACGCTGGGACAGAGATTGTGCAATCAATGAATGATATCGATTTATCGAATTCCTGCAAATGCATTAATCGATTTTTATTGGTAAAAAATATCACTCACATTGTGTTGAAATACCTGTGAAATGGATTTCATCCAAAAGTTTCTTGTAATATCCGTTGATATTTCTTCTCCACCAACAAATATCCTAGTATTTTTCTGATCTTCAACAAACACATTCACCAAAGTAAGTGATCCCTCGATCACTACTTTTCCAGTATATGTCTGTTGAAGGTCTTGTACACTAGTTCCAAAAATATGTCTCGCACGTTCATCATTCTCTGCTAGAATTAGCTCTCCTGTAATATTGACGTCTTCTGCAATGACAGGTGCTGAAAAATGACATGTTCAAAATATAAAATTCAAATTTTGTGCTGTCAAAAACTGACAGTTGATAATGTTATTCACTCCTCTTAATGCTATATCCCGTTCAATGTCCAAACCATTTACAAGGTCAACTTGAAGATCGCTTGTAAAAAATCTCGATATCACAATGTTCGAGGTTATGTTTTGGACATTAACAAGATCGAATAGACTTTTCGTTGGCAGTCCGTTCAGGATTGTAGTTTCAAGATTGTCAATTTCAACAGAAGACTGCAAGATCAAGCGACCAGTAATTGATCGATCGCGAGATTTCAAAAAGACACTCCGATAGAAATCTTCCCACATAATTCCGTTGATTCGTTTAACTTTCAAATCTCGAATAGTTGTTGTTGTTTCTGTGACAGATCGTGTTGAAAATCGATTGAATCTTCGACTTGACATAACAGTCGCTGTCAAAAGTTCTTTTGTTTGGAGAATTTTAGCTGTCACCGGCACGTTGACATTTAGATGATCCAAATCAGAGCTTATGTTGAAACCTAAAGTAGACAAAAAGTTGTATGTGAACGCATAGGTATAAAGAATGAACTACCTGGAATAAGATCACTTTCAAGAATCAAATTTCCAACTTGAAGTTTCTTAACCTTCAAATTCAATGTTGATGTCTTATTAAAATCACCAACAAATGCCCGTCTAAAACGTGTTCTTCGTTCTCCACTTGAAATCGCCTGAAGCCTCTGTCGAATTTGTAAAGGACTTCTTAATTTCGAACCAACAAGTTTGACAATTCCAATGTTGCCAGAATAGATTCGTATAGGATTTGGATAAGCAACATTTTTTGGTTCATTCCGGATGGCTTTTCTAATTTCATCTAAAGTGTACTTTCGACTGAGAAGAATTCTTCTCAGTCTCGCTATGCTCTCTTCGAAAGCGTGCTTTTGATGTTTCAATGGATCCCCGAGGTCTGAAATTTTTATTTTTTTTCCTTTACAAAAACAATTATTAAGAATTACCATTACCGTCACTGTCATCAATAGTTATTTCTGAAGAAGAATTTTGTTCCATTGCAATTTCCACAAACCGCAACAAACTTGAATTAGAACGGATGTAATTTAACAATATGAAATGGTTGCCCTCTGCATTGACATGTGTCAAAATTGACGTAATGTTATGAGTGTCCGTTCGGAATGTGCCATAGCATTCCAATCGTGTGTTCAAATAAACTGACACTTTTTCGTTCTTAAGTCCAACCAGAAAACTATCGCCAGCTGAAAAGTGGCTGAAATGCACTTCATTCGCTGGATTTTTCTTGTAAATTGCAAACTGTCCGTCTGTCATTTTGAATGTGGCACATTTTTTGTGACCTGTCACACAGGTCAAGAGGTAGTTGTTGTCTTGAAAAGTGAACAAATGAACGAGACTCGATATCAGTTGCATTACTTGAATTTGTTTCAGTGTTGGTAAAATCGTATAAATTGTAACAGTGATTTTTGTTTGACTTCTCGACAAGCGGCTGGTTATAAGATACTTATTGGTTGAACCGATGAGTTTGATGTCTTGAATCGGAGGAATGGTCTTTTCTTCGATTGGATCGAAATAGGTTTTTGACCATTCGTAGATGCTTTGAAGATTTGATAATGTAGAAAAAGAAAGAAAAAAAGGAAAAATTCAAGAACTTACTTAAAACGACTTGAGATTTTGTTAAAGTTAACTAATACTATCAAAGACACACTGTCAACCGATGATTCACATAGAAACAATTTTCGATAACGTCCATGAAGAGTTATTTGTTGAATGGCATCCATTGTTGGTACTTGTATAGATTCCGTTTTCAAATGATCGTTCAGTATGGTTGTGTTGGCAAATTGGTACACTTCCAAGTGTTCCTCCAGAGCAATAACTAAAAGGTATAAGTTCCGCCATGATATTATCTGAAAAACAAACAAATAATTAATCAAACACTTCGATGCTAGTCAAAAGCTGACTAAAAACAAGTTTCGAGCCCTAAACGATCCTAAATTAACCCTTCTATTCCCTAATTGACATTTCCTCCCCCGGCAATCGATCTAAGCATGAAGATTTCTAATAAATAAAATCGTTGCCTTACTTCAGCCCCCAAAACGTCCTCCACCATCCAATTTCCTTCCAAATTAGCTACCAAGCTAATCATCTTCCTTTCCTCCTCCAAAATCAATCGATAGAACTCAGTTCCATGAAGAAGAAACACTTGTTGACCAGCAACGTCTTTAAAGATCTTCAAATTCGATACATTTTGAATGTTCATATCGATGAATGGTAATCGAAATCGCATGCCATAGCCACTGGGTGCTGCTTGATCAACATTTGTCACATTTGATGCAGTCAACTGCAACGAAGACATTTTTTTTTATTTTATAATAACGGATCGAAAGTGCACCAACAACGTTTAATTTTACCAGGCTTTGGAGTAGAGCTAATATTAATATCGATAAACTTAGGCTTCTCATGCTCTTTTCTTTCCGTCAAATGAATTTTTTAAATGTGAAATAATTTTAATTCTTGGATTTTTTAAAATTAAAAGTACTAATAACATTTAATTTGGATTGGCACGTCAAACTCTTTCACGAAAAGCAAATTCAAGGAGAGAATGGGGTTAAAGAGTTGCCAGATTGAAATAAAAAACAATTTAAATTTTCAATCAAGCTGAGTTTCGTTCCACTGTGAATGAGATTAGAGAAAAGTTTTTTCTTTTCAATCATATCTTCATAAAAACGCTTTTAATCCGTCAGCATCCCCTTCTCCCCTATAAAACAAACAAATCACTTAAATAAACAATCACAAACACTGTTGTTCATCAAAAAAGATAAACAACAGCGAAAAAAATAACCTTATCTGCAACGAGATAAGACTATAAAAGTTAATCCACTATTCAGCATCTACACGTGATTAAGTCAGTCGTTTGTCATTTCACATCCTAAAATGTTTCCCCAAAAGCTTTACCAAAACAACAAGACCTCGCCTTCAGATTTGCCCGATTCAAAATTCCCACAATTTCGGCTCGACGATTTTGGTTATGGCAAGGAAAATGTCAGAGTTATGGCTCTAGTCAAAGATGGACCTTATCATCGGGTAAGAGAGTTCTCTGTGACTTCTCACTTGAAATTGGCTACTCATAAGGAATACTATGAAGGTAGATTTATGCCAAATAAAATTTCAATTTAAACTTGTGTGAATTTGTTTAAGCTGACAACACCGACATAATTGGAAGTGATGTCCAAGAAGTGAATATTTTTCTGCATGCCAAAAGACATGGCCTTGAGTCACCGGAAGAATTTGCACTCAGTCTAACTCAGCATTTACTTGACACTTATCCAATTGTCAAGGAATCGCATGTTCGAGTGGAAGAGAAACCTTGGGAGAGACTCAATGGAGAACATAATCATGCATTTACAATGACATCGACTGTCAAACGGTTTTGTGATGTTGTACGAAAGCGCAATGGTAAGCGATTGTCAAATGCGACAAATATGTTATTGAATTTATTACACTCAAACAGATCCCGATATTCTTGTGATGAGTGGAATCGATGGTCTTCGGATTGTTAAAACAGCTCAAGCACCATTTGTTGGTTATGTCAAAGCTGGACTTCATACCGAAGGCGATCAACCTGATCGAGTTCTATGTGCAGACATTGTTGCCAAATGGCAATATTCAACTTTGGATAAAGTTGATTTTTCAACAAATTGGTATCGAGTTAAGGATCTTATTTTACAAGCCTATGCAGGTGATCCAATAACTGGAGTCAGAACAACAAGTGTTCAGTACATTTCTTATGAAGCGGAAAAGCTTGTTTTGAGTGAAGTGCCACAGGTGTGTGAAATGACACTCCTACTTTTAAATGTCGTTTAACTATCAAACATTTATTATTTTCAGATTTCAAGTGTAACTGTTGCATTGCCAAATATAAGATATGCAGACTTCGATTTCAGCCGTTTCGCCGAAGTTAAATCAACTGTGAAGAATTTGCAAATTTTAGAAACAGCTGAAGTGCCAAATGGAATTGGATTTTCTAAGTTAGATCGATTGAGTTTGAACAAAAGCAAAATGTAAAATATTTGGTTTTTCAAATAATATATGCAATTGCGTAAATTATAGGTACCTTGAACTTCTTTTTTGTAGCCTCTACATGTATTTATTTTGGTACACAATACTTCTGGCTTTCCAGAAAATACTTAGCCACCAATCCGTTCTTCATTGCAAAAAGTGTTGTATTCCGATTAAGTACCATCAATGATTGATCAAGTTTCGAACTTATTTCGTGGAGATATTTTTTCATGTTCCTAATTTCAGCTGTTAGAATGGTTTTGTCCTTGGCAATGCGATCATACTCTTTCAATATATTTGCCAGCATTTCTTTTGTTTGCATAAGATTTATTTCATGTGCATCATAACTCTGACATTGTGCGAGTGAATTGTTATGCATCGGTTGTTTGAGTTTCATTTCCAGGCTTGCAGATTTTTTAGAGACTTTTTGGCTTCCATCTGTAACTTGGTATCTAAAGGTTAATTTAGACCATTTAAGGACTATTGAAATTCATACCAATTGCGGATTTGCATTTGCATTTTCTCTTTTTTGAACTATTTGTGGATGGTGCTTTCTTCAGTTTTATAAGTGAAGATGGCTTAAGTTCATTGGCAGATTTAGCCTTATTTTTCAAAGTTATCTTAGTTATCTTAGTGAAATTGTTCTTGGGTCGAATGGCTGTTAGCATCATTTTTAATATTTTACATAAATTTAGTAGTTCAACAACAAATTTTGACTTTAGAATAAAACTTCTATTTCATGTTCAAAATTACTTGGGTTACGTTTGTGTACAGTTTTTTTTTAAGTACATGAACAACTAAATTTTGTGACTTCCACGATAAGGCCTATACGAGGCTTGTCCAGACCGAGAGTATAAAATTAACGGGCCTGGTTTTTAAAATTAAAGAAAAACAATCGCTTCTGAATGGTCGACTTTGCAATTGACGTCCAAGGAAAAAAAAGCTGATAGCATGTCCTGCAAAACCTACTGTGGCTGTCCACTGCTTAAAGTTGCATTCAAAATCTTATCCAAAGTACTTTGCGAGTATATGGCTGAAACACAAACACGCTTTTGCTTCGTCGTCGTTTACGTTACGATGCACTCGCTTCGAGTTTGCTTTGAATGGCATTTCTCCCTCCATCATCATCATCTCTCCAAAAACAATTGAATTTTGTTTGTTCACTTCTTTTTACAGCTGTTGAGCTGTCAATCAAAGCATATGTCGCGCATATTTGAACTAGATAAGGCTTCTAACGAAGCCTTTCGTCAACAATCTGATTGGTCCTTATCAAACCATCGACCAAATTTTCACGTTGCGGTAGATCCTGGAAAAGACCTATGAACTCCAAATCGATACCCACCACCTTTTCATCGAATTTAAGGCCGCGTATGACAGTGTCCGTAGATCAGTGGTTAGGTGCGTTGGCTGCCAAGCAGAACGTCGTGGGTTCGAATCCTACTCGTGCCCATAGTTTTTATTTCATCTTTCACGGACACTTCCTCTTGCGAAGAAGTGACAAAACTTCCAAGAATATCAATCTGTCATGAAAAAGTGCTTCTCATC
Source organism: Sphaerophoria rueppellii (assembly GCA_920937365.1). Lineage (NCBI taxonomy): Eukaryota > Metazoa > Arthropoda > Insecta > Diptera > Syrphidae > Sphaerophoria > Sphaerophoria rueppellii. The sequence continues at coordinate 95,125,510 of CAKKXW010000002.1, read as the reverse complement.
TTTGCCGTTCGGAACCGGCGTTAAATTGTAGGTCCCCTCAATTCTTCACACGCACCCAGAGAATTGTTGAAGAGAGTAAGCCACTTAGGCATTGGCTCTTCAAGAGCTGTCGCGCCACTCTATTTTTATGACAGCATCTACAGAGAGACGAACTGTACAAAGCTATGTCTAGTTTTGGCGTCCCTGCCAAGCTCGTTCGCTTGTGCAAACTGACGATGGAGAACTCACGCTGCTCCATCAAGGTTGGCAACGAGCTTACGGAATCTTTCGACGTCAAAAAAGGATTCAGACAGGGCGATGCACGTTTTGAGAGATAGTGCAGAACTCCACGTCAACCAGAGGCACTATCTTCAAACATCTGTTCAATCTGAGTACACGATGAATTGATATACAGGGAAGAACACAGCGTGATGTCAATGGCGCCTTTGTGAGAATTGAGACAGAAGCGGCAAAAATTGGTTTAGCGGTAAATGAGGGAAAAACGAAGTATATGCTGTCTTCGAGGAAGGACACCCAACACCGACGGCTCAGGCAGAACGTCACAATAGACACATATAACTTCGAGGTAGTAGAGGAGTTTGTCTACCTAGGCTCCGCTATAAACACGGGCAATAACACCAGCGCCGAGATCAGACGAAGAATAACTCTTGCTAATCGCTGTTTCTTTGGGCTAAGAAAGCAATTGAGTGGAAAAGCCTTCTCTCGAGCAACTAAGGTAAAACTGTACAACGCACTCATCATCCCAGTCCTGCTGTATGGTGCGGAAGCATGGACCTTGACAAAATCGGATGAAAGTGCCTTAGGCTGTTTCGAGAGGAAAGTTCTTCGGGTCATCTTTGGCCCCGTGTGCATTGAAGGGGAATGGCGAAGAAGAAATAACAGCGAACTTTACGGGTTGTACAACGACATGGACCTAGAGCGAATGGACACAAATGCTCCGGCCCGGAAAGCCTTCGACACTATTCCCGAGGGACGTAGGAGGAGAGGAAGACCACGACTCAGGTGGCGCACTCAAGTGGAAGAGGACCTCAATCAACTTGGAGTGCAAAACTGGAGACGACTAGCTAATGACCGAGTTAGCTGGCGGAGACTGTTGATTGAGGCCCAAGTAAGGCTTCTGTTAGGAGGAATATTACGTAACTTTACATTCTTTTCTTTTCGATTGTCAAACGAAACGTCAGCTTGAAATTTCTTTGTGATAGCATGCATTGAATTCCTATGGCTGAACTTGTAAACCTCGGGCGAAGCCGAAGCTGAAGCGTGTTTTTAAACAACGTGTGTTGGATACGGTATAGTGTCATTAAAATAAATTTTTTGAAATGTCAGCGTAATGTCAACATAATGTAAACTCGTAAATATATTCTTATTTTAGGAGATCATAGACACGGAAACTCATAAAAAGCAAACTGAATGACGTCACTTGTTTTGTGTTAAAAATGTGATTTATTGGAGTTAAATTCAAAACAACAATTTTGCTTTTGTTGATTCTGATTCTGTTCAAATAATCAAAATCTTTGTTTTCAGCAAACAATATTTTGGTATCTTTATTATGCCCAAAAATGCGACCTCCTTGGGTTAAAATTTAAACACAAACAAATACTATTAGAAAATTCAATTTATATACATATACAGGTTAAGAAATAATTTTCGAATTCCTATAATTTGCTTTGCATATCCTTGCGCTCGAGTTGGGCATAAATCGTTCCATGTGGCTTGTCCACTGGGATGAATACTTCATTATTTTCACCCGGAACCAGTCCTTGGAATGGTTTTGTGTCGAAGTTAAAGTAGTGTTTGTTTGGCATAGTCATTGAAATCGCAGAAATCTTCAAATAAATAAAAACCGTTCTAAAAAGTACCGGCTAACAAATGAAAGACCATGAAAATTACCTGTGGAATCATATCAAGGACTTCTTTCTCAGTCAAATACAAGGTGTGCTGAACACTGGGCGAGGTCACACCCACATATGGATCGCCAGCAAAGTTCTTGATGATGACATTTCTCACAATATTCCATACGTTACAGAATTTCAAATTTTCCGTTTTTGAATATTCCCAACTGCTATCGACGACAGTGCTGAATATCCTATCGTACTGATCGGGAAGTGAACGATATTCGTCATTGACGAAATTAACAAACGACGATTGTGTAGTTTTGAGGACACGAAGTCCCTTCAGACCACTAATGACAGTTGGTATCTCAACTAATGCAAGAAAAATAAAAAGAAATCGAAATCAAGACTCGATAAATCGAAATTAGGAATTTACCCACCATCTCGCTTGAAAATCACATCACAATACCTCGTCGCAGTTGGTGTGAATACAAAAGCATGATTGTGCTTCTGCCTGTTGTTGAACGAACTGAAGTTACTATTTGCTGTGCCAGGTGGTTCCATGCAGCCAGTTTCTTCTTGACAAATGCGCTGCCATGGATATTCCTCGACATGGACATGCACTTCGTTGACGTGCGAGTATTTGCTAAGGAAATGTTTACTCAGCAGTATTCCAAACTCCTCGGGGTTTTGTATGCCATGTTTCTTGGCTAACAGGTAAACTGTGTTCTTCTGCGAATCGGTGGCCACAATGTCCGAGTTGTCACCTGGGGAAATATACAAAACGTCAATAAAAGTACACTCTTAATCTAATGAAGTCAAATATGAAAGTAGTTTTGTGCTTGTAAGTACCCCTGAAAAAATCTCTCGATGTCTTCAATTTCAAATGCGTAGCAACCTCAAACTCCTTGATGGAATGCAATGGGCCATTTCGTTGGACGTGCAAAATTTTGACAGCATCCTTGCCGTAACTGCTGTCGGCGATTGTGTAATTTTGGCCCGAAGGATTTGTACTCGTTCCTTTGTAAAGCTTTTGTGGGAACATTTCTTTATTTTTATAATTTTTTTATCACTTTGATTTGGTCTTGATGAAAATTGAGAAAAAACTGTGCTGTGTTGTGTGTCCCTTGGAGCAATTTATATGTTTTCGATTGAAAAGATAAAAAACAATGAAAACGAAGAAGTTCTTATCAATTGGAATTTCAAAGTCATATACTCTATTTTGGGTTGTTTTGCAGAATACAACGAGGATGAGCAAGACGAAGAAACTGTTTGAACATAGTTTTCTTTTGTTAAATGTTGTTGATGTTTTGTATAGAAGTTGATTTATGTTTTTATTTTGTTTTTTTTTTTCTTCCGTAGAAAATCAACATTCTCAAGAACTTTTGAAGAGCAACAGATAGGTTGGCATTAAAACTCGTTGTTTATGAATCTTATCCCGGTGTTGTCTTATTTTCAAAGAAATTAATTTAATCTTAGACAAATACTTATTCCAAAATTAGGTGAATAGAACAGAAAAAAGGCTCGTTTTAGAACAGCTTGAGAGTTGTCACTATAAAAAGCGGGTTAGCAACTTGAAATGTTTTTCTGTTTTCGTAGCGTGATTTATGGGCTAAATGGCAATTTTGGGAACTCTGCCTTGTCGCATAAACTGTGAACGTTTTCTTTTTTTTTCTAACCAAAATCAGAAGTCAATTGGCTGCTGAAGGAAGTTCACAAACGATCGTTCATTCTTCTTGACAGATTGCAAGAGTTAGAAAGAATAGAATAAATTTTGGACTGTTGCTGTGTGAAAATACGCTGAATCCTACCTCAACAACAACACCGATAACTTTCAATTTTCAAACAAAATTTGACATTTGATGTTCTACTTTCATTACTTCTATGTTTGTATATGATTTGCAGTGTTAATTTACTTGGACCTAATCTACTTAAATGGTCGTTGACATTTATTTGTGAGCTTAAGGCAGAAATGCGTTACACTTTATTAACTGATAAGATCGAAAATAAGTGTGCCTGATGTCTGAATGTCATCTTCTCTTTATCTAAGTCGTACACAACACTACTTAATCGCAACGCTCCGCAAAGCGAATAACGATAATTAAATAAACATAAAACTTATAACTAAGAACTTTGACAGTATATTGTTTATTTTACCACTAGCAATCCAGTGATGCACTGAAGTGTCTTTTTTTTTTTTTAAATAACAAATAATGGAAGACACTTACCTTTCAAATAATCCTTTTGTGAAATCAGCTTTAGATGTGTTGCGATTTCGAATTCCTTAATTGTATGAGCCGGGCCATTACGACGGACATGCAACAACTTCACCGCATCCTTGCCATATCCATGATCAACAATACAGTAATTCGATCCGTCAACAGTTTGGGTGCCTGGTCTAACACCTTTGACTAGTCTATGTGCAAACATCCCAATTCCTGTCTTCAAGATAAATTAATCCAAACTGGATTCAAAATGCATTGGACGGTGGTATTTAATACTCCCATTGCATTCATCCAATAAAATCTTATCAGAATTACCAAGAAGTTACATGACTGTACCAATAGCACAGTAGTTTATCTACGAGAATGATGGTGACAGACGTCAGATGATGAAAAAAAAAAATAACAAAAACAAATCAGTTCGGCGCACACGCCTTGTTGTCTTAAAGTTTGTCGTTACTGTTTTTGTTCACTGTGTAGAGTGTAAATAACGGTAAACATTCAATATTTACCGATTTAACTAGAGAAGATTGTAGTTGTGAATGCGGTGTGCCTCACACTTGAATAGAAATCTCTTCTACTGTCATTCAAGTTATCACAGAACAATGATAATAGTGATTAGCGGTTTATGGCTGCTGCTCTTCATCATCTTTTAAGTGTTATTGTACAGGGAGATTCCGGTTTGCGTAAACATGGAATTTTCAGCAAATCATTTTAAGGGGAATTACAACTTAGCAAGTTTTTTGATTATAAAAAATAAAACGCTCACTTTCTTGACATAAACTCTGAGGACCTCAATAATGCAATAAGTAAACTATGCGAAATTATTGAGCCTTATGGCTTATGAGATTTATGGCTGAAACACAAACACGCTATAGCTTCGTCTTCGTCTGCGTTTCGATGCACCCGTTTCGAGTTTGCTTTGAATGACATTTCTTCCCAGATACAAATCAATTTAGTTTATTCACTTTGTTTTACGCCTGTTGAGCTGTGATACATAGCAAATGTTCAGCAAATTTGAACTAGAGCTCCCGTTTGGAGTCGAATAACGTAACATTACGTTCTTTTCTTTACGAATGTTTTCTTCTTTTTTTTTTACACACTATCAGAATTGGTCGTATAGGCTTATAGCAAGCACCATATTACGACCAATAGTTTGCCAACACAAGACTGTGTTATACCACTGGCTCATCACTTAATGTGGTGTTAGTTGTTAGTAAGCACATAACGAAATTAAAACAATTAACACAACATACATAAATAATTAACATAAAATAAAGAAAAAAGAAAAAAACATTACAACATCAACATAAAACATTAAGAAGTGGAACACTGGTTTTCAAAATTATTTTAAGTTGAATTTTACTTAAATTAAAATCAAAAAAATAATTAGTCCGGTGAATATGGATCTTAATCAGATCCTGACTACGGAGATTATAACCTCCCCCTCGAGAGCAAAACAAAATTTTACAGAGAAGGTCAGGAGCATCAGTGACTCCAGTTATAATTTGATGGAAAAATACAATATCATTATTATTTCTTCTCTGTTGTAGTGTTTGCATATTAAGGATTGACAAACGATTTTCGTATGGAAGGGTATTTAGGGGATGAATCCACTGAAACCCTTTTAACAAAAAACGGGTAAAATTCCATTACACAGATTCCAGTCTTTCAATATGAACATCATATAAAGGAGACCACACCTGCGTTGCATACTCTAGATGGGGACGAAACAAACTGTTGTACAAAACACAGGTGACATTAGGATCCCGGAATTCCTTTGCTCATCGCTTAATAAAACCTAACATAGAATTAGCTTTATTGATTATGCCGTTAATATGCTCAGAAACTTCTAGGTCCTTAACAGTAAAAACATGAGCTGAAGTGTGGTTTGAAATGACATAGTCATAAGATGAAGGTGAACGTTTTTTTAGAGAAGATCATTCTTTGACACTTTATAGGGTTAAGATTTAAACTGTTCTTTTCACACCATAATGTAAAGCGGTGAATATCATTTTGAAGTAAAATGTGATCATTTGCAGAAGTCATATTTTTTATATATCTTCATATCAACAGTAAAGATGAGAATTTGACTATTATTGACACATAACTGTGCATCATTGATAGCTAATGTAAAGAGAAGGGGCCCCAGATGGCTCCCCTGCGGAACACCTGATTTGACCAAGTATGATTTAGAGTAAGTATTTCTGAATTTAACTTGATAAGATCTATTCTCAAGGTAGGAGACAATCCATGTAATTAAAAAAAGTGGGAAACCGTAAGAGTTTAATTTAAACTTGATAATCTCATGAGATGGTTGATCAAAAGCCTTCAAGAAGTCCGGGTAAACACAATCTACTTCTTGGCCACATTGCAAAGCATCTTAACATTTATAACCAGATTAGTATACGTTGCTCGTTTCTGCATAAAACCATGCTGTTGATTGCATATAATATTCCTACAGTTGAATGCCAAATTGTCACACACTAATTGCTCAAACAACTTTGGAATACATGAGAGTTTAGAAATCGGCCTGTAATTACAGATATTGTTTTTATCACCTTTTTTATAAACGGAAGTTATGAAGGCACTCTTCCCTAATGCAGGAAACTTACTTGATTTCAATGAAAGATCAAAAATATTAAGCAAGGGAAGTGCTAAGACTGACTTACACTTTGTAAGAACTACAGGTGGTATTCCATCTGGTCCAACAGAATAGTCTTCTTTAAGAAGAGACATAAATTCTAAGATTTTATTATATTCTATTGTAATACTATTAAAAGACACTTGGGGGCAGTTTTGCAGATAATGGAAATAAGTTTCGTCCAGAACGACAGGAGAATCAATGAAAGATTGACTAAAATTTTTTGCAGATGTCAGATGTTGAACGAAACATGAGGTTGAAGCTTAATTGTGATAGCTTGCATTGAATTTGATGGCTGAACTCATAAAAGTCAGCCGAAGCCAAAGCTATAGTGTGTTTGTGTTTCAACCATTAATCTTTCAAAGTCACACGACCTTAAACACTTACAAAACAATGAATGCGCTACTTGAAAGTCAAACAATTAAATTTTCTGTAGTATTTCAGATGTTTATTTAAAATTGTAGGTGCTTCCCAATATAAAGTGATTTATTTGATTGTTTTTAAACAGAAATAGCACAGTTTAATTTTGAAGAAGTTTCTATGTGACATTGTTGAATAATATTTTGGTACACGGGCGATTATAAATTTTTTCTACGGAAAATCAACACTACTAATACAGAGAAGCATTGCTATGAACAATAGAGGAAAATTAATCAGAAAACGGAAAAATCTATTTTTAAGGTCCTATCACATTTTCTAAGAGGAGTGCTTGTAAAGGTCATCGGCTTGTCCAATTATCAACAAGATAACTTAAGAATGGGGTGAATTAATAACAAATTAAGTGTTATGATTCAATGATAGAGTGAGCAACAATCTAGAGGTTTCAGGTAAATGTAAGTAGGTCACTTGATGTTGTATTAAATTTGAAAAGAATAAAGTCATGTATGTACTTTTTCCTTCTTTGTCTGACTCCATTGAAAAGTCAATAAAAAAGAAGAAATTACAAGAGCAACAAACCATTTGAGGTACGGAACACAAAAAATCAAAACATCCTTTTTGTAGTCACTCTCAACAATTTCCATGGACAAGGTAATATGAACCCAAAATGTTCCAATAAACTAACACTTAAATTCCGAACAAAAACTTCCTTCATGCTGTCCTTGACATGATATCTTCCTCCATTAGTGGTAGTTGTTGGTAGGATATAGTAAGTCTCTGGAAAATAATTGTTTTTCATCCTTCCATTGTGAGCATATTTCAGGTGAAGATAAATGTAACTATCGAAACATAAACAATATTGTTTTGATGTTAGTGGGCGTGAATTGTAGTCTCAATGTGTGGATGTAAATTGATGATGATGTGATGTGATATGTGGTAAGTAAATTGTCAAATCACTTTTTTCCATCAAAATTGTTGTATAAGCACATCTTTAGAGAGTGGCAAAAGTTCAAGGGAATGGAAGTGGCGTCTTGATGTCTTCGGTTAGGTGTCATTTGGTTTGGTTTTCTGTGCTTGATGGCTTTGTTTAAGCAAAGTTAGGATATTAATATCTCTCTTTTGTAAAACCACTTCAAAGGCTGTCCGGATTTTGTTCTTTAAAGTTCAGTGCTATCAGATATGGGATGTGGTTGCATTGAGTTGCATTTGAGGTTGGCCAAGCAATAAAGTAATTGAATTCATCGATTGAATTTCTTGTTACACTTCGATTCGAGATTTACGCTTCCCATTCCACAGACCTGCATGATTCCTTTCTCAATTTCCCTCTACTTAACAAATTTCCATTCAAATTCCACCACATTCCATTAAGAAAACGACAAACGCCATCAAATTCAAAACTCCAAACATAAGTAAAACCTCTTTGAACCTATCGAACCTCAACAATTTCGGTGCTTCGACTATCGATGGTTTTAGAACAAAATTAATTCTTGCTAAATATTCATACTCAGATCGCCAGAGTAACAATAGACCAGCTTCATCCATCCATCGAATAATCTGATTGACTTTCGGAGTCAAAATTGATTGTTTCCGAAAGAACATTGTCACATGTTCGCCATAAATACGTTTCATGATGAACTTTTCCAAATCACTGTGATCGTAAACGATATAAAAATAAATAAACGATGCAACTGCAGCTTTCTTATCAATTGAGTTGTTTGTTGTCAAAATCTTTTCTGCTGTCAAAAACTTGAATACCGGTTTATCCAATTTATCGAATTGATCGATAATTATCGATTCGTACAGATTATGAGCATATATGGTATAGTTAAGAGCCATAAGATCTTTGACATTCATAAGTTTTCCGGATATAGTTCGTCGTCGATAAGAATCGAAGAGTTTTCCCTGGTAAGCGTTGCGGAGAATCATGGCAGCTATGGTCCAAGTGATCAAACACCATCGAAGGGGGATTTTTTTTTGGAAAACTAGTTATAGAAATTCCGATTGTAACAGCTAACATATCGAATATTTTGATATCTGAATATCGTAAAAGTTTCGATAACACAGCTCCAACACTTAAGGTCAGAAGTATCGATATCCAAGCGAATATATCAAATGCATTGAGAATCCAAAAAATCTGCACAAAATCGGATATAGGGTGTTTTAGAACAATCACAGTCCACGTATTGAAATAACTTAGACTGGGAGTGAAATATTTATTTTGCGGTGAACCATTTTTGTATAGCCCAATAAGAATGTCAGCTTTGCCTTCTTGAAGCTGTGAAAAATTTTATCGATAACATCAGTGTACTCTTTCGCGTAATGTTACTTACTGTCTTGAAGGGACCCAATGCTGTACCATTGTCAAAAACTGTAAACTGCTCCGTTATCGGAGAATCAACTATTTCATACATAAAATTCATCAATTTCGATAGTACTGTAATTATTTCCAAGTCAATTGACCATAGTTCATTGCCTTCTTTAAATCTATGAAGCGGTCGTCGTTTTACAAGAACGGGATTTCTTGTCACGATTTTCAGAACGCACCCGCTGATATTTTCTGCTTTTGGCGGAAATAATAGTCCATTTCCAGATGTTCTGCTGGTAAAATTGTGAATTACAGGAGTTGTACATCCGCAATTAGAGATGTGATATGGAAAATAAGTAAACGCTGAAATTTCACCAGATGTTGTCTGTGCTAAAATTGCTACATGAGCTAATGATGACTGGAACATTTTGAAAAAAATTTGCTGCATAATTTCTTTGACATATGAATGAGTCTTCAATACTATCAAAAAGTAAACCTGGTTGTCATTTTTGTTTTTGGACATTGATGAAAACAGTTGACTATGAATAAGAACACTTCTAACATTGTTTTTCTTAAACAGCTTTCAACTTACCGAAATTCCTCAAGCGACTCAATCAACCAAAGGTTATGCTCGCCTGTATGAATTTTCGATTTTTCAATATTGTTCTGAAGTTGAGTGGCGAAGTTCCAGCTATTGTTTTCGTCAAGAAATCGATTTAACAAATTCTCAAGAAATACTTTATGTTCCTTGGAAGTTGTTCGAACGGAAATGCTTACAAAACTTGCACTTGAATTGAATGAACTGGCAATGGCAACGGTTAATGATTTTTCAAAAATCTCATTTTCTCTAATTTCATTAGTTGACGTTATAATTTCCAACTTGGATTGACCAACTAATGAAACAAACAGCAACAGCACTATCGACATGATTTGCCTCAAAAGGGAAATCGTTGAATAAGGGATTTTCAACAAATGCAAGCTTTTATCGGAATAATTGCATAATAATTAAAAATGTAATTTTGTTGTTATTTAATAAATGGACACTTTGTCATTTTCACTTAATATAAATGGACAGTAATTTCGTTGTGTTTAAGCAAATGGGATATTTAAATTTTGTTGAATGGCATTATTCAGTGAAGCTCTTTTTTCAGAGTATCAAGCTTGACAGTGGAAAAAGTTGGTAAAAAAGAGTAAAAGCAGTAAAATTTCAATTTCAAAAATCATAAGACACAAAATTGAAAATTGAATGAACCCTTTTAATTGTAAATTCACTTTTTCTTTCTTAAATAACTCTTTTTTTTATTTCTTCACATAATATTGGTTTTTTCGAATTTATTTTAAAGGTTATGATAAATTTTAAATATACACGCACACAAAAAATTGTATTTTTTGTTAAAATTGGTTTAATTCATTTAAATATGATATGCCACGAGACTTATACAACTTTAATTACTTCATATTTTATTAATTGATCTGTTTTTCTCTTATTTACACTAAATATTATTTTACACAAAATTAAGAGAGGAGAGAGAAATTAATATAAAAACAATTACAAACAAAAAAATAAAAGTAATTTTCTTGTGCATGGAATTGAAAATTTGTTTTTTATTTAATGTTTTTTAAAGTTCATTATAATTTTTATTTTAATAGCTAACATTAATTTTTTAGTTGCCATATGAAGGGTAACAATACTGCATTTATTTAAAAAACGAAAAACAGAAAAATTTAAATAAGTTATTGACAATTTTTATACATTTTGAACATTTTGAATCTAAGAAATTTAAGAAATTATAAAAAGTTTAAAACATTGTTTTTTGTTCAGTCCGAATTTGTTGGTTACTTTAATTTGCTTTCTTTTTGGCTTTTCGTTTTAATGTGCGGTCAGGTCAAGGGAAGATTTTCGTTAGTCATAAATCAGTTGAAGCGACGACCGTTTAACCCAAAAATCGGATATTGGTGAAGATTGCTTTAGCTGGCCGCTTGCGATTGCAGAAATGAACGGTCTTGCGTTGATTGCCATTCCGATTTTCGTGTAAGCCAACAAGAAGTTTATAGACGTCTTCTTTGCTTGGTGTGCAGGCATAACGAATTTCTGGTTCATAGTTGCTATGAAGAGAAAAAAAAGCACAAAAAATAATAATAACAGCTTCAAGCCTAAATCAATACCATCAAAAGATATCAAATCAAATTAAGGTTTAAAAAAAGCAAAAGGCAAAAAAAAATTGAAAATAAAAGCCATCGTGTTTAAACACGTAAGCTCACCCTCGATTTCGGCTATGACGTTTCCATGGATATCTCTGATAATACCTTGACCTTTTCTCCATGCCAGTTATGAGGGGATATAAATTGCTACTGTCCACACCTGGATTTTCTTCGATATAAACCACAGGCAGGGTTTCGATGTTTGGATCCTAAAGGTATATTGAAGCCGCAGAAAAATAACAATTTTTTTTTTTGTTATAGATTAATCCATTTTAACCCTTTTTTGAAAATAAAAAAAATATGGCTTTATGATTTGTCACCTCTAAAAATTTCATCAGTAAAGCCGATTTGCTAACAATATCCTGTTCCTCTTTTATATCCTCATCAAGCTTTCGTAGCAATTCGAATTTATCTGGCATTGCCAGATCGTTGATTACTTTATCGATATAATCGTCATCGTTATCGATTTCATCGTTTTCATTGCCGACTAATCCAGCGGTTTCTGCTGCTACCTCAGAGTTGAGGGCATGAAGGAGCTCTGTAAAAGGAAAATGATTACATTTTAAATGGTGTGAATGATTCACAACCCAGACAATAGAAAAACTCATATATCGGTGTGACAAAGGAATATATCGTCGTCGACTTTGAAACGGATTGATACTATACATAAAACGGACAGAAGGATATGAAGGCAAAGGAAATTAGGATCTATTTAAAGACTAGTCAGTAGACTATTTCCGAATACTTTGTATTGTACGGTATCACAATTGATACATTTACTCGTAACTATTGGTCGGCGGTTGAGTGACAATTATTGGCAGTTTAAGAACTGGCCGGGAGCAGTCGAGGCATTTTCATTTTACAAGGACATGCATTGTTTTGAAGGGTTTTTATAGAACCTTTGGTTTCATTCTATCGATTATCTGTACAAGAGAAGTTAATTTCTGGCTATTGACAATAGTCTTCTTTAACAAATACTTCGGTTAAAGCTTTGTAGAGGACTTGGCGATACCGGTGTAACGTAATTGGCCTCAGCCTAATCAATACCACTTCACATACACATAAATTGACAATATTAATATCAAAATCAAATAATATGTAATCAAAACCAAACATTACAACCCACTTGTTAGGATCAATTCATTCAAAATACCCATCAAAATCAATTTAAATTCTTCAGTGCGGTGATGTGATTGACCGCATGTTTGACATGACCTTCATTCCAAATCAAAATATCCTTTATGCCAGACAGTAGGGAACTCTTCAAACCTAGTAACACGTCCCCAAAACATACATTCTTATACAAATACTTGTATCAACGATATTCAATAGTAAAAAAAGGACTTATTCAGTAAACTGATCAAATATCAATTTCTATTTAACCAAAAATGATGCACGATATGGGGAGGAAGCTAATTATGGTCGCCCACTGAACAAACCTTTTGAGTCGATAGATCGAATTCATGTATATTGTATAGTCACTTGTTCCCATGGCAAGCAAAAAAATCCCTCCCTTCTTCAAAGTCAATAAGGACCCGGTGATGAGTATTGGTTATCGGGTGTAAGGACAAATATTGACAATAATGAAACGTATTTAGGGATGCCCGTAGGATAAGGACTTGTTCGTTTTTTTTCCTTCTTTTGAAAGTCAATGATTTGTGTAAAAGGCCACTCGCTATGATGATAAAGCCAAAACAGATTCATGTGGCTATCAGTACACGTTCGTTTCAAATTACTCTTCTTGTATCACGATGGGGACGTTTTTAAGGGTGGCGAAGGCGAGATGCCACTTGAATTATTGTCGAGTATCAGGTTTTTGTTTTGACTGCGTGGAAATTTGGATTTTTTTTTTGAATGGAAATTACCAGATAGCAATAGGCAGATAAAAAGTGACTTTGATAAAGCATATTGACTGTGAATAAACATAATAGGCACACAATCATGCCAACCATTTAATTTAATTAGTAGAATATGTTTTTCCTGGGAAACTGAAGAGCCATAAGGAATATTAAATGCAAGCGTTGAATGTGTCCTCTTGGGAAAGTTTATTTTCGTGTTTAAATGGAAGCTGGAGACAGTCATTGAAATAAGAAAACAAAAAACTTTTCTTTTAGTACTTTTAGAGTTGGACCCGAATTGGCTCAACTGATGAATACGTGAAACAATCGTTCTTCCGAATTACAGCAATCTTTTTTTGACAATTTACTCCTTTTTAACCATTCAAATAAATGTCAATTAAGAAGATCTGTAAATCTTCATTCAACCAGTCTTATTTTACGCCACAAGATTTGTTCTAAACTAGATTTTTATGAGACCCGAAATGATGAGAATCATGGAGAACGAAGCAAATTAATTCTTTCTTCAATTGTTAAGTCAGTGACTTCATATTGGAGAGTGGAGTGTTGTGCTTTATTTTTTTTTTTTTTTTTTTGAAATAATGTTTTTTTTTTTAAATTACATCAACTTTATTACTATTTAAAGGTTGTAAGGTAGATTCAATTGTTCTTAAAGTCGTCGTAGAACAGTATGTGAAGGAGAGATGTGAGAAACGAAACAACCTTTTGTAAGACTTTTTTTCTATTAGTTTTTTTTTTTTAAATGGAACATTTTTTTAAATTGTGAGGTACTTATCGTTGAAAATTTAAAATTTTAAGTATTAAATAAGAGATATTAAATTTTGAATTTTCAATTTTAATGATTTGAAACATAAAAATTTGATTTAAAAGCAATAATTTTGCAGCCCTTGAATTGAATAGAGACTTGTTGTAAAAACTAATTTATCAATAAATTATTGCGATAAGTCATAGCATGATTGCAATATTTATGCAAGGTGAGCCAACCATGAGCGCCATTTAATATTTCGTAAGGACTATTTACGGACAGAAAACTTTCTTGGAAATGTAATCTTCGGATTTCTTGTAGAATTGGGCATACAGCAATGAAGTGGTGAATACTTTCAGACTCTCTCCTGTTTCATAGATCACAAGTTTGCTGAATATCGACTCTATGTGGCATGAAATTCAAATTAAATAATTCAATTCTGGCTCTGAATATGGTGCTTATAACTTTTGACGAAAATTTTGTGTTGAAATAGTTATCAATGGTTAACATTTGGTGGTTAAGGTTGCAGTAAATAAATCTGGAAGGTGATGAGGACGCTCTAGTTAAAAACTGGTCGTATATTTTGTCATCTTAGCTATGACCCTTGCGAACATATTTTGCCATTCGCTAACGTTATTTTCCGACAAAGAATAATCAATATCATGAGATAACGCCAGCTGTTGCCAATTTCTGAACGGATAAGCATTTGTTTGTAATAGCCTAGATATCACTGCCCTATGTAAACTATTTTCACTTCTCTTCATTACTTTTATTAAAAAACCAGAATGAGCTTTCAGATTTTTGCAGATAGGTGGGTAACCTGATTCCACATGAATGGCGTTGGTAGGAGTAGCGTTTGGTAGACGGAATAAACGCTTGAAAAAGTACCTCTGTACAGTTTCGAAATCTTCAAAGGGGTCTACTCCAAATGCCTGCACCCCGTGGCACATACAAGTGTTCACTGTGGCAGATCAATGTTTTGATTTGCGGAGAATTTTGGCCACATTATGTTAAGTGCCAGTTTTGCTTCTCTACTTTTTTCTTTCACATGATTTCGAAAGTTTAAGTTGTTAGACAACAGTACACCAAGGTACTTGACCTCAGGAACTACTTCTACCAACTGGTTATTGAGTCGCCAAGTCTCTACCCGTCTACTTCTTCGGTTCTCGAAAACCATAACTTTTGTTTTCAAGACGTTGATATGTAGATCCCATGTCTCACAGAAAGCCTGAAGTTTGTTTATTTGCAGTTGTAGAGTTGAAGGATTCTCTGCCAGCAACACCAAGTCATCAGCATAAAGGATTACCTTTATTTGCAGACCAGCGAAGTTAACGCCGCCTGGAAGAATTTCAGAAATGGAGTCAATGTATAGAGCGAAAAGAATAGGGCTTAGAATGCAACCCTGAGGAACACCTGCAAAAGTTGGGAACCATTCAGACAGCTTGGATCCATCCCCCACAGTTGCACTTGAGGAAGATAATAATTTCGCATATACTGCCAAGAACTTTCTGGATACTCCAAGCGATGCCAGTTTGTAGATCAAAGCTTGCCTGTTGACTGTGTCAAATGTTGCTTTGAAGTCTACAAAACAAACATATAACTTTTTATGCATTTCAATATATTTTCTGGCTATGCTGGTTAGTGCGAAAATGTGGTCAATTGTTGAAAACCTGGAACGAAACTCTGCTTGAAAAATGCTGAGACGATTAAAATTTTCTATCCATGTGGATAGAAATAACATAACATAAAGAGTTGTGGCAAAGATCTTTCTGAGAGAATTTAGAATTGAGATTCCCCTATAATTTTCTGCTTGGGAAGCATCGCCTTTTTTAAAAATTGCAAAAATAAGCGATTTGTTAAAACCAGAAGGAACGCAAGCATTATTATATATCTTACTGTTCCGTTTTTAAAGAATTCGACTGGAATGCCATCACAACCCGGGACCTTATTGTTTTGCATAACCAGCAAAACTGAATTGAGCTCTTCACAAGAAATCGTACAGTCTAATTCAGACACAACTTCATTTTGTAACGCAAAGCTAAAAGTATGAAGATTCTCCTCCGCTGACAATAGAGTTTTAAAATGAGCAGCTAAAGTCTCAGCTTCGAGAGAAATCTTCATACTTCTACTTTGCCCATCTAACTCTCTTACATTATTCCAATCTTGGAATATCTATTAAAGAACTTAACATGCACAATATTCTTAATAATTATAGAATTTCACTGAAGAACTTAAATGATTTAAATTTCACTAGTTGTTCGAAAAGTATAAAAACATTCTTCCTGCAAACAATTCTCCTGAAAAACCTTTCAATTTCAGTCAGCCAAGAGATTATCAACATTTGAAGGAAAGTAAAACAAATTAATTTCACACTTATGTCTCCTACCATCATGCATAAAATATGGATATGAAACAATGGATCTTTCTCAGAATGCAAACATGCGTTCAAAATTTGTACAGTGGGCTAAGTTCTTGAATAACTTTCTGAAAATATATTGAAATTGTTTGAAAGAGATTCAAAATTCATGTGAAATATTGGGTATGTGTGTTTTGTTTTGATGCAATAGAGCTGAAGAAGTTTTCGAGTAGAGGCTAACTTCTTGCTTTGTTAATATGTTATTTCAATAAATTTTGAAGTAATCTGGTTTCCATGACTATGAATAGCCTTAACCCAATTTGGATCTTGATAATAACACGTCATTTCAGTTCAATATTAATGGTTTTATTTTTTTTTGCCTTCTCACAACCCTTTTATCATGTTTTTCCTGCCCCTTTTTTTTATAAATTCAATTTTCAGGTGAAAGGACATTAAGTTATATGGAATGAGCTTTTAGTGGAACAAATGCACTCACATAAAACCGCCGGGCATCGGGTTATTACCAACCGCCCTATCTACCATAATTGCGTGCATTCCCGACGAAAGGGTGTTCTTCTTTTTTCAAACGAAAATACAACCGAATTCATTTTTTTTATCTAGATTTCCTGTAAGAGTGCATTTGTATGTAGTTCATATGTTGCTGCAATTCATCCACATGAAAAATAACACCCTGTTCTTCGTTGTTTTGTTTATTTTTATGACAAGGAAATTGAGCGGAAATGGCTATTTGTTTATATTTTTCTTTTAAGCTGTTAAATAACGCACTCTCACATGGAATCCTTTGCACAAAAAGGATTGTTAATGGATCTGAGAGTTCTAATGTTTCATGATGCCACCTACATTCGAGTTCTGTTAATTTTTATTGCAATGTTTTAATTGTTAAGGTCGTGGGACTTAAATAAATGAATTTGATGTTCACTTCACTTCAATTTAAATGGAAGTGAGGAGTGTTATTCGCCCTTAAAAAAAGGTTAAAAATAAAAAAAATAAAAAATCGATAAATGTATTTTGAAACTCCTCAAAGGACTATTTTTGGCAATTTAATTGGGTGAGGTCCATCAAAACAGATTTCGTGTTAGATAACAACAGAAAATAGTGTTAATTAATTCACACCCTAGTTGGTGATGATTGACGAATATTCGTCCCAAACACAGTATTTGCATATTTTTTCCAACCGATCCGATGACACATCTATCACTTCCATTCATGTAGCTTTTTGTTGTCTACGCGGAAAAGTTGATTGAAATTTTTAATTTGAAAAATTTTAAACAATCCTTAAAGAGGAGTACGTTACAACTCAACACCCACGGAGACTAGCTAATTAGAGAAAAGTCCACAACACATGGCAGAGTGTTCGTGCCATTCATAAAATAAACTCCGACTAATCCCTTTTTCGCTCCTTCAAACCATATGTCAAGGATGTATGCTTAAATATACCCAACCATCCCCCGCACCAAATTCCCCAGAGTAAGCAAACAAATCCTGTTAAATAAAATAATGTTCTTACCATCGCCCGGATCATAGACAGCCTTTTCGAGTTCTTCCAAATCGTGCGGCTGATATGAAACACTTCCTGGCAGAGATAATCCTCCGCCACCACCGGCTGTTCCCAATCCCAATCCACCACCATTTCCACCGCTGCTGCTGCCAATCATCATCGAGTTACCATGACGCGCTGACAATCCAAACGCCGCCGTCGACGATGATGCCTTAGATTGAGGACGAGGGAAAGCAGCAACAAGGCCCATTAAACTATCACCACCACTCCAACAAGCTAGAATAATTATAATGGCCCACAGGATATTCAATAAGGCCATTTTGTTTGTTTTTATTTTCTTCTCTTCTGAACAACGTTTGTGCGAAGGTGCGATGAGAAAATGTTACCCCAGAGAGGTAGTGTGGTATTTATGCTGTCTGACAGGTGGTTCTTTTGTTACGAATTTATGTAGAAAGTTGCTTTCACAAGACAATTTACTGTAAACGAAAGGAAAAAAAGGAAAACAAGTTAACAGTAATTTTTCTATGAATTTAATGCTGCAGAACATTAATCCTTAATTAGGTCACAAAATTAAGTGTTACGCTTCGTCCTATAGTCGAAAGTCCTTCCGAAGAGTCTTAACTTCTGATTATACAAGGACGCATGAAGGCCGATTTAGTGGTTTGAGAGATGATATGAGTGTTGTCACTCGAGTTGAGGAGCCTGTGTGTAAATTGGCACTGAATCACGGTAATTGTCTCATAACTCGTCGTCAAGATTTTTTGAATTAGACAATTCGTCCTTTTGATGAGACGTGTCGTTAATTTTTTGATTTTATTAATGTCGGGTAACTAACAGGTTTTTATTATCCAAGGCCGATACTCATTAATCAGGATAACTTACGATATGAATTTCGAGACCAAGACGAATGTGTGTCACGTAATTTTGATTATGAATGAAAAATTAATTTTCTTTTGAGTGGGGGTGCTCTTTTGTTTTTTTTTTTGTTTGCTGGTTTGAAAAAAGGACTTGACGTCATACCTAAGAAAAATTGCCTGCTTAAAGGAGTGAACCGGTCGGTGTGGTGTCACATTCTGTTCCTGGAAAAATTGCATGGTTTTATAATTAGTCATGTTCAGTATTCGTGTATTCGCGTTTACATAATGCACTGTTTCCATATTTTCATTACAAACCAAACAAGAAAGATGTTTGAATTTGAGACGGTTTTGATTACACAATTTAACATAATCAAAAAATTCTATGTAATGAGCGTATTTCCTCTATACGGTACCGGATATAGATGTTTCTTATATAAATATAGATTTACCTACTTGAAAATTTGAAATAAAACGTCATTTATTTGAATTCAAAACAAAATGAAACATCATCGACGTTGGTTGGGGTCGAAAGAACAGAAATCATAATCTCGCAGACCGAAATCTCGCTAGTCATTTGACTGCAAAATACTTTCCCGTATTATTGATGCCCGAATACCATTTAAAAAATAGTGTGGCGCAACAGCTCCATTTGCCCGCAAGAAAACACACATTTTGTCATGGCAAACTCCCCCTTTTCATCACTCATCATTCATCGATATTTGCTAGCTTTATCGATACTTCCAACAGCCTTGAAATAGACCACACTCTTTTTCAATCGAAATTTTAAGAGACACGAAATGGTGAGAATCATGGAGAACGAAGCAAATTAATTCTTCGTTTAATTTATTCAAAAAAAAGCAACTGCATTTTTGTGAAATCAATCAGTTCCAGACTGTTCTTAATAAAGTACAAAGTTATGGTTTGAAATTTGAGCGAATTTTGTTAATAAGCGAAATTCCGACTACAAGGCCTTAAAAAAACCGACAAATTGGGCTTGCTTAGACCTTTCTTTTGATGTTCATATTAATCGAATTCAGAAGGATTTTAAAAAAAGTAACGCACAGTAATTTTTTTTCCAAAGCAGGTTTAGCATATTATTGTTTGACAATGTAAGGCCATTACATCACATAAGCTGCTCTAACTCTTGAGCCGACGATAAAGTTATCATAAGATAAGATGAAGACATATCAATGATGGAAGCAATGATACATCAAAATTATGTTTTACGAGATCAAATAAATCCTTGCCGAGAGTTATTTGTCTCAATTTTATGACTCTGTTCTCTTTTTTACGATTGTATATATATTTTTGGTAGATATACACACATGTGACTTTGAAGAGTGTCAAATAAAACTGTTGATATTTACAAAATAACAAACATTAGGAACGAACGCAACAAATTCCGCATAATCAACAAAAGTATTAAAAAAAGAAGAAACAAATGGTAAGTATACGCCACCGTGAACGTGGGTTTTTGATTGTTCTTTTGCTTGGACATCAATAAACCTTTTTATGGTTGTTTAAAAATAGAGTCGAGAGGAAAGATAATATTTTGTCATCTTTTTACTGTCGGAGCTGTTGTGAATAAGCAAGTGAATAATACCGAAAACACAAATGTCAACAATCTCGTGACATTTCAGGTTAAACCCAAAATTAAAAAAATTGTCATACAATTTGTTAAGCAATGTCCTATGGGTTGCAGCATCTAAAAAACGGCTTTTTTTTGAAACCAACCAATCCCAATTTTTTCTTCAGTCTCATAAAGGAAAGTTAGGCACCGCCTAAAGATATGAGATTTCACAAGAAACCTCCTTTATAAAAAACAAAGTGAACCAAATGAAAAAATGAGATCGTAAAGCGTGCTAGTCACAAGAGGCAACGGATATCAATTCGCAGAACTTCCTCTAAATTGGACTTATCAGTCCATTCAACCTTTATGACAAACCAATTGAAATAGAGTTTAGTTGAACGTGTCAAGTGGCATTGATTTCAAAGTCGTTTCTTTGATTTTTGATTGATTTACAGATCGACAACAGATAAACTTTTCGCAGGGTCAATAACATTTCTAAAAGTCTCGATTTTCTTTTAAAATCGGTTATTTTAGGTTAGGCTTTGCTTCCTGTTATTTTTTTTTATGTTCTTCCCTCAACAACTCAAAATCTCCTTATGCGTTCTGTTGATAAAATATTTATGTAAAGAAAAAAAACTTTTTTTTTTATCTCCAACGTGCCACAGAAAACAAACAAACAAGAATATTGGTCAAGGCATGGAAACCATTTCATTTTTTTTTTCATTTAAAGTAAACACTAAAAAGGCCATCACGTCGGTTGTCAGGTTTCAGCATTATAATTTTTTCGTCGTTTGCAATTTTTTGAAATATCCAGAAAGTGGTCGTCCCTTTGATATTCATCGTCTTCACTCTGTTGACACTTTATTTTTCCTTTAAAGTAATTTTGTTCACTTAAATGTCACAAGCTGTATTGCATTGTTGTATGTTTTTGATCGAGCTAACTCTACTGTTATTAAAATCAATAATAATTTGTTGCAATATCCGATTTGACCAAGTTAATTCGAATAGAACTTGCCATTGTACAATTTAATATCACTATAGGGAAGGCTAGACAGTAATTATCATTACGCTTCTAAAGGCTAATAATAACTTTAACTGTGTGTGTCCTTTTTCCGATTACACAGAAAAAGGCTTCACTTGGGTTTTTTTTTCGTTGCTGGGTTTTTGTCTCTAAACATGAAACGTCAAAACCGATATGAATAATAAGGCGTCATGGAAGAGTGAACCTTTGGGGAAAATCCATTGACTTTTATGTTAATTTGCTTCGGATGATTACGTTTTTGAACCACAACAAGAGGCAACGTGCGAAGCATTAAAAATAAAAGAATAATAATCGATGCTCAATTGTTTGGAAATTTTTGCTTTAGTGGATTTTTAATATTGATGGTTGTTGTTTTTTAAAATTATGAGTTTTTTAAGACTTTTTGTGAAAATTAAAGGAAAACGATTAGAGGTTAATAAACTCCTTGAGATATTTAGCAGTCATTTGTTTTAACAATGTAAATAATAAAGACCAATTTCTTAAGTGAACGTCAAGTCGTCGAGTCCTCGAATTCGTTATCCTTGTGTCAAAGTAACAAATAGCAATAACAAATTATGAGACTGAATTATTGTAGTGTAGACAGGGTCTGACAAACTAATGACACAACCAATTACACCATTAAATGTACAATTAACTGACTCGTTTCATTTGTCATCGAAGACGTATTTAATGTTGTTGTGTAAATAAATATCCTACTAACGGACTAATTGTAGATATGTTTGAGTAAGAAAAAACCCTTGTTAGGGAGTCCACCATGACCACATCCAATGCAAACTCACACAACAAACATACGTCTACACTAATTTTTAGCATGAAATGGCCATTTAATGGTTTATAATTGAATTAAGCAAAACGTTGATACGTCAGATGAAAATGGGAAAGTCCCTTATAGCGTTTGAATGGTTTGATACATTGGATGTATTTTTATCTTTGGGGATTTTGAGAGTAGCTATAGAGGAAATGAAATTGATTTTACTTTCATATCAGTTAATTGATTGAAAATGGACGAAAATAGGTCAAATGAAAAAATATGTAGGTTTGCATACAATAGAATTAAAGTTTAGTTTAAAAAAAGAGGATTTAATCAATATTTAAAATTTGAAGAAATCAACCAGTTTATTATTACCCAGAATATACATTAATAAAGACCTGGCCAGCATCATCTTCGAAGAAGTATGGACCGATATGACGCCCCCAGTCCAAAATACACCCCAAACAGTGAATTTATTTGAATACATTGGCAGCTCATGAATTTCGCATGGATTGGGGCCATCAAAAAATCCGTAAATTTGACTTATTTTCGAAACCATTCTTACAAAAATGGGTCTAATCGCTAAAAATGATTTTTCAACCAAAATTGACATCAACTTCCAATTGCCAATTAAGAAGTTCTACATCATGTACCACTTACATTTTCAAATCAGCCCTGAACTACGCCAATAAATTTGTTTTAAACTGGAATTTAAAGAGACCCGCAATTATGAGAATCATGGAGAACGAAGTTTTATGAATTCTTTATTCAATTGTTATTTAGTGGTTCTAAATTTGTGAGTGAAGTGTTGAGTGCCGAGCAAATAATGATTTTTTTGCATTTATTCGACTAATTTACTATTTAAATTTAAAGGTTGTTAGGTGGTTAGTTGTTCTTAACAGTCCGTGAAGGAGAAATTTGAAAAAATGATTTTGCGACTGGGATGCGATTGGGATCAACTTCCAACTGCTCCAAAGCACAATTAGCAAACACACGACACAGTTGGATTTTTTATGAGTGAAGGCTAATATCAGGACGAAATATTTGCCATATTGTGCTATACGAAAGACAAAGTTTTTGTGACCGACGCGGCACACTTTCATCAACTAGCGTCAATTTTTTCGGCAGATCTTGAGTTTCGTTGATGTCGTATGGTTGTCAGCTGATAGTACACTGAGCCGTTGAGCTTAAATTTGCCACCAAATGTTGAATAGTCGACTTGGAATAGAAGGGCGACCACGTAACCCATAAAAAATGGGCAACGCGAGCATCGTTACTGCAAAGAAACATTCATTTTGATAATAATGTTTTATAATTTGCACGTGTTGCTCGATGCCTTAACTTGTCATGATGACTTGTCATTGTGCCTGTCAATTACGATATTTTGACAGAAAGTAAAAGAAACAGTATGGCGCCAGGAGTTGTCAAAATCAACCCGTTTTTATTGGAAAACCTCTTTTTAACCATTTGTTTTGATTGTATTTTAGAATAGAGTTTTCCAAGGCTGTTTCTGTCACGAAAAGTAATTGAACATTTTCCCAACTTTTTAATTATTTGGAATCCAAAGCTGGTATGTTCCTGTCGCCATTATGAGTATAGCAACATAAGAGTAAGGCGGTGTAGGAAGATTTGAATTCTTAAATTATGTCAAACTCGAAATGTTGAGTTATATTTTCATCCTTTATTTAAAAATAAAAAATAAAATGGCTTACTCTCATCAATAATTCTCTAGGTGCGTGTGAAGAATTGAGGGGACCTACAATTTAACGCCGATTTCGAACGGCAAAGTTGAGAAGCACTTTTTCATGACAGATGATACTCATGAAAGTTTTTTCAGTTCTTCGCAAGATGCAGTGCCCGTGAAAGATGAAAATAAAAACTATGGGCACGAGTAGGTCTCGAACCCACGAAGTTCTGCTTAGCAGCCAACGCACCTAACCATCAAACTACGGACTCTACATTTTATGTATCCTTTATTTTATTTATTAAAAACTATTTGTTTGGTTTGAGCGCGTTTTCCATTAATGAAAAAGAGCATTCTTCCTTTTTTTGGTATACCAAAGCTGTTTGGGGTCTCCAAAACAACGTCTCCTTTTATTTCATTCAGTTAATTAATAATGTATTGAGATCTTTAGAGACACATTATTTCATGCTCACATGACCTTCTCAAATTTATGTTAAAGACAGCCGAAAACCGGTAAAATCTAAAAAAAAGAAGATTTACCTACTTTAATTTTTAAACAATGTTCATACACTTTTATGGTTGTCCGAAAACCTTCAATAAATCCTCTCTAATCGAAAATAAATTCACCTGCTTGCCCAATCTGTTTTCTTTGAGGTTATTGTACTTTAAAGCGAATCTGATTTTGACTCTCTTATAATAAAATTATTGCTACTCTTGACACGGGTTTTACTTTCCTCAAAAAACAAAAACAAAAATTGATTGATTCAAAATACAGGATAATCTGTTTAGTCCTAAACAAATTTTGGTCTTAAAATAGAAACGATGACGACGTTATAATAAAAATTAAGGAACCTTTTTCACCTAATATGAAAGATAATAATCATATCTTTGGATGGCTGCAAGCCTTTTCCACCTGTGCTATTCCAAGTCTTCGTGATTAATTGTACAAGTTAATCACCAACACAAGGGTCTTGTTTGAAATTTCTTGAGACCTATAAGTACAAAAAAAAAATCAGAACTTCCTACTATCTTACACAGAAATAAGAAAAATTAAAATTTCCCAGATGAACTCTTATCGCTTGCAGAAACCACAAAAAATTTAAAGAGAATCGAAAATCCAAATGCCAAATAGCATACAGCAAAAAAAAGAAAACGAACAAAATTTAAAGGAAAGAGCAACCCTTTTTCATATCGGTTAATCCTTTACAACTCATTTGGGAGTCAATACAACAGAAAATTCTATTTTTAAAAAGGCACCAGCGTTTTTCTAAGAATTCCAAGGAATTTAACCAAACCAAATTTAAGTGACACTTTTTTTCACACTGCATACAAGTGGGTTACTTTTAAGAATATCGTGAATTAAGCCTCGAGCAAATTTTTGAGTTGACAGTAGACAATAAGAAAAAAAAGTGTCTAGAGTAGGGTTTCCTTAAAGGCATGTAGACATTTATCCGGAGAACATGTTTTTGTAAATTTTATCTTGCTAGCTAGTTTAATATCGCGTGGAAGTTTGCGAACTTTGCGACGTTTGAGATTTAAAAGTTTATGATTAATATTCTGGAGAAGAGTGAAGGCTTGTTACTTGGAAAGTTCTTATAGTTTTGCCACTGGCATGGTTATTCGCTTTGCTTATAATCTGTTGTTCCTACCTACTTAGGGCTTTGGATTTGCTTAAGAAGACTTTTGTATCGTCTTTCAATTTTCTTTAGAAGACAAGATTTTCTTTCGTTTATTTGAAAGGTTATCACTTATATTCAAGTTTTGATTGGTTTTAGTTCTTGTTCAGGGAAAAATTGCATATTGCATTACCGTCGCAGAGAATTTTGTATTTTGAGTAAGAAAGGTTTCTTTGTCCGCTTTTTAGGGGCTTGATAATGCTTTCAGAAAATTCAACCAGAAAACAATTTCTTTTCAAGTTTTTGCATGATTGGAAAGGCAATTTTGGCTGTTGGCGGTAGCTCCAGAGCTTCTTTTTGATACGAAAAGTTTTTTTTTTTTTAGCAAAAATGGAATTGAAAAAGTATTTGGAAGACTTTAAAAGTGAGTTAAGCCTACGCATATTTGTAAGGATAACCATCTCAGCCCTGTTGCGGGCCACTATATGATGTTCGGTTGATTTTCAGAATTCTATCGAGCTCGTCCTTCGCTGGAGGATAAGCGCCTAAGAAACTATTACTGCAATCATTAAACCGAATTATGTATTCATGAGATGAGACAAAGTCAATGAGGGAAATATGTTTGTCGGTTAATTTTTTTCTTATAATTTTAAATTTTATTTTATGTACAAAATATTTCTTTTAATATTTACTTACAAATTCGAACTCGTGTCAAAAAAGAGAAAATAGAAAATTGCAATATGTTCTTTGGAATGCTTAAAAAAAAAGACAACACCAAATTGTGTATATATTTCAAAAAAAAAAAAAAAATACATAAAACAAATTTTCCAAAAATGTGAGTGTCGTCTTTTTTTCTAAAGTTTGCAGTTAAAAATACAAATAATTTGTAGCAATAACTATTATTTGAAAATATTTAAGAATATATTGATTAATGTTCCCTTAAACTTGAAACTTGACTTTAAAAAAAACTTCAAGGCGTAACGGAAATACTCCTCACATTTCAGGATTATTTCTGAAAGAAAGAATTTTTTTTCTCAAATTTAAAATTCTACAAACAATAAACTCGATAAATACTTTTCCCCCAATTTTATTTATGATAAAAACTTAAAGAAAATTAAAGTGTAAATAAATTATTTTGTTTAAAGCTCACTCGGAAATTCCATGACGAATTTATTAAAACACAAAAAAACACATCAGCATTATGAGTTCATCAAAAATTCTCCCGACAAAAAAAAAAATCAACCGAAGACACTCCTTTACTCCTTTAAAATTTACAAAAATGTCACAAGAATATTTTATTATAATTTTCCATTTTTTGACTTGCCTTTTTTTTATTTCACTTTAACCACTTAACAACCCGACCACCAACACTTAACACTTCTTTGGAATTCTTTTTTTCTTGCGTATATTTCCAATAACCAACCATGTATATCCCTAGTATCCCGTTGTGAAATCAATTCGAACAAATTTTCTTGACTCAGCGGCAACTTTTTGTGTTATGACCTTCCGTTTAATATGAACCGTTCGACCACTTGTTGAGCAATGCGCTGGTAAATGGCTAAGGATTCAACATTTATAGGAATCAGAAATTGAATCCAAAAGAGAGAACGAAGAGAATGAGCCTTTTCATAAAAAAAGGGATGTTCTTCATGCTGTTGTCATTTAACACTCAACGACAACGATGGAGCGATGGGGGTGTTGTTTGTAGAACTTGTGTTTTTGTGATTCATTCATAAAATCGTGTTAGGATCCTACTACGAAACGAATCACAAGCATGCATGTTGCATGTGTGTGTATAAATGAGAATGAGAATCGGCGCAATGGTAAGTTTTGACTGTGGTGAAATTTTGATTTTGAAATCAGGAAGTGTGTAACTGTTGCTTTGTTGGGTAACTAGTAAAGGCCAATCGTAGATGATGCAATATGCTGTATTTTAAACAATAAAAAATGTGACGGTTCCTATACACATAATGCCAGTTTTTTTTTTTAATAATAAGCACACACTCAAGGGGTTCTTATACCCTTATTATGCCATAGACACAGTGAGTGCTTTAGGAAGGGAGGAAGGGGTTAGAGAGAAGGTGCCTGTGTACATTGGTTTTAAATTCCTGAACATTGCAATGATCGGGAAAAACAGAGTGTGGAAGAGAGTTCCACATTCGCGTAGTACGGCTAAAGAACGATTCTCGAAGTTGGGTAGAAACTGATGGGCATTCCTGGAAGCGCGGTATTACGGTTGAATTGTTAAGGGGAGGAATGCAACTGGCTATTTCTCTAGAGCACTTACCGTAGAAGTAACGATAAAACAGAGAGAGAACGAACGTTACGACAGGTGTGCTCTAAAGAGTGAATGAATCAGTGATGTCTCTATCACCGATCATTCTTACGGCTCTTCTTTGTATACCATCCAAGAGGCTTAAGTAAGTACTGGAGCACCAGCCCAAAGATGGGAATTGTACTCAAGCTTTGGACGGATATAAGTCTTATAGATAACAGCCAGATCAGACGGGAGAAAAATTTCTTGCATCGTCTTAAGAAACCCAAACATCTTGCGGCATTTTTGGCTACATCGCGTATGTGCTCGGTCCACAAGAGGTGGTCAGTGATGCACATACCGAGAATCTCGAGATGTTCGGTCTCCTTGATGCAAGTGCCACTCATGGACAGTGGCAAGGGGGTATATCTCGCTTCAACGATACAAGACAGCATTGAGTTTTCGAAGCATTAAACTCTACACGTTTAATTCAGAGTCAGAGTTTAATGAGCTTATCATATTTTGCCGTTGCAGTTCCACATCCGAAGAGGAGGGATGTGAATCTGGAAACGAATATGAGAAGCTAAGGGTACTATCGTCAGCGAAACAATTTATTGGATTAGAAGTAACAGACAAGAGATCATTAATAAAAATGATAAAGAGGGTCGAGACAAAACGGAGCCCTGGGGCACACCAGCATTTATATTGTGGGTTTCAGACTTGAATCCGTCCAAAACAACTTGTATTGAACGGTTCGAAAGAAAGTTTCTAATCCAACGAAGAAGGGATTCATCGATACCGAAGGCACACATTTTCGATAAAAGAGCAAGATGCCAGACTTTATCAAATGCCTTTGAAATATCAAGTGCAACAATCTTACTTTCTCCAAAACGATGTAAAGATTTGTTCCACTGTTCGGTGAGATAAACCATCAAATCACCAGTGGACCTGTTGCTGCGAAAGCCGTACTGCCGGTCATTAAGAAGCTTTCGGTCTTCGAGATATTTCTTGAGCTGATAGTTTATCAGCGTTTCCATGACCTTAGAAAGAAGGGACGTAAGTGCAATCGGACGATAATTGGAGGGAGAAGAAGATTCGCCTTTTTTGGATTAGGCTATATATACAAATGCTGTTTTCCAACTGCTCGGAACGAGCCCAGAAGAATAGGATAGATGGAAAAGCTTACGCAAGGGTTTTGCCAGCGTGGAAGAACACCTCTTCAGAATAATAGCGGGGATACCATCCGGACCAGCGGATTTATGTATGTTGAGATCCTTTAAGACTCTCGCCACAGCACGAGTGCGGAAGAAGATTTGTCCCATGGAATCATTGACGCGCTCAAGAACTGGAGGAGTCATGACACTCTCTGGCAGCGAAGAGTTGGTGGCGAACTGCCTAGCAAAAGGTTCGCTTTCGCGAGCGAGCTAACAACTGGAGTGTCATTGTCAACGAGCGTAGGGACCGAGGAAGAAGAAGAATTCTTCATATTTTTTACAAATGACCAAAAATTCTTACTGCCTTTGGGACATTGCAGTATTTTATGCCTTAATTTTTGGTCCAAAACAGCTGGCCTGTTTAGAAACAGTGTGGATTTACGTAGCCCACGAACATTACAATAGTCAACTTTGAAATTTTCGATCATTCCAATATATCAAACAATTTAAAACCGAAACAGACGAAATATAAGAGAAGTTTCATTTTCATGAAAAACTAAAATTCAGATATAGTTTTTCGAAGAATACAAAATTATGACAACCTTATTATTATTAGAAACCTCACAAGAAAAAAATTAGGGTGTTATGTTACCTGATTTTGTTTCCTTAATTCCTGTAGCCGTTGATCTTTTACTCAGTCAAAAGTCCTTAAAAACACTATTGCTACTATTTTTTCATTTTATTTCGAATTGATCATAAAATCCACCTTTGCATAACTTACAAAAAGGAATTCAAATTAATTCAAGGTTACTCTGCTCTCGTATTTCATTTCCCTTTAATTACGATGAAAAAGTTTAAAAATAATATGACATGATGTCCTTGCTGTTCAATTGACTCCAATCGAATTAAACTTCTTGACCAACCTCACGCAAGGATTCAACATTCAACCATTACGAATTCAAACTGTTCAATGTCCTTGCAAGTGTGTATTCAATCAACATACAAAATCTGATTGATATCGCTGTCCCCGAATTGATTTTCAAAGAAATACTTTCTCCTTCCAATGACATCATTTTCAAGGTAATTTGAAATTATGTCCTTTTTGAAACTGAGTTTTTCATTCTGCACCACAATTTTATTCAGGAGCGGAAATAATAATTTTTCCAAACTCTTTCGTAATTGTGACTTTACCCCGTCATGGTTTTGCTTAATTGACGCGCACATTGCACCCTTTCATCATATCCAAATTTATTATTTGAAACGTTAAAAGCCCTTCTTGATGTAAAGTGAACGGAAATTTTGGAACCTCTTCATCATTTCGTCAGGTCCGACGAAAACGCAAAAACCAAATTAAGTTCACCCTCACCGCAGCACCACCACAAGAGACATAACCATGTCAAATTTTGGTTGCGAACTGTCAATCTTGTCAACTAGGTTAACTTAACACTCCAATCAACCGTGAAAAAGTTTATTTTTAGAAGCTTATTGTACGTCGAATAGCCCCTCTTGTTAACCTCAGGGCAGATGACAGCTGAAGGCTGTTATTAAATGGTCTTCTACGAGAACAGGGTTGGCTTTAAAGCTTTTTAGGTGCATGCCGTTTTAAAACTTATTGTGTAGGAAGTTGTCGTGGATCGAAGTCGAACTTAATTGAGTGGAAAAATATTTATTCAAATTACCCTTGAGCTTTGACTATAATTTGTTTGTCAATTGAAAAAAGTATTTTTAAAATTTAATTCTGGAAATTGTTTGCATAAAAATGAAACATTGATATAGGGTGGTCACTGCTTACTTAACTGTTTTTATGGTAGAAACTGTTTTTTTTTTTTAAGGAAACCATTTAAATGAATAAAAAACCCCTTGGTAACAATCTGCCAATTCTCGAATATAATGGTGATTCCTTCCTATCGAAAAACCGCTTAGTGATTAAGCCCTATCCTATTTTCAAAATCAAATTAAATTCAAATCAAATCAAATAATCCTCTCATGAACGGTTATTAAGTAGCGACACAAGTCCTCTTAACCTTTTATCAATTCTGATAAGACAAATGATAACGTTTTTATTGTGAAAACGATAATGTTAATTCATTTATATTGAAGGATTGTGAGTCTATTTTATCAAACAAATATTGTTCCAGTTGCCAGCGAAAATTGTTTTCGGTATGATTTGTCAGCTTATCCAATGACGTTAGTCCTCCAGTTCCTCTTCTTCGTCCTCAAATTCACCCTTTACCTCTTGCTTTTCATCGGCTTTACCAGTAATAATTCTTTCAGCTATTCGATAAAGCTCTCGAATAGTCTATTTGACAAAAAATAATAAAAATATGTATCGATTTTTAAATTGAATTTTAATGTTACCTTAGCTTCTCGAAGTTGAGCAATTTGCGCATCGCTATAACGAAGATCGGCAAATTGCTTCACTGTGACAATATATCCCTTTTGACACTCGGTTTCCATTTGCTTTTCCATTTCTTCTTTCTTTTGTTTTTTAATATCTTCGACCGGGGTCACTTGTTGTCTAGGGGAATCGTCCTCGTTAGTCAAATGTTCGTCTTCTTCTAAAGATCTTGTATCGAGCACATCGTCATAAGATTTATACAGCAAAGATGCAGATCTAACGTATTTGCTTCTGCTTCCCACCTGTTAAGAAAAAAAAATATGTTGTGAGACTAGTTCAAAAATAATTTTTAATTTTTTTGTACGCTTTCGGATCTCTTGGGTACGCTTTGTTTCTGTTCAGATTTGTTTCGGAGTTTTTTTTCGTTTTCACGGAATTTTTTTCTAAAAATAATAAATCAGACAAGATAGTTAAGCAGAGATTTGTAAAAAAAAAACTAAATTACCTTGCTCTAATGATATTAACAATATCATTCGGATCGCTGGAATATGGTGTTGGTACACGCCGCGATCTTTCTTTCATTAGATCACGTTGATCTTTGAGGAATGCAACAAGGTCCTTTTCGCATTCTTGCCATTCGTCACTTTTGATTCTGTTAAGAGGTTAAAATTAAACATTGAATGGTTAATATAATTTAAAAAAACAATTTTGAATTTTCAATTCTGTCCTTAACTTCAAACTTTTAAAAATATTTGTGAGACCTATCTCTAAGTTGTCGTTCTTGTGTTGGTGTTCCACAAGGTAGTATTCATAGTCCCATTTTTGTTTTATAGCAGTTTTTCTGAATGTTTAAAGTCCCAAAAATAATGTATAGTGCTGGTTATCAAGAGGCGAGATAAAACTCACAATTTTCATATTAAACGTCTCCCGGAGCAAACAGGGTGGTCAAGAAGAAAACCCGGAAGAGTGTCGTTTTAGCTAGGTCACCGTCACAGCTGGCTTGAATAGGAAGACGGATGTACTGCAATATAAATTTCACTTGAAAATAAAAATTAACATCAATTCAAATATTCCAAGGTCTATCAACTTCAATGATTGGTTTCAGACCCTTTTAAATGTCACCGAATCAATTTGTCATCCATGATAATGACGTCAGTTGTTTTATTTAGTTTATTGCATCAACGCACCATTTTTCATCCATTTTTATTTTCTGTTCGACTCCGCTACGTCACATTTAACCCCACCAATGACCGTGACCACATTATTTTTTATCATTCCTATCACTTCCCCAAAAAAATAAAAAAAAAAACAGTCACACCACTTACACCATCACCATCATCATCGTCATCGTGTCAGCGAATCCCTCTGGCAATCTATTATTTTGCCCTGTTTCCTGTTTGGCTCAATGTCAGGCACAATGTTAATGTTTAAGTCATACCCAAACACAACGTGAAACAACACAGGAAGGCAATACCAGTGGACTGAGGGTGTTTTGGGATATTAAACATGTTAGATGATAACGATATGATGGTGAAGTCCCCGTGCACGTTGGCGTTATATTTCGATGCTTCCATAAGTTCTAATTCTAACTCAAACAGCAGCGAAAGTTATAAACGCAAAATTTATAATGAAATTTGGCGCGTTGCAAGTTTACCTTAGCAAATTCAAACCAAGTTTTGCGTCCTCTTCGGCGTATCTGTCTACCAAAGCTTGTCTTTCTGCCTTAACCTTTTTTAATTCAATTTGCTTTAGTCTCACTTCTTCGTCGTGTATCAGGCGCTTTGCCTCCCATTTCAATCCCTGGCGCACCAGACGTTCTCCATATTTCTCACGGTTTGTTTTGAGCTGCAAATAAAAATAATAAAAAAAAAATCTTTAAGGACACCGATGCTTAAAGACAAACAAAAGCGAAAGAATGCTATGTTTCTTGTGTTGATTTTAGAGAATGATTTTTGCAGGAGCATGGCATCTTTTATGTAATCATAACATCACTGTGTTGGTGTATTTAAGGTGCAACATAACCTACCTTCGCACGACGCTTGACAATTTCAATGTTTGCTCTTCTGTGAGCAACAAATATTGGATCATCTGACAGTTCTTCGGGTATGGCATCAGTCTTGCCATCAAGAATAAGTTTGCGTTCACGTTCCAACTCTTTGATCTAAATAGAAAACAGAGAGGATTGACATTTTTAGTATGTGCCTTTGGTGCATCTGAGATTCAAAACATTTTAAATATTTAAACGGAACTCATTAAACAATTTTGAAGTGTCGAGATAACGCTGGAGTCGGGTAAGACAGTTGAAAACTGATAAAAATGTGCATGATGTTCATGAGCTATTAAAACCGGAACCTGACCGTTTTGTTCCTAATAATCTGGGCCATCATGTTGCACAAATGTGTATTTGTGAAAGCAGCTTAATTAATACTCATTTAAAACGACCAACCCGCTGAAAACCGTTTACTCTTCGAAAGGAAATAATTAATTTGAAAACCAAGAAATCGGAAGAAATTAAGACGATGTTAAGGTACCTCAAGGGTGAATTGTAGGGCCTTATTTCTGTGATTTAAAGAGAAATCAAGAGAAAGATAGAAGAGCAGACAGTGCCAACCTTGTTTCCTTTAAAATTTTTGAAGCATGGCCCCCCGAACTGTTCAACACTAAAAAAAAAATGTGTTCATGAAATATTACCGCTACCAGACGCAATTTGTGCACGCTGCTTCCCAGAAAATGGCCAATATCCTTCCTGTTTAGCTTTCCATTCAAAGTCTGGGTAATATTTCATGAAGCTTTTTGCGATGCCAACTTAATTAAAGAAAAATATTTTAACCCCAAACGTGATTTTAATATTGAAATTCTTACTGTGCCGAGAAGGCCATGCCTGGTTAAGGACAAAGAACAAGGAAAACTCTTTACTGCACTTCAAAAAGCTTACAAAAAACAACAATTTACATTGGCAAGGCAAAGTTCTATGGCTATATCGACAGTAAATTGTAGATATCTATTGGAAGGCTGAACTGTTCGTGTTCGAAGAGAATCAAGAATCAATTGTCAAGGATTTGAAGTGGGATCTCCTCATAGCAGTGCTTTTGGTGTTTCAAGAAGATGGAGAAAAAAAGTTGAAACACTTTGCAAATAACAGTTTCACACGAAAACTTGCCACAACGTCGGTGGCGCTATGCGCGCATTGGAATTGTTTTCTAGTCGATTGAATTGTTTAGTTACAGGAAAGAGGAGTGACGAATGGGCGGGTACTTGAGACTTCATCATCGACACTGGCATATCAGCTTGTTTGTCTTTTGCATTGAATAAGGTGGCCAGATTCACTTTTTTGGCTAGAAAAAAAGGAAAAGAATTCGAATGACGATTATTATTAGTATACGAAAGAAAATAATTCGAAAGACGATTATGAGAATTCGAATGAAAAGAACTTGAATGACGATTATTTTAATTCAAATAAAATAAATCGAATGAGATTGTTTTAATTTGAACAAAAATAACTCGAATGACGATTATTACAATTCGAATGAAAAGAACTCGAATGACGATTAACAGAATTCGAATGAAAAGAACTCGATTGACGATTATAAGTTTTCGAACGAAAATAACTCGAATGACGATTAATAGAATTCGAATGAAAAGAACTCGAATGACGATTAATAGAATTCGAATGAAAAGAACTCGAATGACGATTATTAAAATTCGAATGAAAAGAATTCGAATGACGATTATTTTAATTCGAATTTAAATAACTCGAATTACGTATTTGAGTTAACTCAATTGGTGATGCTTTGAATTCGAACGAAAATAACTCGAATGAAGATTATAAGTCCAATAACTAGATTTGCATATATTTTATTTAATTAGTAAAAATATTGTTTATGAATTTTCCAAGAAAACAAAAGAAAATAATGAAGAAGAAAACCTTCTTACCTCTCTGGCCCTAATCCGACTTGAAAGTTGATAACGATAATCTTCATCAATCCTTTGTCTGAGATCTTCCATATATTTTCTGTCGGTAAGTCTAATGACATTTGTGCCCATCAATCTCTCAAATTTAGCCGAAAGCCGTGGAATGTTAAAACTGAAAAATAAAAACACAAACTTTTTTCACTAAAAACGGTCTATATTTAATCAACAGCAAACACAGACTATCCATTCAGCTTTTCTATCGCCGGTTTTCAAAGGCAAATAGTAAGGTAACAAAGGGATTTGACAAAAACAAAAAACAAAACAAAAATAATAGGTAAAAAAAATCAATAATCCATATGACTTAAATATTTTATTTCCTACAAGAAAATACCAAACAAAAAATGTATCCTTAGTAGCACATATGACAATGATATAAAAATCTAAATGAAATTTGAGGAGATCACGATATATCCCTACGAAAACGAATATACGGGTCTAGTTAGGGTTAAAGCTGTTGTGTGTTTATAGATTTTTGAAGGACACGAAAGAAAAACACACACACGCTATTCGGTTTGATTGACTGACATGCGAAGAAATATGAAATATTGCTTTCCTGGAGAGTATACTAGACGATTTTAAGAGTTTAGAAGTTAATCCTTTGAATTCAATCGTTATAGAGGACTTTTTTTTTGTCCCAAGGGAAATTCTTTCATGAAACGTTTTTAAATTGTATTCCGTTCTAACTCCAATTGCACTCGAGTTATTCAGGAAATTGCTTGCGCTTTGAAATAAAATAGAAAACACTTAGGGACATTAATACATCAAACGACACGACGAGAGTTTAAAAGAGGAAATCCGATGTCAAAGTTAAACCTTTTATTTAAAAGTCACTTTATCAGGAAATAAATTAAGTAAAAACTTCGATTAAATTACTCACAAGACATTTAAACAGATAGCAGACTTCCGGTTACATCCTGTTTCAAAAGCATGCCCACCAAGGTCTATGTCCTTTTTGACTGTACTTAAAAAGTCGACTATGATAATTTTCCACCACCCACAGCGTTACAAAAAACACCTACTTGCTTCACCACCCAATAACAGAAGTTGGCATTCTGCAAAGATTTATTTAACACTCTAAATGCCCTTGCATTAGTGTGACTGTGGGTATCCTTCCGAAGCTTTCGTTTTAAACTACATCCATAACGGAAATAAAAAAAAACATAACCCACCCCAACCACTATGGCTTTAACCTTTCACAGACAGTACATTGTGAACCCTGAAGTCTACCTTCCTACAACAATGTCCACCCAAATAGTCGGACCGTTAAACAGATTACTCTCTTGAATGCAATCCTTGTATTGAAACAATATAACGATTAAACCATCATCAGGATAAACAGAAGGTGGCAACGAAACTTTTAAGTGATGCCACAAATTTAATTTTGTTTAAATACTAACTTTCTATGTTTTGTTTCCTTAACGAACTTTAAATCTTAATTTGTTGGGTACCTCTTGAACTGGTTAAGAATTAAGTTTCCATTTATATGTTGGGCAGAAAACTTTTTTTCTATTTTACTTGTCGGGAATAAACAACTTCCAGTCTGATGAGAAGAGTAAAATTGTAAAGGTGGAAACTGAAAACTCTATTTTAAAGAGTGAACCTTTTTAAACTCGGCATGGGTAAGGTATTTTTATTCTTAATTTTTTGACATTGATGTATCTGCTTTTGAAGGCATTTCAGAGAGAAATGAAGAATAAAACATATTCAGCCTGAAAAATTTGAATTAATTGGCGAGTAACGATTATCCGCAAATACGGAAAAATATCCGGTCAACGCTTAAGTACCTAAAATCATAGAAAAGAAATCGACATTTCCCTCCGCATCTATTTTTATCTCATCACTTTATTAAGCCACAATCTTTCAATTCAAGAGACATTAAATGATGAGAATCAAGGAGAACGAAGGAAAATAAATATTAGTTGTTGTTCTTTGACAGTTTTTTGAACACTTTTCCTAACAAAGTGGCACAGTTTTGTGTTTTAAGCAAAATAAACAAAAGAACGCTTTTCTGGCACAAAATTGAAAATTACTATTTCCTTAATAAAACAATTATTTGAGAGAACGACAACTACATTATTGTTCCGCAATTCACCTTTCAGCCGCTAAGGTCTAATTCAAAACTGAATACAAGACAATTTACAAGTACCCTTGTGCGCTAAAAATCAGACTTCTTCCGTTGTCATTGTCACAATGATGTCATGTCAGATTAAGATCTCGACATTATACTGACTTTTGAAACTTAAAAGCACAAAGAAGTTATTTAACTGCCATTGGTAATTTTAATTGTATTAATATTCTTTTGTTTAAATTAACGACTTCATTACTTTGTTGAAAAGAAGTGAGTAACCCTATCTTCCATCCAGGACATAATTATTGTAGCTCAAGGTAAAGGTAAAATATGAACGTTTTTAACGGTTGAAACACAACACCCCTAGACGCCTAGTGCATGCGAAACCAAGAATGTAATATCGCATGGGTGGTAATGAATTTTTATTGCCTTCACCTTCGCCTCTAACAGCGAAGGAAAATGGAACAAAAGCCTCTGGTACATGAACTCGCCCACTCCAACACACAAATAACAATTTACTTGTAGATAGATGCACTTTATTATCCTTGAACTCTTTATGAATTTTGGTGGCATTGACCTTGACTACAATAAATTGGTCTACGTTCATTCGAAATATCATTTTGTGATTTCATGGTCGTTTCGATGCACCTATTCAACAATTTCATGACTTAAATACATATACATACGAGTATTTACTCATTTCTCGATAAAGTCCCTATTTTTCGTTGAGTGGTGTTATTGAACGGATGAGATTTCAATCAAAATAAGTTAATTTTAAACATTTCGAATGCCAACGCTTCGTATTTTTGTTGATGTTTGTAGGGTGGTGCTTGTGAAAATTCGAGGATATTTTTTGATGTCCTGATCGAGGTGGCTTTATCAGATTGACATGACACGTTGAATGTCAATGGCAATTGCATACAAAAATATTGGATGCCGAAGAAACGATTGAAATGAAAATGTTTCCAAGGGATGACGTGAATTATTGTTGCAATAATGAAAAGCAAAGTTTTTTGTAGATGGGCTTTTGAAGAGGATTTATGTATTGGCTCTTGTCACTTTCGCACGATTTACCAGTTGTATAGGCAGAGTGTGATTCGAGTTTTATTTGATTTCATATTCTTTTCCAAGAATTGTGATGAGAGCATGCATAGGTTCATAATTGTTTTTAAAAATTGAATTGCAAATTCAATGCTTCATTAAATGTTTCGAAAAAGTTTTTTTTTGTATTCTAGGCAGTTATGCACGAGTTATATGCTGCAAAAGTAGTAGTGTCCGGGGCCTAGTCGGTTAGGTGTGTTGGCTAAGCAGAACGTCGAGAGTTCGAGTCCTACTCGTGCTTATAGTTTTTATTTCATCTTTCACGGGCACTGCCTCTGCGAAGAACTGACAAAACTGCTAAGAGTATCAATCTGTCATGAAAAAGTACTTCTCAACTTTGCCGTTCGGAATCGGCGTTAAATTGTAGGTCCCCTCAATTCTTCACACGCACCCACAGAATTGTTGATGAGAGTAAGCCGCTTAGGCCTTGGCTCTTCCAGAGCTATCGCGCCACTCTATTTATTTATTTTTATTTTTTCTATGCTGCAAGAGATTATGACTTTCCAAATTTTTTCGTCAAAAGTCGTCTTCTCGTAAGCTCATAAGTTTTTCATCCATCCATTAATTTATTTAATAGGTAAGTGAGGCATTAAATGGATGTAATCAAGTCACAGACAAAATCCTGGTGTGCCCCAGGGTTCTATTATGTCACCGTCTCTTTGATGAATGTTTATTAATGATTTTCTTTTGGTGACGACAGTACCTAGCCTCTACTTTTTATATTACTTTCTAATTTCAGAACGTCGTCGGTAGGTAGACTTACTATTTAGATCATTAAGTTCTGACTTTGACTAGCATTTATAAGTAGGATAGCAATTAAAGGGTTTTCCAATAAGAGGTATTATTTTGATATTCAAAGAAAAATGGCATTTTTTGAGATAAATGATCGGATGTTTATTTCATTATAAAGAGGAAGGTATGCCGTTAATAATGGAACACAACATCAGCCAACTGGCCGCCAAGACAACGCTAACAGGACCGTATCCTTTTCATGAAATTTTCCATAACCAAATCGCAAATAAGGTCCAATGACCCCGCCGGACCATAAACCGCACCAAACAGTCACGAGTTGAGGATGGAGAGGCTTTTCAATATTAACTCTTGGGTTTTCCGAGCCAGAGATGCGACAGTTTTGCTTGTTGACTAGCACGGAAGCTACGAGAAGGAAATGGGCCTCATCAGTTAAGATTATTTTTTTTTCACCATTTTTCACCATTTTTATAGTGAATTTTAATAATGCATCGTTCCATTTTTATTAATGGCGTAGTTTCTACTTTCTACTCGTCAAATGTCAAAAAATGACAGCTTCAAAAGTGACAGCTACCGAAATAGCGGGCTATTCAAAATAACACCTCTTATAAGCGGAAGAAGCTAAGGACATATAAAACAAAAAATGGTTTTTGGATCATAACTCGGTAGACCGACCTCGAAGTTTGGATTTCAATGACTGATAGAGGACAAAAAGACCTTTTCTCTCATGCATCATTCGGTATGGACAACCTGGAAAAAATGAGAGATCTGTCGATTTGAAATCGTGGGATATTTTCCGAAGACTGAAATCGCAAGAATCATTCGATAGGTTTTGGAAGAATTTTTCTTTGCCCAAAATTTTGACAGGGGTTAGCCCACAATTTTTGATGAAAAACTTGAAGAAAGAAATTCGATTCTTTGTTCATACTTGATAGAACAGATCAATAAGTATACAATTGAAACTAGACTCAATTCTGAGCTTCAGTTGCCAAGATACCTGCAGCGGAAGAAATTCCCCATGCGGGATTATTAAAAGCCGGAGACAAAAACCAATAAAAATGGGTTTTAGGGCCTAACTCGGTAACCCGACCTCAGAAATAATTTAGGTTTTCAGAAGCTGATAGAAGGCGTGTAGGCCTTTATTTGCGAATATGATTTGCTATAGGTTGCCTGACAAAAAACAAATTAACCCAAAACTTCGGTAATGGACCCATGATTTTTATCGAACATCGTGACGATTGCAACACATTTGATAGTTTTCTTTATTCTGAGTATACCAGTGAAAGCAAAAGTCAATCACGGTTGAGAAAAAAGAACAGAGAAAAGGCATGGACCTCCAGCGTATAATTTATTTTTCTTGTTTATGTAGCCTTCAATAAGAAACAATGACGCGACCTTCGAAATGAATGTAAATTATAAAAAGGGATTTACCGATGATTCAAGGAACAATATTTTTTGTGTCCTTCATTCCAATCGAAAAAAAACTGTTTTATGTGTAAATTAGTTATTTTTATACTTCAACAGAACAGAATCGTTGACTCCTATATGTAAATTTTAAATGCATCAAAATGCGTACATATTTTCTTCAAACGCTTCTTTAAGCTGCTGTTTATTTTTACTAAGATTGCCATCAAGCAAATGCATTAACATTTAAAAATAGCACATAACCTACTAACCTTTGCTTTGGTACGTAAATGCACTTAAGAAAGTCCATATCAAAATCCTCCATGCTCCTAATGTAGGTGTTTAATACCTCAAACGTTGTCAATTACAAAATTAAGTACAAAACTTTGCCAAACTTTTCTACTTTAACAAAAAGCAATTATTTGATTGTTAGTTTGCCGTTTTTAAGAGTGAGATTTAAAGTTAAAACAAGCGCGAGTAAAATATCAGCGATAACTAGTTCCACTTCCAGGACTAAGAACTTCTGCAACTTCTGAAAACGAGGACTGATGTGATGTGTTTCATTGTTTGGTGTTTATGCGAGTATGAGATTCGCTATACAACTTTGAATGCCATCGAAAAAAGAGGCAAGTAGGTAAACGCCCGCACACTGGATTCCATTATCATCGTCACCCATGTGCCTTGCTTTGGATAAGTTTCGTTTGTTTTTTTCCAAATAAAGAAAAACAAAATAAAAATAAGGTGCAAACTAAAAGAAAGACAATTTGCAAAATTCCTCAGCAACATGAATGGCTTACATTTTGACAGTTTGACATATTTGTGCACGGTGGTATGATGGCAAAGGAGTTCAGCTAGATTTTTTGGTGTCTCAAGGCCTTGACAAGCCGATATCAGTAGTGATAGGTACGTTGAATATCGCATATGTGGCATTGCATGTATTCGACAGTTTAGCTCCATGCGAGCACAAAACTTAGAAAACAAGACTATTAAGTCGCTTTTCCGTGTGTAGACCATTTTGTGTACAAGAAATAATAATAAGCCAAGCGATGTAACAATTTATATGCTAACAAAGTTTCTTGGATGATAAGGAGCGGTTATAAGAATAACATTGACGTTTTACGAATATGACTAACTCATTTCAACTCTTTTTTTTTCAACAGGGATGTCTGATTCGAAATTTTGTAGTTTGTAAGAAATAAAAAATATTGTAATTCAACATATTAACAAAAGAAACATCAAAGTAACAAATATATAATGTAATTGCAATAGTTTCTCAAGCAACTTCAAGGAAATTTTGACATTTGCAGGAGTGGGGTCGAACTCTCTTACAGAAATCCAAAATTACGCAAAAGTAAAGGAACGCTTGTGTAGTAGCTTAGCTGCATGATAGAAACGTCAAAAGCTGCATGACAGAAACGTCAAATGCAAAACCAAAATAAATTTTGTGAACATAGATCGTGAAAAACGAACAAATAATTTACTTAAAAACATACATAAATAACTATTTGACTTAACGCTCTTATGTGGCCGACCCATAGAATCCGTCCGTGCCTCTGCGTTGACGTTTTCAACTGACAGCACAATAAAATATACATGTTCTTTTGAAATTCGACTCATAAGTAACGCATATGGCGAATTAATTTGACAATGTGTTGCCACAGCAGCAAGGAAAAGCAATAAATTATCAAAATTTTGTGAATTCTCGATTTGTGAATAATTTTACACCAAGCAAATGAAAGTATACAACGTATTCTGTGGGACGCTTTCATCCGGCAAATAATTTAGCAGCAACGTATGCATTGACGGTGATTTACAATTTTTAATTTCCAAATTTGAATTCAAACAACTGATACAGCTGTTAGCTGTTTAATACAGCTGCTACAAGATGCCCAATGAAACTGAAGTATTTTACTCGCTAGTAGTCTCTTTTTTATAAAATATGTGTGTTAGGGAACAAGATTTAGCACTTTTTAGTAGCTTTTGTCAACAACATTTTTTTTTAACTTGAAAAAGCAAAGAAATACACCTTATATAACGAAAGCTCGTTTCAAAGCTTGTTTCATGCTGCCGCGAAGAGCTTAAGGTTCTTGACGCACAGCACAACATTAGACTCTGCTGGGTCCCAAGCCACAGCAATATACTAGGCAACGAAAAAGCAGATAAATTAGCAAGATTAGGGTCATCGCTTGAGGTAAGCCAAGCTCAGCTAGTTAGCACCCCTACCTGTTATTTAAAACAAGAAATCTCAAAAAGAATAACTATCAAGGCCGATGAACAGTGGAACCTTCTTGACACCTGCGGCACTACAAGAAAGATCTGGCCCTGTTTTAACAAACAAAGAACGGAAAGAATTATGCAGCTACACAAGGGATCTCTTGTAAGCATAATCACCGGACATAATCTGTAAGGTTATCATAAGAAAAAGATGAGAATCAGTTCAGATGATCTATGCAGAGGATGTGGTGACGAGGAGTTGCATGAAGACACTTCGCACTTTCTGTGTCACTGTCCTGCATTCTCTCACCAAAGGAAGAAATTGCTCGGCAACTATTTCTTCGGGGATTTAGAAGGCATCACAATTGATCTGTATTGATCTAAGCGTGACGGCAACGACATCAACTGTCAGCCCCTTAACCTAACCTATATAACGAGTTATAAATGTCAACTGATTGACAAATTGGATGTTTATGTTAGAAATTAGACAGTTACATACAAAAGTCACTTAAGAAAAAATTAATTTCTCCCCCTGTTTTATTTTGAACCGAAAACCTTCACAAAAATTATGGTTGTATGTCGTGTGTTTCTTTTCTGAGGGAAGCAAAGATAGAACAGTTGTTACTTTACCCTATTAGCTAAGACTTCACTCATTTAGTATTCAATACACGAACTATTCATAAAAGAGCTTTCAGTGGAATGCAAGTTCCTTTCGTTTAGAAGCTGATAATTCAAATATTTTTTCAGATTTTGTTCACAGTCGTTATATCTGACGTTTTGTTAGTTTACGGGGTAAGATAGCGCAATGGATTTTTTCTGAAAGATATAAGTGGATATTAAAGGTAAACACAGAAATGTTTGATTTTGTCGCCAGCTCCAATACTACCGGAAACCGGATATTTATTTTTAACACTCGTCTGTTATGTTAACTCGTTCTTAATAATAATAAACAGCTCTTGAAGAGCCAAGGACCTACAATTTAACGCCGCTTCCGAACGGCAAAGTTGAGGACCACTTTTTTCAGATTCAGACAGATTGATACTCTTGGAAGTTTTGTCAGTTCTTCGCAAGAGGCAGTGCCCGTGAAAGCTGAAATAAAAACTATGGGCACGAGTAGGACTCGAACCCACGAAGTTCTGCTTAGCAGCCAACGCACCTAACCACTAAGCTACGGACACTACTACTCGTTCTTTTTAGCCTTTT
This sequence comes from Sphaerophoria rueppellii, assembly GCA_920937365.1. Lineage (NCBI taxonomy): Eukaryota > Metazoa > Arthropoda > Insecta > Diptera > Syrphidae > Sphaerophoria > Sphaerophoria rueppellii. The sequence continues at coordinate 95,081,473 of CAKKXW010000002.1, read as the reverse complement.
TTCCATCTTACAGCATAATAATACTAACCTGCACTTCACCAAATCCGTACATTCCAATGACAAAACAATCATGTCATTTTCCTCTGATTGAGTGAGTGGTGGTAACTTCAAAAGTTTCTTCTTCGATTTGACACTCCTGCCACGCACCCGTTTCTTCTTCCCACTCACAGATGATTTCCCTGCATCTGTCGCATCGAAATTTCCTTGTTCCCTTCCTTGCAACTTCCCATTATCAGTTCCATCGCCATAATCATTCCGTTTAGTCTCTTCCGGCGAATTAATTTTATCCACAAAACTATCCCTCCTCCGAGATGAGGTTGTCAAAGTCTTCAAAACATTATCCACATCACTATAGCCCTCGTAATGATATTTCTTTCGCAAATTATTTCCCGAAATCACTTCAAGTGTCTGCCACACGTTCATCGTACCATCGCCGTAGTTTGAAATCTCATCGACTGACCGATTTCGAACTCGCAAATCTCCCAAAGCTGAAATTCCAGTCATATTTTTTGTTTGTCGTTTGTTGTTGTATACTTGTTTTTATTTTTTGGGGAAATTCCCACACCAGCACTTTTTATCAACAACAATAAAAAATCACAACAGGAATTTATAAAATTCAAAATCAAGGACTTGCTTTCAGCTCTATTCAAATCGAATGCACTTGTTATTATAGGAATTTGACTGCAGCCAAAACACTCTCACTGCCACGCGAGCTGTGTGAAATCCAATTAAACGTCTAACCGGGTCGGTGTGAGCGAAAATATTCAATTGCACAAGTTCGAGTAAGAGCAAAAGTGCCTTTTCGATTCACCAACAAAAATCGTTGAATAGTTGGGGTAGCGCCTTTTGAATTAGTTCTGCTGGCACGATGTACGCTTGAATTTGATATGCGGATGGCTAAAGACACATCTATTTGCCTTCTGATGGCTCCTATGCAAGCTTTGCAAATCAGCCGTGTAGTATCTAGAAGTATTCTAAGTCATCGCCCAATCGTTGTCGTGTCGGTCGTCATAGCCGTTTGGAATCTCGAATTGGGTTAGAAACTAAAGTTATAGCTTGAAAGAAAGTCCTGACACCTGACACCCTTCCTTGAAAACATTCCACTTTTCTATTCAACCCCTCAACACAATCAAGAATCGAGAACATACATATAAGACCAGGGTTACGTGTCATAATTCGATTTATTATTAGTTATACCTATCATTGCCGCCACCCTTTCTATATCTCTTGGAGATGATGGTGTCGGCATAGCGTGCAAGTTTATTATTGAGCCTTTCGCCTACGAAAAAGGCTCGGTTGCTCTATAATTTCTTGTGTGAAGTGGGGGACTTTGATTTCTTTCTTATGAAACGCGACTTGTAATAGTTCAATTTGATTGCGTTCGATAGAAGTATTAAACTCGTCTTCGATAAATATTACGAGCGTTATAGCGGAGATTCATTTGTCAGCTTGACTTTTCGTCTAAGGCATCCAATTCAAAGCCTTTCTGACTCATTACAAAATAAAGCACCTAGTACCTGTTTTTCCCAACCCATATCGGTACCCGCTGTCTTGTAATCGAAAACAAATAAACAATCATTACTCTTTAAGCTTATAGTGTGGATTGAATAATGAGCATTGAAATACCAGACCATTGATGCAATAAATAAATTCTATGGTAATTGGCCATTGAACGAGTGACCCTAGATGAGAAATACGACCAACACAATTTCTCACATTACTAATGAACTTTTTGTAACTTTGCAACTCGGCGCTTAATGGTTTTTTAGGGTCAACATTGTTCCAGGTGTGATTTTAATGTTTTTTTTTTTGGATGATGCAATATGGAGGAAATATTTCTCATGAGCAACTCTGTACCCAAATTACTATTTACATCTATTTGAAGGTCATTCTTTTTGGATACCAAAACTGTCGCTTAACTGGTCACGACGACTTGACGCTTTTGATCCCATGTTAAACTTAGAAATGAATTTGCATCAGAACTCAGAATGAATATAGAGACCTTGAACCATTTGCTAAGCTACATTCAATAAAACGCATACAAAAGAACAAAAAAGAAACAAATGTCTTAGTTACTGATGTGTCGTGGCAGTTAACTTCGTAGTATGGTAAGAAAAACACTTTTCTTCTGAATTGATTTATTATTTTCTTATGGCCAATTGAGGATTAGGAATTTTTCCGCGAGACAATTAAATTTCTAATATTAAGAAAAAAAAACAAACAAAAACGTTACTTACGCCACTACCGCGTCGGGATCCTCCCACCATTGCTTCGGGGATGACTCTAGTAAGAGATTCACGGCGAGATAGCCAGTAGGTGGCTACATACAAACAAACATAATATTAAAATGTTAATGGATTAATTATTATTATAAAACTTATACCTTTTTCTTCTTTTTTGTTGGACCATCACCACCTCCTCCTGCACCTATATTGATTGCAATCGTTTCCTTTTGCGCCATTTTCACAGATAACTGATAGGATGAACTAAAAAAAACGCAAAGCAATGTCTATACGTGTTTGAATGAAAACAATTTTGAAATATTGATTTAACTTGAAGATCGCAAATTACTTATTTTTTGTTTGACAGTGCTTTCTTTGGATCGCTGTTTATCAAAGATGTTTGATATCCGAAAGTGTCTGCGGCAAGTTCGCTCATGGTCCCACAATTCAGGATTTATCAACTAACCGTTTTATATGACCATATGAGACGCATGTGTCATTGTTTGTTAAAAGTCTCCAAACTTTATGGCTCTGATCGTTATCTTGGGTGCTGTTTCTTAAATTTCAAAAACGAGCTAGTCCTTGATGATTTTGTGCCTGCAAAACTTCATCGTCCAAGCATTAAGCGTTATAAACCAATCTTTGGGGCATTTTGTGGCCAATAGATGGCATTTCCTCGTAGAGACTTGTGTGACCACAATTCAAACCTTGATGATGAAGTTTCATATCATTTCTCGGAATGGGAAAAGACTTCGTGAACGAATATCGCCATCGCTGAACTGCCATTGAGTTTGGCGAAGTTCTTCTGTTTGCAATTGAATTTCCCAAAACAAAGAACTAGTACCACTAGTAGCCAAGGTAGTGCTACGAATATCCCGACAACGGCCAAAACAAGGAAATGCTGCAAGAAAATTCAACGTCGGACGGCTACAATCGCAAGAGATCGCCAGATCATTCTCTGATCGAGTGTCATGTAACCTCTTAAGGAGTCCTATGCCGCCAACATCAAGTATCGAAGACCAGTGGCAACATTGCCAAAGAGCAATTAGAGATGCCGCCTCTAATGTGCTGGGTTTCACACAGCCACCAAAACGAAACCCCTGGTTTGATGAAGAATGCAGGCAGGCCCATGCAGCCAAGCAGGAGGCATACAAAGCGGCGCTGCATAGAAGGACAAGAGCTGCTCGTGAGCTCTACGAGCAAAAGAGGAGAGAGGAACGCCGGCTTCTCAGGAGGAAAAAGAGAGAGCATGAGAAGCGTCAGATCGAGGATGTTGAGAGAGCCAACAGCAGGAATGAAGTTCGGAGGTTTTACCGAAAGGTTAAACAGCTGGCTCAAGGTCATCGAGCAAGAACTGATGCCTGCAGAGATAAACAAGGGAACATCATAGTAGAATCGCAGTCAATGCTGGGGATTTGGAAAGACCACTTCTGTAGATTGTATAACGGCGACGACGAACAAAATACCGCCGTCAGACAGGAGCCTTTCATCGGACACGATGATAGCCAACAATTCCGTGAACCCGACCTAGAAGAAGTGAAAACCGCAATATCACGGCTGAAATCCAACAAAGCCGCTGGAGCAGATGGACTAGCTGCTGAGTTGTTCAAAGCAGCAGGCGACGAGCTAGATAGGAGCATGCACCAAATCATCTGTAAGATATGGTCAGAGGAATGCATGCCCGATGAATGGAACCTCAGCATTGTTTGCCCGATCCTGAAAAAGGGAGATCCTCTAAACTGCGCCAACTATAGAGGAATAAGTCTACTAAACATCGCCTACAAGATCCTCTCTGCCGTAATATGTGAACGTCTGAAGCCTTTCGTCAACAATCTGATTGGTCCTTATCAATGTGGCTTCAGGCCAGGAAAGTCAACCATCGACCAAATTTTCACGTTGCGGCAGATCCTGGAAAAGACCTATGAACTCCAAATCGATACCCACCACCTTTTCATCGATTTTAAGGCCGCGTATGACAGCATCTACAGAGACGAACTGTACAAAGCTATGTCTAGTTTTGGCGTCCCTGCCAAGCTCGTTCGCTTGTGCAAAATGACGATGGAGAACTCACGCTGCTCCATCAAGGTTGGCAACGAGCTCACGGAATCTTTCGACGTCAAAAAAGGATTCAGACAAGGCGATGCACTGTCATGCGATTTCTTTAACATCGTTCTTGAGAAGATAGTGCAGAACTCCAACGTCAACACCAGAGGCACTATCTTCCAAAAATCTGTTCAACTTCTCGCGTACGCCGATGATATTGATATAATGGGAAGAACACAGCGTGATGTCAATGGCACCTTTGTGAGAATTGAGACAGAAGCGGCAAAAATGGGTTTAGCGGTAAATGAGGGAAAAACGAAGTATATGCTGTCTTCGAGGAAGGACACCCAACACCGACGGCTCGGGCAGAACGTCACAATAGACGCGTATAACTTCGAGGTAGTAGAGGAGTTTGTCTACCTAGGCTCCGCTATAAACACGGGCAATAACACCAGCGCCGAGATCAGACGAAGAATAACTCTTGCTAATCGCTGTTTCTTTGGGCTAAGAAAGCAATTGAGTGGAAAAGCCCTCTCTCGAGCAACTAAGGTAAAACTGTACAACACACTCATCATCCCAGTCCTGCTGTATGGTGCAGAAGCATGGACCCTGACAAAATCGGATGAAAGTGCCTTAGGCTGTTTCGAGAGGAAAGTTCTTCGGGTCATCTTTGGCCCCGTGTGCATTGAAGGGGAATGGCGAAGAAGATACAACAGCGAACTTTACGGGTTGTACAACGACATGGACCTAGCCAGAAGGGTCAAGGTCCAGAGACTCAGATGGCTCGGTCATTTAGAGCGAATGGACACCAATGCTCCGGCCCGGAAAGCCTTCGACACTATTCCCGAGGGACGTAGGAGGAGAGGAAGACCGCGACTCAGGTGGCGCACTCAAGTGGAAGAGGACCTCAATCAACTTGGAGTGCAAAACTGGAGACGACTAGCTAAGGATCGAGCTAGCTGGCGGAGCCTGTTGATTGAGGCCCAAGTCCACAACGGACTGTAGCGCCACCTTAAGTAAGTAAGTAAGTAAAGAACTAGTAATGTTTTCAGACTGGGAATTCTGCCCGAATGCGTTTTGATAATTCGACAAGTTTTTTTGCTTTCATTTTGTATAGTTTCTAAACAAGCCGTATGAGGTCTCAACCGGAATCTTATACAAACGTCAAAACAGAATCGAAATTTTGAGATTTCTAAAGATTAGATTCAGTTGCGTAAGCTAAGTTTCTCATTTTAGACTTCCGGAATCAGCGTTAGGATCTAGGTTAGCTCAATTCTTCACACGGATAATGGTGATAAGTGCAACCCACTTGTCTTAATCCGCTTTCACTCTGATATCTTAATCAACTCATAAAACTAGCTTGGAACGCCTGCCTGATGATAATTTATTGTTGAATTTTTATTTTCTCACTGGTTACAAGATTTTCTGAATGAATTATTCCAACTATTGCGACATTTATCAACAAGAATCTTTACTTTGTCTGCACCCATTACCAGATTCAAGAATTAATCAAAAGAAACTTCGATTTCCGTCAACAATCTAATGTTCTCCACACTTCATCGAGCCGTTCCCATTAAGATCAATCAACGCCATTCTTGACACTTGGTTCAGTCATGTCAGCGAGTACAGAAATCATGCTGTTCGCAATGGAAATAAATTCCCTTTGTGTTGCTATCGTGACTTCTTTCACTTTTTTAACTCTGACTTTTGACATTGAAATGTTTCCGTGGACAAAACAAATGCCATATCATGAGAGATTATGCTTAAAGAACTGATTATAATCAATTGGACATCTGCGAAAACGATACGCATTGAGTTGTCAATAAAATAAGCCCAGACCACCATCAACGTCAATTTTCAAGAAACTAGATCTGGCAAACAAATTTTTTTTTCGTCGTTATATGGTACCCATTCGAATTGACTTTAATTACCTCTGAGGATTTGTGAATGGATTGAATTTGTCTGTAGGCCTTAGACATCGTTGTAAGTGGGTTTTGCAGACCACGCATTTTACGGCCTTGAGGCGAACATGGGTCTTGCAGTTGCATTCATTTATGCACGCACTTTGCTGCAACATGGGACAAAACGGAGTCTTGTAAACGCGTTTTTTAATTGATGCTATTAATCTTGACATTAAGAGAGTTTAAGGTTTGGTCGATTATGTATTTTGCTTATTTGGTTGTAGCACTGAACTTGGACTTGAAAGTTTGACTTTAAGGCAGTTTGATTTGGGAATAACTTGAAAATCCAGTTGCAAGAAATAAACATAAAAATTGCAATTGCAACAGGTTGATATTCGTTGATAGTCACTCGGGCGTGATTTGATGACAAATTTGACTCTGCAACTCGTTTTCATAATGGATGTTTTAGTCACTAGAGTATTGACATCTTCAAAACCTGTTTGCAATTCTAATCCATCAAGTTTTTGAGTAAAGTATTGAGCATTCTTCAACTCTTTTGAAATTGATCTGAAATGAATACCCAATGTTGGTAGAAAAATAACTCAAAACCATTGTGGTGTTCAACGAGACCTCACAACGGAATGCGATAACTACACTGCAAGACGATTTTAATTGAATCGCAAATGCTAATTTACTGTCAATTTGATTTATTTATTGTCAGCAGATTCCATACCTAGATAGTTGAGGGGGTCTAGCCAGACATTCTGGAAACGTTTCTTATGTTCTTATTGCGATCGTAATTACTTCTGGAATAAATGTAACATTTTTACAGAATTGAGCTATAAAAGTGTCACTTTAAGCTTCAATTCAGCATCAGTATCATTAAATCTGTGGTATCGTGAAGACTTGAAATCAAACATGAAGGTAGGACGCGTTCGTGACATCCAATCGTGGGACTCATTTGAAAACTTAACCCGACTTTGATATTAAATTATTTTAGTTCGCCATCGCCGTCGTAGTTGTCCTTGCCCTAGCCATCACTGCAGCTCAAGCTTCTGTGATTCCTTTGATCGCTCCACTGTCCTATACTGCTGTTCATGGACCAGCCCTAGCCATTGCTGGCCTTCCAGCAATAGCTATCCACGCTCCAGCTCCAGTTGTTGTTCCGGCTCCAGTTGTTGTAGCTGCTGAAGGAACTTATGTGGCCAAAACTCGTGGTGCTGTGCATGTTGCCCCGTTGCCAGGACATGCGAATTCGGCTGCTTCTGTGAACTTGGAACCAGCACCAGGAACAATATAAAAGCAAAGCAGTCTTTGTTTATAATCATTTTTAGATAAATTTTGTTCAATAAATGTTTAAAACATTTACAAGAAATCTTATTAATTTGAAATTCTGCTTGGTTGACGAAATGGCAAGTTTTGATAGAATCTGTTGTCGCATCATACAGTAGCAATGATTGCGCTGTTGGTTTATGGCAAATGGAAATATGGGAAAACCCTCAGTGGATCTGTGATTTATTCCATAATCCGACTGATGGAATGTTCGATGAACTTGGTTGATGAGCAATTCGACAAGTGTCCCCTGTTGAATCAAACATTAGCTACCCCAATATTTGTTTTTGTTTATCATATCGGTCTCAACTAAATGAAATGGCGCGGGGCGTTGTCAAATTTCATCAGCAGATGGCAAGAACGTGAAGGATCCAAAACATAATTTTTTTTTGTTTCTTAATTTTCTAGATCGATTTTTGGGGCATTAAGGATGAAATATCCCTCTGGTAACCTAGATTTATTCCTTATCTACCTTCTGAGCCATAAACTGTCAAATTTTATCACCGGATGCAGTGGTGGATTAAACGTTCGGCGCATCGGCGCCCCTATATTAAAAGTATCTAGGAGTATAGTTTGGCCGAAACCGCTGCACCGCGTTGAAATGGGGGCCAAGGAAACAGGGTCTAAGTTTACGTGAGATCAATTAGTATTGTCCAAAAGATCTTACGGGTTCAGTTTGAAATATTTTAGTTAATGATGTGCCGACTGCCGAACCGTTAATTTTGTAATCCAAGTTAACTCGAGTTGGTTGTTATGAAAACCGAGTTGCAACTTGGTTCGCAATCAGATTGCCCGAAATCAATTTAGAAAATATGAGGGTTTTAATCCGTCAAAATCTTTGCCATCCGCTGATGAGTTTCGACCGTTAGGTTATTTGCCCCTACAGTAAGTAAAATCAATATTCAAAAACACTTTACAAAATTAGAAGGAAGTTAAGTCAATTGCGGAGTTGGCAAACCAAATAGGTTAACCCCGTTGACTCTGGGTGGAGTTGAAGTGGCTATATAGATGTTGTTGACTCACTTAGACCTCAAAGGTACATTGTGATACCATAGGAGAGTAATGAACTTAAACAAACCATTTTGTACTTTTAATGAAGTTAGAGAGACATCTTTTGTCGACCGTTGCCAGTTCACTGGTATTTTCGTAGAAGGGATTACCGAGATAGTTATTCTTTCTATTGAAGAGTGCCGGGCAAGTACATAAAAAGTGTTGGACTCTTTCCTCTTCCTCCTCGTTCATGCAGCTTCTATAGAAGTTGTCTGCGTAGACCCCTAGCCTCAAAGCATGTCTACCTATAGGGCAGTGTCCTGTTATGACTCCAACTGTGGAGCTCATACTTTGTCTGCTCAGGAAGATCAGGTCTTTGCTTTGCCATTTTTGGTTGGTTGCTAGGCAGGTGGTACCCTGTGAGCCTGTGACCATCTAGCATTTGTTGATTGTAGAGCATATTGTTTGAGAAGATATTTGCCTGTAGAATGTAAGTGCTATTGCTAAGGTCCGATTTTTATTTTAACAAAAGTGGCAAGTGTGGTTTGAGTTCATGAGTTTGCTAGTTTAACAACCACGTATGAACTCACATTATTTGCAACTTTTCAAAATTACTGCGCCCGTGCGCCCTTTTGTTGGCTCGCGCCCCTAGGCCTTTAGGATAATATGCCACTGACCGGATGGCAAAGACTTTGACGAATTAAAAACCTCATTTTTTCCGTTTCCTCAATTGATTTTCGGGACAATCAGATCTCTTGAACCGCATTGGCAAACCGTATTTGCAAATTGATGAGCTCAGCTTTTGGATTCACTTTTTTTTAAATCTTCAAAATAGTGGAAAGTCTCCAAAGAACATAATTTATATCGTAAGTGCTATTATTCGACCGTTTCACTTTTAAACTTTAAGTGCAATGTTCTTGAAATGGGATAAAGTTAAAATATACAAAAAAACAACAAATCCTTTTTATTTTATTAATCTAATATAATTGATAGTTAAATTATGTTCAGTGTTTATTGATTTTTCCTCATAATTTAGTGTAATTATCTAATTAAACAATTA